>VYXH01007721.1:193256-220765 GCA_013397275.1 Burhinus bistriatus | reverse complement strand
AAAAAAAAAAAAAAAAGCGAAAGTGAAAAGCATTTATTTTGGCAAGTAAGATGTATACAGAAGCACTCAGTGAAGATGCTGTCATGAATTAAAGTAATACTTCCATTACAGTCAGTGAGTTGAAGTCTGACCAAAGACTGCAGGATCTGGGCACTATCTGCTCAGCCTCTGAAGCAGCCGTGTCTTTGTAGCAGCACAATATGGGAGTTTGTGGAATTGAGGATTTGGGGCCAGACTGTCGCCTCACTTATGTTGGTGCGATACCACAGAAGGTAACTGGATTTTACTGATAAACGAAGGACTATATGTGATTCTTTTGTTGCAAGTGAATGTACATAAATACATTGCAAAATCAACTTTCAGTGTCAGTCTGAATCCATCCCTTCCAGAATGGGGCCCTGATCCGTAGGCAGAATATTGCCTTTGTAATGATCAATGTTAATCATATAACCCCACTGATGGGGTACTGAGAACAGTATTTTGGCCATATACACTGTAATGCCTAAGGATTCCTTCCTGGTATTTCTCTGCTTGAAAACATGTCAGTGGGCACAACTTTTAACCCCGTCAAACTTCTGCATAAATTCTGAGGGCCACCCATACATCTTTACTTTTAAAACTAGGCCAGCATGGAAAATGGTTCCTTCTGTCATTCAGAATATGGAGTTACAAACAAAAATTGTCTTGGCTTAAGCCTCAGGTCTGGAATTACCTCCCTCCCATGGAGTAGGGCATCTGCTCCATACCAGTGGAGCTAGGGGAAAGGCCTGAGTGATGTCTGCAAAATGAAGGCTGGCTTTAGTCTTTGCTCAGTTCTTCCCATCCACCCTTCCTCCATGGAGCCATCCCTGCCCAGCGTTGGGCCTGCAGGTCTCTACCATGGCTCCTCTTTCAGACTTCAAGTCAGTGGAATGGCTCATGGAAAGGTGAGCTTGGAGCTGTGTGCCAAGGCACCCTGGAGGGGATCTGAGACATTAGCTTGAGCTTCGTGGGTTTAATGAATGGTGTGAGGTTACCATCGTGACAGGGCACCAGCTCAGGCTCAGCTGTAAACCAAACAGCTCCTGAACATGCTCTTACCCATCCAGTCTTTTTATGGATGTCATTGCCATTCTGAGGAGACTCTTGGCCATTTTCAATTTTGATGGTCTTGGCAAGAATGATCCCTAAGTATTTTTTCTGCCTAGACAAACTGGTTTCCAAGTGATAAAAAAGAGTAACTGGGCCAGGATGTGAACTGAGGAGCCTTGGTCAGAGATCAACCTGTGTAATTACTGTTTGAATTAAGCTCTAGGCTCCAAACTTAATTATACATTTGTGTTCTCATTCTCTGTATTGCTAAACATCCTCCTGCTCTACTGCCCTGCTGTGCGCTTCTTCTAAGGGTATATGCTGGCGAGAGGATGTGCATGGACCAAAGCAGTGCCATGTGGCATGGGAGAAATGATTTCTTGTTACTTCACCGCCTGCCTGGCAGAACTGATTTGCTGCATTTGTGCATTTCTGCCTACAGAAAGCTGGTATCATATTAAGGCATTTATCATTGGAGATATGCTAATAGCAAACTTTAAAAAAAATCATAAGGTAGCAGTCAATGCTTCATTTGTTTATACATAGTCTTTTATATTTAGGTATTTTCCTTTACTTCTACTTCCTCCTTTCTTATGGAATGACCACAGAATACTGACCTCTGCTTTTGCGCTCACAGAAATCCTCTCTCTGTGTTTTATTTGTCCTCTGGCTTTTTTTTTTTTTTTTTTTTTTTTTTTTTTTTTTTTTTTTTTTTTTTTTTTTTCTCATCAAGTTTTTTGAATGCATCTTGGTTTTCTTTTTTAATGCTTTGAAAAGGTTTGGTTTATCCTTCCTCACTCATGCTACCACAGCTATCCATCAGTCCTCTTTCCTCCTTGAGTTGTTGCTACTCATGAGGTTCCTTTATTATAATATTTTCTGTGCATTTTCTCCCTTCTTTCCTAAACCAGTTTTACCTCTTGTTTGTCTGTCTCATACTTCTTTTCTTCTTCCTATATCCTGGCAAAACATATTAGAGGTGCCACTTACTTTTTCTCTTTAATCCCTGTCCGCAGCCCTCAGCTCTGCTTCCCTCTACTCTGCAGAGACTGATGCCTCTGGTGATGCTTTTTCAATGCCACTGGGCCTGGCCCAGTTCCCTTCCTACTGTACCTGTGCTCTCCTCTGGTCTGTCACACTCTGTAAACGGTGTGACACGAGCACTGTGCACAGAGTGACAGAGCTGTGCTGGGAGGCAGAGTGCTGTGGCACAATGGCCCGAGGTGCTTGCACTGCCTGAATGCCATCAGCAATACAGTACTGGGCAAGGAAGGTCGTTGGTGAACAGCAGGAGCATCCCTTTTCAGCTAGGTCTGCCCCATTAAAGTCAGGGAGCCCTCTGATGGCTTTTGGGGGATTTTTAGTTAAAAACACGAATCAGGTTCCTCTCTCAAAACTGAAGAACAGAAGGGGGAATTCCCTTGTTGTTTACATTTAAAAAAGAGAAAGAAAATTTCCTGAATGAAGGAAAAAGAAAACCTGCTGGGGCAGAAGGCAGCTGCAGCCTCCAGCTCCTTATGCGAACTCACATCGCTGAAGAGTTGGATGCAGAGACGTGAAACCTTCCCCTACTGGTACCTATTCCCTCCGCTTAAGTGAAAGAGAGAGAGGGGCCAAGATATTTCAGGGCAAAGTATTTTGCAGGCATGCCAGTAATTACATTACCTTTGTGGATTTATATCAGCTGAAAATCAAGTCTGAGAGTTTTATCTGATTTGAGTTCTTCATGGAAAAATGTACCAGCATTCACACAGGCACATTGTGATGCTTACCGAAGTTATTTGAAGCATACATCGTTTTCTAGATATCTCAATACCAATATGAGTGTAGAATTCCTGAAATTATCAAAATATTGACATAAACCCCTATGCAAAATGAACCACTTTTGTTTGTGAGTGGTGTGGCTTGTTGTTTTTTTTGCTGCTGTCACCGATCACTGCCATCAGTGCCCAGCATAAAGCCAGGCACTGGAAGGGGGAATTCCCCTAGTTCTTTGCAAAAAAAAAAAAAAAAAAAAAAGGGAGAGAGAGAATTTCCTCACTGCAGGAAAAGAACTGCTGGGGTAGAAGGTTACCAAGGCCTCCAGCTCCTTGTGTGTACCTGAAGAGAGTATTCAGAGAGTTCAAACACAAGTAGGAGATCTCCGAATGCAGGAAACAAGCAACATAGAATGAGGTGATGAGGTGAGAGAATTACGCACAGAGCAGGAGGGCAGTTACCCCGTGTACATCCATTCCCAGCAGGATAAGTATCCAACAAATCCTTGAAAGAGACATCTTACAAAAGCTTCATTATAAGCTCTTGCTAATTGGAGAAATGTCAGGAATAGCAATATTATTTTCCACTCAGCTGTTGGGATTTCTGTGTGTGTATATCTGATTAGATGATACCTTCTGAAAAATGTGAGCAGTCCATGGTAAAGTCTTTGTATGGCGCCTGGCAGAATGGCATCACTTCAGTATAAATAGATTATATTTGTAATGTCTTTATCATATAAGACAATCTCAGTATTGTGGCTGCTTCTATGAGACATGAATAACTACACCTGTTTTCTGCCATAATGATTATGGACTCACATCAGGATAACCCATTCCTGGTGTCTTCCTGCTGGAGACGGGCTGAGATCTACAAGGATCTCCGAAGTACTTGTTCTAGTTCAGTATTAGGAAACAGTGGAGGTATGCAAACTGTAGGCAAGACCAATTGCCTTGCATTTGAAGTTTTCCTCCCTCTAAAAACACAAATATTGTCTTTATGTTCTTCTAGAGCTTGCTTGGTGGTGGTGGTATCTCATGGTGAGTTCCCTTTTGCATACAAAGTCAGCCCCTTTCTGAGCAGCACCATACTTATTCCAGACTGAAAGGGCAGCTGAAAAGACAGACTTGGCTGCAGCTGCTACCTGGAAATCCGGAGGCCGTTGTCTTCCTTATTTCATCTGTTGCTAGTCAGCTGGAAAGCACAGTGACCTATGAGTAATGTGGTCATCCCAAACTCATGCTGATAAAACCTTTACACTACCCCTCTTGCCATCTCTCCCTTTCTATCTCTCTGAGATGTTCTGATCCAATCTTGACTTCCTTTGAGGTAGGGCATTCTGTCTTAATGCCCTACCCCCCTTGGACAGTCAGAGAGAAATGATTTTGAGTCGGTTTTTTTGTTGTGTTTTTGCCTGATAGAGTTGTCTGCAGAGCTTTTGTACCAGTGAGAAAGGATATGACTCTATGGCCATAACCCAGGGGCCCTTTTGGACATTGCTTCTCTCAATTAGTGGCTGCTATTGAAGGCATAGCAGAAGAATTTCCAAACCCCAGAATACCAGTTTGGTCCTATGGGCAGTAAACCACCAAGTGTAGCTTAAAGCAACCTAGAGTTGGGACATAGCAAAGCTCAGTTGTTCTTTGCTCTCTCAACCTTCTTGGCAATACTGCATGTATCCTGGCTGCTGCTGGGCAGTTACTCCACTTGGCATATTTGTAATCCTCTATGTTTGTTTGCACCACTAATGAGTGTTTCTTGCTTATTCCTTACAGATCAGCGTGGTGGATTTTATGGTGGATTTCTACAGCTGAGGGACAACTATCTGTGAATTTCCAGGTAACTGCCATTTCTTCTTCTTCTTTCATGAGCTGCTTTGGATGCTGTGACCTTTTCTTTTATCTTAGGCTGTGGTCATCTCTCCTTACCCTGTACACTTGTCACCTCATGGTAGACTGTTGTCCTGAGTTGCATCTTAGAGCTACTTTGAAATGTAAAGTGAAGGATGTTCTGGCTACCCACTCAGTGTCTAGCTTTTCTGTCCCACCAGTAGCATTTGACCAGAAACCTGCAAACTGCCTATTCATATCTGAGGGGATTTACTTGCATTTTATAAAGGTATAAATGGTTTAACACTTACTGGATAAAGAACTGTCTGTCTGTATGATCCCGCCCATAACTGTGGTTAATGGAGGAACTCAGTGGCAAGGCAATTTGCTTGTCCCGAGAGAAACACTCACTTTTTGACTGGGCACAGCCCTCATCTATTTCTCACATTTTTAAAGAGCTGAGATTTACTTTGGATTTTTGTAGTAGATTTTAGAATGTTTCATGCTTACATTAGCTTCATTGCTTTCTTTGAGAAACTCAAAAGTAAAGTAAGCAAGTGCTACAGTGAGGACCTACAAAAAAGCATTTGGTGCAATGGTTTGAGGACCACTGTATCATGAACACGCTAAGCCCCAGTCCTGCTATGATGCCAAGCCTCTGGCAGTAGATTTATGCACTGCCTGACAAGGTTGTTCAAGGCACAGCTTTACCGAGTCAGATAAAAGCAGACTATTTTTCAGTTTGGCACTCAGCCATCCTCGTTATGATAATGTCAGTATTGTAAGCTCCTTGGGGCAGGGACTGTGGCTTTTTGTATGTCTTGAGTCACTGCAAGATTGTGGCTAGCATTCTGTGAACCAAAGCTAGTAAATCAAAGCCAGTTTTTTCTCATGCACTTCAAAACCTACTCCATTTTGGAATGAGAAAACCGCGTACAGCTCACTGCAGGCTTTGTCAAATTATTCCTCCCCTTCACACTTGGACTCTTCTTCATTTTCCACACACTTAATACTCACCCAGCTCCTTTCTGTAACTGGCAGCTGATCCAATTACACACTAGAGGTAGAAATACTGAAGTCTTACAGTTCAAATGTGGAATGATATGCATAGTCACTTTGTCACTCAAAACCTTTAAAAAAAAAAAAAAAGAAAGAAAAATCAGACTAGCTGGCCATAATTAAGGGCAGAAAATAGAGCACACAGTTAATATCTCCATGGTTTGCCAGTACCGGGATGTCACAAGTACCAATCAGGAAACCAGAGCCATGTGGCTTCCCAGATAAAAACCCTGGCTTTTTACTTCTGGGGCTACAATTCAAATCCAGTTTAAGGTTCTAAATTAAATGAGACCCTTAACCTATGCCAGAACACGTGATCCCTCCAGGTCAGAGCTGGGGTTATTGGCAGGTCAGTGTGATGAAGCTTGTATTCTGTTGCCTTCAACACACTTAATGGCATAAACAAAGGAATTAAGGTCTAAACCCTGCCACAATGCCAAGAAGCCAGAAGTGTATGGGCACCAGCACTCAGATACAGAAACAGGAAAATCTGAATTATCAGAGGACGTGAATGTAGGCAGGGCTGGGTCAGTGCATTCTGGGTCTCACTTGCTGCTGCATTCCGCAGTGAGGCACTTCATGGTAATAGGCTCATCTGCTGTTCATAGGCAGTAGCATCTCAAAGGCAGGCTAAATTTGGGGTCAGACGGATGGTGCTGTGTTCTGCCTGAGCTGTTTTCTGGGCTCCCTGATACACTTCCCATTGCATTAACAGTACAAAACTGTAGCCACAATCAGATGTGGGATCCCAGTGGCACCATCAGCATGTGCAGCTCTTGGACTGTGTAAGTCGCCTGTGCAAAGTTGTGCCAAGAGAGAACTCGTTCGTTATTGGAAAGGATCCCAGTCACTTACTAGGGATAATAATCAACGCCTGATAATAATGACCCACTTTGAATTAGTGTAAAGTTAGGATGTAGGCATCAGGTAGCTAACAGATACTCCTTGCTTGCACTGTTGGCACTTGACTGCTGTGTGTGTAGTGGGCTTATATGTGTGCCTGCTCCCAGAATTACATTTTTTGAGAATTCTGGTTCCGATTCTTGGCTGGATTTTTGTTCAGGGTTTTGTTCAGAGAGAAGCTTGCATTCAGCAGAGCAAGCTTGTAAAACTGCATAGCAGTTAGCAAAGGATCTAACATGTTACCAAAAATGTAGGAACCTTCAAAGCCTCCAAGCTTCTTCATCTCCCACCAGAGAGCTACAGCTGAGAATCCCATATGACAAAAAAACAAGCAATAATTAAAAATCCCTATTTTGCCCAAAGAATTCCTTTGTTCAAGGAATGTAAACGTCTTTGCCTGCTTGTAAGTTATTTCATTTTTGGTAGTTCCTTAGCTCAGTAATCTGAGCTTGGGAATGGAGGAGTCTAAAAGGAGTGCTACTCTGAAACAAAACACCTGTCTTTCAGTCAAGACTAAATTGACAAGCAACAATTTAGTTGTCTAAACTCAGAGCTTTCAGGATTTCAGACTACATAAATGTCAAGATGCCTAGGTAGGGCTCAAAGGTGAGCGACAGTGTAGGCAAATATACATTGGAACTTCAATTATCCAAACCCTGGTAACTCTCAGTTACCTGAAGTTTGAACATGTCTTCCCTCACTCTTAGTTTCTACATTTTTCTGTAAAATCCGTTTATCACCCATGTCTTTGCTGTAGTCTGTAAACTTTTAAGAGCTCGTCTCCTGAGGAGCTTAGTGTGTCTGCCGGATCACAGCATCAGCAACCTCTTTCTGACGGAGCCGGTAATTATCCCTTCATGTTACCTGTTACATTTGGATAGAAGATTAAAATAAATAAATCATCATTTTCATCTTTGTTGTCTCCAGCTACATTCCACTTCTCCATAGGCATGGTGTCACTGAGGCACCCTTCATCCTAAAACAGAGTGTACATGCATTGAAACACCATTCTTTAATGATTCCTTGTAGAGAGGTTGTGTCCTCTAATTAGCAGCCCAAGGAGAGGATGGACTTTGCTAATTAGCAGAATTCACCATCAGTAGGTTGGATTTTGTGGACCAAATTCTTCGCTGTGTTGCTCTCCTCTAACATCTTTGACATTGACTGATATCCAAGAGCTAAATATGCTTCGATTTCCATAGTTTTGGAGCTTAAAAGCTGCTGAGATCCAAATCAAGACCCTCAGAGAAATTTTGCTTTAAATGTTCCTGACTTCAACACTTATTTTCAATACACCCTAGTTACTTTTGAGGGGGTTTGTTGTGATTTAATTTCAGAGAGGTAGCAGTTCACAATTACCAGTCCCTGCATCAGCTATAAAAATAAATATAGAACTAAACGTTTTGAGTGGCAGAAGAAAATGGCTGGCAGGAAAGTATGTGTGGCCTCTTCATCTCCTTTTGCACCTTTATATTTTCCAGCTGTATTTTCACCTCATTCCTGACTTACATTTGCCATGTTAAGTTTCTCCCAGCACTTTCTAACATCTTCTGTCCTCCTGTCTATGGCAAACAAGTGGTGAAGGGAGTCCCACTCCTTTCTCCTTGCTCTTCAGCAAGCATTTTCCTCTTTATCTTTCAGGGGAGGAATCTGACACGGTATAAGGATAGGAGATTTTTGTTTCTTCCCCAATAGCAAGGACTCCAGGGAAAAGAACATCTCAATAAGCCAGTATGATGGGCAGACTATTCTGCAAAGTGAGAAGTGGCATACACTAATGTGTGCCATGGTCCCTTTTCAGATAAATGTTCATTAGTGGCACTGTGGGGTTAGAGCTGCTGTACCAGTGTTGCCTGCTCTGCAGTGGAGGATTTTTGGGTAGAATGAGGCCCCTGAACAATAAACTGCACGCCATGAAGAAGAATAAGGGGATTTTTGGCCAGGTCAGGCGATGTCTGCCTTCCACTTAGCTGAAGGCAAAGAGCTTGATCCTACCAGAACAAATGGCATAAGGCATGGAGGATCCAGTATTGCACAGGAAAATAAAATCCTTTTCTCCACTGAAAGAAGAGTTGCACAAGTGAACTAGAAGGCAAAATGCAATCCAGTTTCATCTGTTGCTTTGACTGGGAATGGCAAGAAAAGAAAACTGAATGGGGATATTAAATTGTAAGTTTTGTGGGTTAAAAGAAATCTCATTCTCCTGACAGCAAACGAATATTGAAAAGAAAATATATCAATAGCAGACCAGACAGTGCCCATTTCAATGTTTAGGAAGTTCTAGTGTCTTAGGTGTTCCACTGGCAATCAAAAATTGAAATGAATTAAAGTTGCATTTTAATTGAATTACACAATGACATCAATTTAAACATTGGTAAACAGATGCAATTTTGTGCAATGCTTTAAATTACTTTTCTCATATATGCATTTAATTTAAATTTATTGAGATGGTTATTTATGTTAATAAAATAATTAAAAGCAGTTATTTAAGAGTAACTATGAAATAGCTGTGTAACTACCTATATTAATAAGACAGTTAGTTAGGGGATAATGTCTATTGCTTTATAGTGTAATTGCAATAAACAGCTGCTGAGTTTGATTAAGAGCTGAAGTGGAGCTAAAGTGTTTGAGCAATCTCAAAAGCTATTTGTTGTAAGTGTACTACAAAGCAATAGCGATTATTCCTATTATACAAAAAGCCATAGCATAAATGTTAAAATATAACTCCTTAGTAGGTTATTTTTTTCTTGGGTTATTCAAGCATCTCTCTGTGAATAGTGGGGCTAGAGAAGCTAGCCTCTTCTGGCTGGGGCTTTAGTGGAGAAGAGGCCTTGCGGGGGGGAAGGGGGGGGCAGGCAATAATTTGTTTGAAACAGTTTTGTTCATACCCAGAGTCACCCCTGTGTAAGAGTACACCTAAGTCCTAGGAGGGGCACAATCTCTGCTTGCAAGCTGTATTTTCTCAGGGGTGGCATCATTTGAAAATGTCTAGCTGGATCCCTTTCCAATTTTATAGAAAAATTTCAACCTTGGCCCCAGGTCTGACCTAGGAATTTCTCCATCTTTTGTTGGAGCATAAAAGGGGCGAGTTGAGCATATAGCAAAAATCCTTCTGCAACTTTCTCTATGAAATGGCTGCTGTCACTCCATAACTCCATCATTAACACATGAAGCAGACACTTCCTGGTCCCCAAGCGTATCCTGCTTTATGACACTGACACATACCTAAACCACAGACCATTAATTTCAGTGGGATCAAGTAAGCAAATAGGCATTACTTGTATTGCAGTTGTTATTTACAAACTCCATATTCTCCTACTTCTAGGCAGTGGACTCATACATAAGACATTTGCCTTTAAAATTTCTGCTGTATTAGGGTCCTACAAGTTTTGTAGCAAGTCAGGAAAGAGTCGCTTTAATTACTTAAAAGCTGTTTTATTTCACCTTTTATTTGAGAGCAACTTTGAATGGTAAACTGACAGATTGATCGAGGTACAAATGGACATAAGTAAACAGCCTTTTGCTGCTCCTAGTTCATGCACCTCTGTGGCTGTATTAACGGTGAAAATCTCACAGGGACCAGAAGTGCTATGAAATGCTGCCAAGCAAAATTTTACCAATAGAGATCTTGCATATTTATGGTTTTGTAGTGAACTAGGTTGGCCAAGTCCTAGATTAAGATTTTTGAGGGGCTGGGAGGTAAGATTGTGTCCTGGCTCTCCTGCCTTAGGTCCTGAGCTCCTTCTCACATTATTGGCACTTGGGAATCTGTCAAGCAAGTTCTCACTTTAAGCTAGATGCAAACATCAGTGAGAAAGGTGGATGATTCCATCAGTGCTGTGAACCAAGCTCAGAGAATACGTACTGAAGTCCATTTGATCAAAACCCACCAATTCATTTGGATGAAGTTTGTAGGGGTTTCACAGAAAAATGTAAAAAGTTCAAAAGGAGAAAAAAAAGGTGTTAGCAGTACAGTTACACTAGTTTCCTCCTTTTACACAATCTATCCTGAAAGAGATAACGTATCTTCGGTTAACAAGTCATGCATAATATTTTGAAAAAGCCAACAGGAAAAGGCTGTTTGGCAAAGTCCGATGCACAGTGATTAATCCAAGTGCCAATTTGCTACTAATTTTCCGTGGAATGGTTTTGCTTCTGGTTTATTAAGGGAGCAATTGTACAGGTGGCTCGGTACCGAGGATGTGCATGTACACACACGTGCATTTGCCGGCAGGCCAGGCAGATTCACCTCCATGAGAGCACCGCTGCTGCTAGGATCTTCCCAAATAATCTCTGTTGGTGGCTGAAATAGAGCGTGGGACCTGCTCGGCTCTGACAGCTCCTACCTCAGGAGGAGCTTAAGCAATGGCAGAAAAGCCCACCCAGTGTACTCGCCTTGTTAAGCTTCTGGGGCTTGCAGGCCTTCCTAACTCTGCCCTGGGGAAAAACTGTGTAACAATGGATAAAAGACTTGGGCCTCCCAGCTTAGTTACAAAGGATTCTCTTCACTCATCCTCTTAGTGAGAAATCCAGTTGAATGCTTTTTGAAATCTTTCAAATATTAAAAATAAAATAAATCTTCTTATTCTGTTCCCTGGCGAGATTCTTGACTGTAGTGCCATGTTGTCATACACTTCAGGTCCTTTAAAATGTCGAAAGGACCCCCTTCAGTGATGTGGCTGCAGCCAGGTACATGGAGAAAAGGTTATTCAATTCTTTGTATGTCTTCAAAAAGTTAAAGGAAAAAAGCCAATGAGCCCTGAGAGGGGGAAGATATAGTGGATATTAAAATAATTGTGTGTCAAGCTGCAGAAGGCTCACTGCTACTACCTAGCTTGGTTGGGATCTGTTTTGGAAAAGAGCTAGAGTAAGTTTATTTGTTTCAGACAGAGAGAGGGAACTATTACTGTTTCACCTGGGCATATGAATCATTGCGGTTTGTTGCTCAGAACAGTTACTGCAGAAAATACTTGGCAAATCATTCGTGAAAAGAACCAAACACTGTTTTCAGCTGCCTGAGAAACTGGATTGCCTTCTGTTTCCTTCTCTACTGAAATGTTATCTGCCCTCTTCCCTTAGTGCCAAAGTCAGCCTAGAGATGCTCTAGTCCTTCTTTGCACATGCTTTTCAACCCAGTGGGGACAAGATGCTTCAAGACACTCTGAGGTCACTTAAAATCTGAAAGAGCTGGAAAATTGAAAGCTGTCCATGTGTGCCGTCATCAAGGGAATCATCAGGTGGCTCTGTTACTCCTGGTTTTAGAAGTCAGTATTCCTTGCATAGAAATCTTTGACCAAATACATTGTTGTCATTGCTTTGTAAAGAAAATGTCTTTGTGGAGAGCTCTTGCAAGCAGCAAAGTGGTTTGTTCTCTGTACCTTGCAGTCTCTCTCTCTTTCTCTCGCCTCCCAAGGAGCTGTTGAATATTCAGCATCACCTGATTTTAAACTCTTTCTTTAAAGTCTTTGGTCCTTCTCAGTGATTTTGGAGATAATGCTGGCCTGTTCCTATGCCACCTCAAGTTAGAGCACATGAGAACCTGATTTTCTTAACAGTAGTTTTTTGTTTAGATTAATGTAAAAAATATCTACTTGCCTTGTTAGGTTTTTGTTGGTTTGGGGGGTTTGGCTTTAGGTTTTTTTGACATCTTGCTACCTCTGAATTTAGCTTTGGTTCATTAGTCAAGGAAATAAACAGCCACATTTCTTATTATTCACACTATCACAGAGTGTATTCCAAGCCCATACATATCCTGCAGCTTGTTAAATAATTCTTTATCCTTTAAGAAATTCCCATTAATCTCTGACCAAGAAGAGCAATAATAGGTTAGTTAGTCATCATATATAAAAATCTGAATCATTTTTACAAGTATCTTTAATGGCTTCCATTAATTACATGTCTTCATAAAAAAGCTAGCCCTCTCAAACACAGCTTCCTTTCATTCTTCAAGAGGATCTAATTTCTGAAATAACTGAAATTAAGGCACTGATGCTTTGTTTGGGCAAATTAAGCAGAAAAAATACTCTCACAGCTCAAGCAGAAGGTACAGGAATCATGTGTTCTATTAACTTGTCAGCTACCTTGGTATTATTAGCAAAATTTTACAAGTCAACCCAGTGGACTACTGTGATTAGTGTTACACTGACAGCAAAATATTCCATGCGGACTGGGTTGTGATTTTAGCTGCAGCCCAAGTGAAGATGAGATGTCTCCCCTGCTGCTCTTGGCTTTGCCCCACATGTCCTTGGCTCGGGTTTCATGGTGGTTGCGTGGTCAGCGTGAACGGGGCTGTTACCCAAGGGCACGGCACACGCTTCCCGTCCCATCCCTACCTCTTCATGCCTGCCTGCCCTGCTCTGAGGAGTGTTGTGTTTCCGTGTGCTCAGCAGCATTGGGAAGCATTTTTAGGGTCAGATGATGTTTTAGCTTATTAGTACTCTGATCAAATGCACATCTTCGAATGGGCAAAAATGGTCCCACTGGGGCTGGGTGGGCAGGCAGGACCAGTCCTTTCAAGGGCAGCTCAGACTTCTGGCGGATTAAAGTGACTGTAAAACCACAGCCAGGATCATTATGATGTTCATTCCTTTTTTCTTGCTCTTTGTTAATTTAAGTATTAGGTTGCTACCGTAAACCCACAGTAAAAGCAATGTTCATTGTCCTGCCATCAGAGCTGCACTGGACAATCCTTTCAAAACTCTTTCAAAAAAGTGTCTCCTCTGTGTTCATCTGTCTGCTTCTGAAGACACCAGAGGCCCTGAGTAACGGTTAAAAATTTTCAAGGTCAAATGTAAAACAGAGGCTGCCGCTAACCCTTCACGGCCTCTTTAAACCCTTCCATAGTCCACAGGTTGAGAAACACTAAAAAAGGAAGGATGGTATTGAAGCCTCTTCCTCCCCTGTTTTATTTCAGGTCATGTAACCTTGGTCACTCTTGTGGAAACCCTGAGGAGCTCCAGGAGGGAGTTAAAGAGGAGATCTTCCTCTCCTGTTCAGGTGAATAGTCATGAATTAGACCTTTGGGAGACTAAGGCAGTATAAATACATACGGAAATCTTTTGATTACACATAGTGTTAAAAGACGCTAAAAATACCTCTACCACGTTAGTGCTGGATTTTTATATATTTACTTATTTCTCTTAATTTGTGATATTTTTTCCCCTTCCCTAGGAAGCAAAGACTATCAGTAGATAAGGGAGAGAATCCTGTGTTTTTGTATGCAGTATGAGTCCAGTACTTGGCCAAGACCCAGATCTATTGTGGCAAGAAAGTAATAGATGAACTAACCAGGGACCCAGACTTTCTGGCTAGCTTCCAAGAAACATTAAAAAATGTAGTACTGCACATAACAAGTAGGAAGATGCATGCAAATGTTGATGTCTTATTGAAAACTGTTAACTTATTAATATGTTGGGTTTATAGATGTGCATTTGGATTTTAAAACCTGCTGTCTAAGTTCATGCCCTGAAATTACCTAGTGAACTATATGCCTGAAATAATATTTTAAGTAGTGCCACATTAGCAAGGTAGTTCTGAAGAAAATGACACTTCTGGATCCCTAGGGCTGGACTGTTTCTTTTGGGAGCATCAGCTCTGAGATAGTGGCTGTGGTCCAGTTCAGCTCTGAGGAAGGTTTCTAAGCAATGGTCCCACTTTGTTTCTTCACCACGCCTTCCCCGCCTGCAAAGAAGCAAGTCATGCATACAGCCATTAGGACCTTGTCATATGGGTAGGACGGTTCACTGCCTATAGGTTCATGTGAAAGATGTGGATCAAGAGCTTTGTGTGGTACCCAGAGATCTCCTAAAGCCTTTTAGAAGGGACATCCTAAGAGCATTAGAGATTAAGGATCATTGGCTAATACAAGACTTTGGATGACATTGATGCCAATGCCTAGAATGGTTCTTATTCCTGTGGGTCTTCTAATGGACGCAAGATATGGCTTATACTATCACATCCATGTTGCTTATGACTTCAAAGTCTGGAAAGCGTTATAGTTTTTCATGTAGGTCTGGTTTGTCATCCAGCCCTGGTAAGATATAAAAGGTCATTCAGTCACTCATCTTGCAGATAGTCAACCCACTGAGCAAAACATCTGTGATTACGCATAGCTACTGGCTGGAAGAATAGGTGAGGAAATATGCTTGAGTCTTTACTTCTATATGCATTTATATGCGAGCCAGCTGCAGTCTGGTTCTCAGTTAGTGTCATACAACTGCAGTCCCAAAATGTTTTAATTTTAGCTGCTAAAGGTGTCGTTGCCATTTTCAATGTTGATCTGAACATTCAGAAGGGTCTTTTATTGCACACTCAGCAGCGTGTACAAAGTAGTTGCAATCACAAAAGTGCAAAGAATTATAAAGAAACAAAGACATCAGAAAAGTAGGTGAGCTCCAGTTGAGGCAGTTCATATGGAGCACACAGTGCTGTCCTGTGAAACACTAAAGGAATCCAAAATGATAATTTCTTTCTACCACAGCAGTAAGCAAAAAGGTTCAGTGATTGAGCTTTATTCACAACCCTAACTGTCATTACTGACATTCACTAGAGGTGTCAAATCCTTGGGTCTTATGCTTTTAGAGTTGTATTTTATCCCTTTGCCTCTAGATTTATTATTGTTTTAGTAGGGAGTTGCTTAATATTAAGGCTAACAGGTGAATGGTGTGATGTGGGGTTTGATTTTTTTTACCTGACCTTACTTACTCCCCCTTCCCTTCTCATTCATGCTCAGAGCTTTGTTTGAGCTGGAGGACCAGTTTCATAGTCATTGTTGTACTAAGCAAGCTTGCTCATACAGTGAGTTGTTTTTAATCTCTCAACTCTAATTGTTGCATGCAAATTGTTTAATAAATAATGTTGGACAGAAAAAAAAAAAAAGAATAGATATTAATTAAGAAAAGGATTTAGGCTGACTCAGTCTCATACATGAGACAAAAGGTTAAGTAAATGCCAAGGCCGCTATGCCTCTTCAAACAATGAATATTAGTTTTAGAATCATTAATGTCTGCTTAGAAAACAGAGTCATACTGGAGACTTGTATGCCAAAATAACCAAGGCCAGAGCTGTTTCTTTTCAATCTGAAGCTGAATTATTCTCCAGTAGAGGGCTAAAGGTATGCAATTAACAGTGCTAGGTAGGACAACAGGGAATGGCACTTTTAATATGTAGCCAAATTGAGATCAAGTTTTTCTTTGAATCTGGTAACTTGGACATTTAATATGCACAACCAAGCTCTGCAACAGAATTAGTGAAAATAAGCAGATAATTAACTCCTTCACTGCTTGTCAATGGAGACAGAATGATTAGCCCACTGTTTACTGATTCTTGTCTTCTAAAGTTACTGGATCCAGAAAAACAAAGGGTGCCTTCCATATGTGGGCAAAGATTAAGACAGCTGTGTAGTCTTTACTAGAAAGAGGATTACCACATCATATTTTTAAAGAAAACTTCATCCTGGGAAAGATTAGTTTTTCAGACTGGGGGGAGTTGAAGTTGGAACAAACATGACCGCACGAGTTTAACTAAAAGTGCTCACTCTTGTTCTGTGTTGAAAAGATTAAGAAGAGTAGGCTGAAAGGCTCAATCATATATTTAAAAAAAAATAGCAAAAGACTTTTTAAGCTAGTGGGTGACCATCACTGGTATGAAGGCAAAAGTCAAGGTGCTTATAAAAACTTCCCAGCACCCTCATGTGCAAAAAAATGTTGTGTACTAGACAAGACTTGTTACTTACCTGGTTAGCATCACCCCTTTGGTACGAGTACCTAATAATAATACTTAATTCTCATCCAGTGATCTCCAAGAGGGTGAATATATTTTTTCCAGATTTACTGCAGGGAAGCAAGATAAAAGATGGTGAAGTGACTTGCATAAGGCAACCAAGTTGAGAAATGGCCAAATGGCTCTGAAGCTCAGCTCCTGAGTCCTAGATAGTGCTAAACTGTAAATCTCACGGAATTCTCTTGGGATGTCTCTAACTTACAGTTCTTGATTGGGCAAGAAACCCAGTCAAATTGTTGCTGTGTTTCTAGTGCTAGTTTGACTCTGGAAAGCTAAAACCTGCAAAGTTCAAGTGTATATTTACTTCTATTTGTATCTAAACTAAGCCTGCACTTCCTTGCTCTGGGTTCTTCTTAAGCTTAAAGCAAAAGGGCATAATTTTCTGTCATATGTAACACAGCCTTTTCACCTGTTGAGAAGGCTTTCAAAGCAGTGCATTTGATTGCAGCAGTGACTCCCACTGAAGTCAACAGCCACATGCAAATAAATCCTCAGGTTTGAAAACAGTACACTTAAATAGTTCAAGTTTTGTTTCTAAGGCTGAAGTGCATTACAGCTCTCATTTAACTGAGTAAATACTATTATGCTGAAGTCCTTTGCGTTGTCATCAACAGGAAGAGACAGCTTTGCTCTAGGGCTTGTTTCAGTGAAGGGTCTCTACTGGAATGTGTTGTATTTACATTTAATATTTGTGCTGTGTCTAGATCTCCCTCTCCAATTTCTGATGCTTGCTGCTTTTAAGAGTGGAAGAAACATATCTGGAGAATGGGCCCATCCATGGACACATGCTTAAGGACGATTCTGAGCCTTATATATTCCTTTCAGGCTTTTTACCCACTACTACTAGGAAAGAGCAAAGATGCAGCCAAATACTAGATTCTCGCTTTCCGATACTAAGCTCCTCTCTCGGTGAGTGGTTTATTGGTTTGTGCTCAGGCTTGACCCTGTATAAGAGATACATACCTGACTGTAGGAAGCTAACATATGGGATATTTTAACTGTCCATATTTAAGTCATCTTCATTAAGACCATTTGGAAACAGTCTGCATTTTCTACTTGCAAATCTTTATCTTTTCCTTTCGAGAATTTTATCTGGAGATCAGGGCTCTGGATGACTAAAATTTGCTCTCTCCTACCCATCTGGCCTGACTGCTGAGAGCACAAGTGGACTCCAGCAATCTGAAGGTCTCTTAACTGAGGCCACCACAATGGTCCCAGCTGCGTCCACAATCTGAACTGACTGAGGCCACCTAGGAGCAGCTTCCCTCTGGCTGCAGTGGCCTGTTTCACCACTTGGCAAAGATTTGATTTTGAAAATGTTTAACTTTCAATTATTTCACCATGAGTTCATGCCAAAAGGCCAGGTATGGCCTCGTTGTATTTGCTAAAGGTCTGGCTCTGGCACTGTGGCGTGGAAGGATTGCCTGTCAGGCGAGGCCTGAGGTCAAACAGTCCCCTTGCATTCCTCGTATGGGCAGTGCTGCCTTTACAGTTGGCTCTGGGGTGACATGGCTAATGCTATCAGAGAGAAAACCTCTGCATTGCTTAGTGTCATACTCGTTATTTTATCCCTTATGGGTACACCTCAGCACTCTGTCTATCCTGACAGTCGCCATCTGTTTACTCATACCTCCATCCATCGCAATTGCCCTTGTGGCAACACTGTATTGACCAGCTTGGGGCAGGCAAAATGGCCCCAGGCTCTTCCTCCTGATGTCACTAACTACAAATGCAGATAAGATTAGAGTCCAAATCGCTATACAGGAGGTGAGATTGCTGAGTCTTGGGAGCAGCCTGGATGTTTCCTTCTGCAAAGTGCCTTTTCACACAGTGACACAAAGCATTCTTGCCTTGCGCTTCTTCACCGCAGTGACCCTCAGCAACGACCAGCTAGGAGCTGTGCCGGCTGTGTGCTCGGTGGGTTTCTGTAGCCATCTGTGATCCTGGTGCTGTAGTGATAGGGGCATCTGGGATACATACACATGTAAAGACGTATGGCTCATACCAGCAAAGGAATCCCTAAAATAGTACAGGAGAAGGGAACTAAAGCTGTATTTGTGTAAGACTGCTCATAGAGGTATTACTATTAAGGCAGCTTCTGTTGTACTTTTGATACTAACATGCTTAATGTGGCAGTGGCTGTAAGCGCAGGGCAAGCTCAGCAAGCGCACGTGAGCGCTGGCAGCCCTAAGCCACTGCTGCCCCAGCTATGGCTGGTCCCACATTGATCTTACCAGCTGCTCCAGTCCTCTCTTCCGTCCCTCCAGGCTGCTCCAGGCCTTTCTCTCAACGCCTTCACAGCCAGCTCTGATGTGTGTTCCCTCAGCTCCTACCTGCTCCTCCAAGCCCCTGCCTCGCCGCCCCACACAGCCACCAGTGCTGCAGCCACTCATCTCTCTGCCACTGCTGTGAGCCTCCACGGCTCCGCTGTCCTGCCTCCCTGCCAGGTGCTACCTCTAACCTGACTGAGCACCCTCAGGGCCCCTTCTCTCATCTTTTACCTTTTCTTCCTTCATGCTCCTGCTTCCCCAGATGAGCTCTGTCCTGCTCCCCCAGGCATGACAACCATGACTGGCATCTCTCTCAGCACCGCTGCTGCTCCACCCCAGGTCCTGGTCAGGCAGGATTCAGCCATCACATTTCACTAGGGTGTAGAGGTGCTTATGTTGAGCTCAGTCGTTCCTCAAGAGACCTCACCCAGTTTTGTGGCGTAACCTGTCCCATCAATCACCGTATCTCCAAGTGCTGACAGGCTGGACAAGGGCTCAGCTCTGCTTCTCACAATGTTTAATCCTCAGTGCCAAGTCACCAGGACACCGTAGACTATTGGGTTCCGCTCAGGCATAATTCCATCATTACCATTGATTTGTTCGCTCACGCTCCCCATGGTGCTTTTAATCAACTCTCCATCTTTGTGCCTTCACACCTTTACGCTTTTCATGATTGGCTCTGCTACCTTCTGCCTCTGCAATGAAATAGTACCATAGAAATCCTCCTGCCTCTTACATACATTAACAATTCCATTTCTTCTCTCTCTGGTCCAGTGAAGGGATCTCCCTCTCCCACAAAGGCACCACTGTCTCTGCAAAGCAGTCTGGTAAGCACAGGGGGAATAGCTTCTATTCATTATTCCTCAAAGTCCAGTACAATGGGTTATAATTAGTTACTGGCCTCTTTGGTTTACTCTACCTTCAAAGGCTCTTTTATAGTTTGAAAGTGAAGGGAGATGCTGACGTTAATTTTGACTGTCTTTCCATAGCATTGTACATAGAAGATAAAACTAATGTGCAGGTAAAGGGATAAGTAACTCACTAGCCAAAAAAAAAAAAAGGTAGCAAATAGGGTCATCATCACATTCATTTCATGAAAGTAGTGTGGTGTTGGAGAGAACTCATTAGCCTTTTTGTTCTGCATTATCACCATCATTTATCAGCAGCTGTATCACATGTCACAGCTACTATCCTTTCTGGCATCCAGTGTGGGACCAAAGGACTCCCAGAGAATGCTGAGTTTCGACGCCAGGGTTGTGCTGCGTGATGCACTAGGCACTGTATTAATTGTGGCAGATAGAATTTTTTCCAATATACTCCTAAAGGGACACTCAATAAAGCAATGCAGTGTGATTTACCAACTCAAAGAAGCATGGACAAATAAAACCACATCATGGGCCCATACTTCTTTGCTCTAAACCTTTGTTAGTTTGTTAGCACTTAAAGTATTGCTAGTTGTTTGAAAACAAAACAAACAAACCCAAACCCACAAGTGAAAAAAACTAACATTAGGCTAATTACTCGACACCAACATGCAGGCTGCTTTCAGTGAAAAACTTCATTTTAGTTATGTCTCAAATGATGGTGACCTGTTAAATCTTTAAAGAAGTCAGCTGCTTCTTTCAGCTGTGACTCTCTGATCACTGTTGTGCACGCATACACGATTCTCCATTGCAAAGCAGGGTTTGGGGAATAGTTTTAGAAATCAGCTAGGAGCTCCTCCATGAACCTAGTCCTTTAATTATCAGGTGATAATTGTCCACATCTTGCATTAATGCAGAAATACGTGGGAAGGGAGAAAACTGCAGCCCTGTTCAAGCAGCTGAAGTTGCAGTTATCAGTTTAAGCTTTAAGAAACTATCTCATGTGTAAAAGTGGCACACATCTGCCATCCCATCTAAAAGAAGGGGAAACACTGTGTTTAAGTATTTTAAGCATCAGAGCAGGACGTGCAAAGGCTGATCCTGACCCTCTAGACTTGGGCAAGTCAGTTAACCCTGTGACTCAGCTGCTGGGAGCAACAGCATTTGCTTACCCCACAGGCAGAATGTGAGGATTAATTAATATTTGCAAAGTGCTTTGAAGATGAAAAGTAGCATGTTAAGTACTATAAAGTATTATTAATAGTGATAACAAACTGATAATTTTGGAGTATATGAGTCTTTTCTTAACCTTTTCTAGCAAGACCTTTCGTTGCAAACAGCTGAACAAGTAACACCACTACAGCCAGAGTGCCTGATCCCCTGTTTTTGAAAGCACTGGGATTATGCTGGTTGAGCAAGGCACTAAGTAAGTATAAAACACATTCCATTTCACCTTTAAAATAAGTTATGCTATGTTTTAAAACATGGTGTGACACATTATACCTCTAATGTACTGAGCTAACATGCCTGGGATGATTCTAACTGTTAAACGTGTTAGAGTGGAGCAAAACGGCTTTGGAAAGGTTCTGGCTCTTTGGGTTTGGAGCATGTGCTTTTCTGTGTATCAGCTCTGAATGCATCACCAAATTTTCTGCATTTCCCATGTGCCGTTTTGATGGCTACTAGCAGCAGCTTCCCACTTGCCTGCTCCAGCTTCGTTCACCCGGCCATGCCACAGTGGCTTGCGTGGTCACGCACCACACGAACACTTGCTGTAAGAGGTTCACCAAACTTTGAGCCTCTTGTTGAAGTATATGTTGTCTGCACTGAACAGGGAGAAGTGCTTTGATTCTTAGCAGTCTCCCTGTATGCAGCCACATGGGGGAAGGCTGAGGGCAAGAAGTAGGCATGTGTAGGGTATAGTACTGGATATTGCCAGTAGTGGCTCCTACTGTTACCCATCTAGATTTTATGCCAAGAAAATCAGGCACTGGTGTCAGCCACAGTCAAGAGGAAGTCTGTCAACTTATTTAATTTGAAACAAGAAACAGTTCCAGGCTTGTATGGCCCAGGTCTTTAAGGGAAGTTTTCTGGGATTATGATTTTTTTTTTTTCTTCTCTGAAAACTTTGAGATCTAAGAATTATGTCTGGAGTGTAAACAGTAGGACTCTCATGACGAGTAAAATTTATTTCTTAGCTTGATAGGGTCAAGTAACTCTAACTGGGATTAGCTAATGTTTCACAGAACCTGATGTTTTTGTGGCTAGGGAATCCCTGGAGGAAGGAAGATATCCATGTTTCATGAAAAGCTCCTAATAAAATTAGATACTGCTTCTGAGCTTATCAAAGGAAAATGGAAAGTAATGAAAATTAAAAGTGCAGCTCTGGGATCTTGTAAAATTCTGACAAGATAGCGATCTGGAATTCACTGTCCATTATTTTTTCCCTTTTTCTGCCACATGTCCCTGTGCACACACAATCCCTACTTCTTTCTCCAGTCAGATGACCTTAGTTGTGTCACTCTCCTTTTCTCTCTCAGCAGCCCCGCCTCTAAACCCCCCACCAAAATGAAAAAAAGAAACAAAAAAGAACAGCAATCAGGCTGGGGTAACTTGACAAATCCCAAACTTTCCCTGATGAGTTAATGCTGAAGAAAGGAATCACCAGCAAAACAAAGGATAATCTCCAAGATATCAAATAAAGCTGTCATCTTCCCTTAATCTCTTTCTGAATTATTAGTGAAGACCTAGGACATTTCCAAAAAAACAGGACTTCTTTTATGAAAGGGAAAAGCCTTGTGGCTTTGACAATTTGTCTGTGGTCAGAAAGCAAACTTAGGGGTCAGTGTTCTGGCTTTTACACGAGCAAAATAGGAGACGTTAAAAAGAAAGTAGAAATAAAAGAGGATGTGTTGAAGAAGGGGAAAGCACTTTCATCACTGCTAAAAATACATATCTTTAACTGTTTGCCTCCCTTTTTGTGAGCAATTAAACTTTTCACTCGATGAAAGACTGCAAATAGGAAAGATTTTCTGATTGTACTCCGTCCATTTTCTCTGTTCCTGGACTATTGTTTCTTTGTGCGACCTTTATCAGGAAACTTGCTTGCCAGAGACACTAAAAGGAATCCTTTGCATTACCGTTTTCTTTTTTATGGGGCTGTCCTAAGATAACCTCTACCATACTTGATATTGGTTTCTAAAAGCAAAATGGCTAGTTGAACAAATGGGGAGGAATACATAATGTCAAAATACAGGTAAGAGTAGTGATTTTATTATTGTTTGGTGTACAACAACGATACAAAATCTAGCTGTCCAAAATCAGGAATTTGATCACTCTTTTTGGTTCATTGCTGATGCACCCTGATACCTGAAGCTCTAGCAAGGTTTTCTTTTTTTCTTTTCCCCCTCCTTTTTTTCTCCAGGTTGCTTTAATCTGTAATATCAGCAATAATCACTGTGGTATTGTTGCCTAGGCATTCTTGAAGAGTCAGAAGTGGACTGTAATTGAAGAGTTCATTACCAAGATCAGTTGGCTCCTTGATTACAGTGGCAAGGTGAAATATATATCCTCACCAAAACGCAACTGCTAAACCTTTAAAGAAGTCACCCACTTTTCACTCTTTTTCATTAGGACCCCGACAAGCTTGTCAGCAAAATTAAAGGTATGTCATTCACATCGTGCATGCATTGCAAAGGACTATAAACCTGCCAACCTCTTTGATGAAATAAAAGGGTTTTATTTATGATTCATGTAGGAATATGAGGTTATTTTTATTCTGTCAGTACACTAATAATCAGACAAGAGCTCAGGAAATGAGAAGGCAAACTGACAGGGAAGGTTCTGATAAAGGGGAACCCTCTAGGGTATTTTGCCCCCTTTGTAATCTCCTCCTTTTTAGTGCGAGGTTATAAGCATGGCATAGCATGATCTTGCAACTAGCTTGGCTCACAGGAACAAAGAGAGTAACCACCTAGCAGGACTTGAGGTATAATTCCACAAGAAAAAGAGGTCTGCATTGCTGCGGTGATGTGAACAGGAACTTCCAATCTGGTCTTCCAAGAGCATAGTGAGTTGTAAAGATACCCTTCTTTTCTACTTGCTTTCCTACTGGGCAACATAACCAATCTTAACAACAAAAAAATAGACTGTAAACCTTACACAGAGCCGTTGCAAATTTGTTACCTATTTGTTTTGTACTAATTTTTACAGGACCCAAAGCAGGGCATTTTTCCAAGCTCTCACAGTCTAGCTCAACATGAGATACAGCAGCACAGTAAAGGGAGGATGGGGAAGTAGCTCCCTTCATGCTCCCTAGTCAACATTTATGCTAGCAGAGTAGCTAGGTAGCAGGCTACCTTTCAAAATATGTCTTCCCCTAGATGTTTCAAATGTCTTGGCAGTTTGAAGCTGCTTTAGTTCTGTCCCAGCTGGGCAAAGCTTCTGGAAGTGCATTTTGTGCTTCTTGGTGTAAGCTGTCATTCATACCACAAGCACAACCATGATTACAGAAACACTCCTTGTGAGTAAAAAGGTATCACTGTATTAGCTGGCTGGCCTTAAGTACGGTAGTTTGCTGAACAGTGGTGTGCTGGCAGGAAAACACAGCCTAGCAAAATATATGCAGGATGAAGTGAAACAAAGTTCACTGGAGGAAGGAAAATAATACTAATCCTTCATTCAATAAGCAGTGAGTTAAGTACATTTTGCATGTTGAAGAAATGTAAAAGCAAAGGGAAGGAAGCACATACAAAGGTGGTGTGACTGCCTTCCTCTCTAAAGACGACATATGGGGCATTTAGGTATTAATAATACCAAGAGTTATACCCAAGCTGCTAATATGAAATGCAGCCCCCGGTTTAAGGTTCCACCGAGTTTCAGGGTGTTTGAATTCCCTCTAACCAGAGAATCCCCTTGAAGTGAGGGATGATGCTAACATTTTCATGTGTTGTTTTAAATCATCGAATAGACCTGCAAAGGATAATAACCAGTGTTTGAGATGGGATTATATGCTCTTCTGCGGTAATTTCCCATATGCAGATTTGCACCTCACAAAGGTTTGAGAAGTTTGGATTTGGTTACATAGGGCTGGCTCTGTAAAGATGAGTCACGATCCAGGTATCAGAGATGCACTGAGCAGATATAGTCTGGTTGTTGGACTTAAACCTAGTCTCTGTGATCATTTTGGGATAGTCCACAGTGACACCTTCCGGACTTTTGTTGCTTGTTGTATACCGTCCTACTGATGCTGAGATTAGGGGTAATTCATAAGGCATATGTTCCTTTTAATGGAAAACATAAATCACAGAGTGCTTCAGATAAATATGGAGACCGATTGCTCTGCTGTCTACAATGTTTTACCTGTTCCTTTTCTTAGCCTCACGGTGCTTTCTGAGTAGTCACTTGCTTTCGTTTCACATGGATAGACATGGAATCAGCCTTCCTTCATGTTAATGTGGGGTTTTTCTTTGTTTGTTTTCAAACATCTACAGCAAAAGGATTTATAACAAATTGAAACTCTCGATGGCAAAATCTGCTGCAAAGGAGCTTCAGGACAGAGGCAGTACTTGAAAGTATTTTCAGTGCCTTCTTGAAAACTGGTTAGATGTCAGGGGCTGGGAGCAGCAGGATCCTGCTGTTTGCAGAACACTTGGTGCTCGTCCTTTCTGAGAAGCTAGCCAACTGGCAAGGGTTGACTGGTTTTTTGACTACTGTGTAATGTTGAAAGGACACAGGGTAGCCTGGAGGTGCTGCTGTCCCTTTAAAAACCTCCTTTCTTCTGTTGACTCAATGATTTACAATAAAGCATAATTTCATTTCTCTCAGCTAATTACAAACTGCTCCCTTCCAAACTCTTGATCTTTTCACACAGCCAAAGGCATCGCTAGCAAATCAGACCCAAGATTTAGGAGGTTGCGATACTGCACCGCTATTCCCACAGCAGCCAAGTATTTCTCCTTGTACCTCTCAAGCCTGCCGTTGTGCTGGAAAGTGGAGCAGGTAACTACTTCATCAGTCTGAGGTTTCATTCTCGTGGAGCACGGAGGTTCATTATACTTACTTTATCAGCAGTAAGGTTTACTGCCGAATCCATGAGAGATATTCATGTGAAACATGAGCAGAGAGAGAGGCATTGCATCTTTTCATTAATAAGCCCTCTTCTGGGATCCGGCATTAGTGAGATTCAGCGGATCATAGAGCACAGGGGTATCATTTTTACATGATTACTCTAAATTCTTAAACCAGAGGCTTAGGAGAGAGGCTTCTCACAAAAGCAGCTGTGGGAATTGTTAAATGATTGGCACAGCACTCACGATGGGCTGAACCACTCTGGGTACCTCCAGTCATGGGGGGTACCAGCAGGCATTTTATTACCTGCCGTTGAGGGAAAAGTGGAAAAGAGAGCGTGTATCAGACAGAGGAAGATATGCTAACCCTGCAAAATATCTCTGTAGTTCTGGCCCTCCACCTGAACAAAACTCTTGCCATAATACTGATGCAGGGCTTCATCACACTGCACAGGCTAAGCTGTTCTCTTCCTGTACCGTATCTTCTTTGTGTCTAGGCTTGTTTTTAACCTGTCTGATCCTACCTTCTTTAGCATGGCTACTAAAATAATCACTTTGCAACTTCCATCCCCATCATAGAATTCCACCAAACATGGTACTTCTGAGATACATTGTCTACACATGAGAAACTTTGGGTAGCTCAGAGGATTGGTACACGACTCGCAAATCTTTGCTAGATGGTGAGGTTGATGACATTAACAACAGAGAGAGGCATCTCTGGATTCTGGAGACCTACTTTGTCTTCTTGATGTCACTACATGTTTATTCTGTGATTTCATGCAATTCCATCCAAAAATATTGCCTTGCGCTCCCTCTGTCCTAGCTGTTCAGTCCTGTCCTGTCAGACTGTGTGCAAACTGAAATCAGGAAGTTGATGTGGCTGAAATAAAAACTCTTTTTTTATTTTTCTCCCTGGATTAGTTTGCAGATGGATAAGTTCCTCAATCAGTTCCAAAATACAGATGCACAAATGCTTATCCCAGCGTGAGAAAAGGGACCCCATAGGGACCGAAGGGACTGGACTGCTTCTGTCATTGACAGCCGAAAGTGTTGGCTGAGCTGTGGCTTCCAGTCCCCATTTAGAAAATGGAGATAATAGTAATTCCTTATTTCTTTACTTCTTATGTTAAAGAAACACTGTCAACATTTGCCACATATGTTTGCATTTGTCCATAGAGCTAGATCACAGAGCAGGCATTAAATCTATGCAAACTGTGCACAGCTTGGGTAGGTAGATGTGCAAGAAACAAAACACTCATTTCACCAAGAAGCACTTTCAGTGGGAGGTGAACTTGAGAATCAATATAGTGACTGAAAAGCGTGATGCTGAACTGCAAACCACGATATGTCTGTGAAGCCTTCAGTGTTCTCTTCGTGAATCTATACCTGGCCTAAAGCAAATGCTCTGATAGGCAACAACTGCCAGAATCTTCCCAAAGTATCGCTAACTCTGAAATGCGAAGGTGACCATTGCTCCGTTTACATTTCTGTGGTGTGTTAGCAGGAAAATCCTTCCTGACTATTTCCCTGGCATGTTGAAGTCTAGTTGCAAACCTCCAGCTTCCCAGTCAGCCTGATGCTGATTGCTAATAG
Source organism: Burhinus bistriatus (assembly GCA_013397275.1). Classification (NCBI taxonomy): domain Eukaryota; kingdom Metazoa; phylum Chordata; class Aves; order Charadriiformes; family Burhinidae; genus Burhinus; species Burhinus bistriatus. The sequence goes on along the minus strand of VYXH01007721.1, from coordinate 193,574 downwards.
CTAGAGATTGTTTTAAGCTCTGAAGTGTAAAAGAGAGAAGAAGAGGAAGGAGGAGGAGGTGAAGCAGAAGACGACCACAACAGACCTATGACACCAAGGAGCCACACTGGAGATTTCTGAGGTATCCTGCCATAAACTACTTTGAGCCTTGGTGTAAATCCATCAATTTTCAGGTTTTTAGTTACAACTGACTTTAGGCAGAGATGTTGCTCTTTGAGAAGACTTCTTTCAATCTAGTGCTTTTACAAGTCCAAAAAGAAAAAGAAAAACAAGAACCAAGAAAGTGAGGTCATGTGGGGGGCTGAATAATCCAGATCA
>VYXH01007721.1:155756-188256 GCA_013397275.1 Burhinus bistriatus | reverse complement strand
TAATGTTCTTTAAAAGAGTGCAAAGTTCTTTTATCTGAAGCTTATGTTCTTTTATTGGCTGCACACCCGCACCTCCAGGGAGCCCGAGAAGAGCCTCTGCTGGGCTTGGGCACTGCTTTGCTGGGAACTTGCCTGGGCAAGCTCACCTCTCCAGACCAGAGACTTTTTCCTCTGAACCAGTGTCCCAGCATCCTGCTAGGAAACATTGTGTATTTGGAGTCAGGAGGCTGGCAGTACAGCCCCTTAAAGTGAGACATCACCCAGATTCCTTCTTAACTGTTGTTGTCGTATGCAATGACCCAACACTGAGCAAAAATGAGTCCTGCAGTCAGTCCTGTCTGTGCAACTGTGTGTACACAGCAAGCGGAAACATTTAACTACCTCTTTTGGACATGCAATTAGATACTATTTTATCTGCAAGCCAATATATCAACATATACTAATTGGTCTGTGCTATTGCAGTAACTATGGTTTTAACTGCAGAGGCTGAAATGTGAACAGAAGTCCATCCCCTCCCTTTCTTTCACCCCAACTTCTACTTTGGGTTTACATGATGCTTTGAAAGATTTCCTCAGCTATTCTTCAACTTTTCTTTGCCTATGTGTGCTCTCCCTGATAGCAAAAGTATTTCTGACCAGCTAAGTGCTTCAGTGACGGAACAGATGTGATTTCTTATAGAACATGTGCATGTGTGTATATATATGTGCATATATAGATATATAAATTTGGTAACATACGTAAAAATTCTGCCCCATCTACAGACAGTTTTAATATGGGAAGCTTGTAAAGAGTACAGGCAGTATGTCTAGTCAGCAGAGCAAGCAGAGGAGGCAAAGAGCTGGCATTGCAATGTAGCGACAGAGTATGGAAGAATATATGGACATGCAGCTAACAAGAAGGGAAGGGAAGTGGCTGGAGGGTAAAGAGATATAATGGGTCCCAAATGTGGCAAGCACATATGCTGCCATACAGCAAATGCAAAGTGCCACCACTAGTGACAAGTGTATTGCACCTAAGGAAAACAGCTGTGCCAAGTGCCCAAATCCACATTCAGCCTCCTGACCCTGTGTCTCCCTGGTCTGATGTGGATTAAACTGGTCAGGTCTGAGAGCCTATCAGAGTACGCGTTCCACAGAAATAATAGCTCAGTAAATCTCTGAAATACTTCTTACATGGCTACCTATTTTGCATTTGCAATCTTAAATTTGCAAGATTGTTTTATTTTATTTTATCTCATTTTATTTATTCTGCTCTGCTCAGTATCACACGAACACTTTGATTATCTGTGTAGATCATTGCATGGTTTAGTGCAGTTCTGTGTTACAAACCCTCCCACATAACCCTATTATTTGTTAATAATCTTTCTGTTTTGAAGAAACACCCTTTGACACCCGAGCTGGATCTCCTGTTCTTAGGCATAAATATAATAAAGTCCCCTGTGAAGAGCATCTCTCTTACTGGTCCTATCTGCTCTGTATATATTTGAATATATAAAATATTAATAAATGGTTCCAAATGTTTAATCATATCTATTTGACTTTATGAGACTCTATGTTTGTAGGCTTTCCGTGTGAACTGCCTCTGTGATATCCACATACTGCTGATTTGTTGTTGATCTTGAGTTTTTAAAGCAAAACAAAACTGAGGTTCGCAGTTTGATTTGAATTAATCAGGTCTGATTAGACAGGAACAGATCAGGCTGTTCTGGAAATCCCTGAATTTCTTTAATACAATTTCATGTGCAATTAAAAAAGAAATAGTTCATATCTTAAGTAAAGATGCTGTTTATTTAACACTATTTTCTTCAGAGTGTTACATCTTATGGAGGGGGGCATTATGGTGATGTTCAAGGTGTAGGAAAGAAATAGCATTTTGTTTTATGAAAATACGGATATTTTAGAATGGAGTCACCTGGTGGTAGATCTCATAAATGTACATAAAGAGATGCTTCCCAATATTATTAGTTTAGTTTTTGCTTCACATCACACTGACTGTCCATCTAGAAGCTTTGATAGATGGAGTCACAAAACCAAAAAGACTATATTTAGTTTAATAAGACAATTTAAAGAGAAAGGTTGGAGTTATGTATGGCAGAGGACAATTATGCAAAATAAAGATTCTTCAATTAATAATAAGATCCATGAAAGGCAAAGGAGAAAGGATCCTCCTCTCAGTAGAAAGCTTGTGGCTCCCCATGTGTCCTCATGTGCATAGCAGGGTGTGTGAGGGATGCAATGCTGAAGGATGGTACAGGGGGCAGAGGGCAGCTCTGGTGTTAGCTTTCAACCAAAGCCTTTTAGGGCCTCTGCTGACACCATCTTTTTGGTGGAAAGTCTCCAATGGAAATTTTGCATTCCTAAACAGGTTCACCTCAGACAGGGCTCTGTTAGAAAGCAGCAAGTGGACTTGGGCTGCATAAGCACCTGCCAGGCCCTAAACTGTGAGTATGGTGCCAGAGGGATTTTGATCACAATCTGCTCTTTATCTCTCGCTCTTCCTTTCCTCACTCTCTGGTTTGCAGCCTGGAAAACAGGCCATGGAGAGATACAAGCCTACCTGGAGAGCCATTGGTTTGGCCTTTTTCATGCAGCTTTGACCCTTCTTTTAAATCCCTGCCAGAGCAACAAACCATATGTTAAAGATGTTGAAGAGCAAATACTTTGCAGACTGTACCAGCATGCAGAGTCAGAGGGGAAGTGAGCAATAATGTTGGGAGAAGGGGGAAGAAGTGATTATCTGGGAGGGCAATAGTGGGAAGTGCTGTAAGTGACAGGGATTCACTATGGGACGCAAATCACTTAAGGCAAAACCATTAGGATCAATTTAAAATACCAAAGAGGGAGGCTAAAGTGACAATAGCATATTTTAATTGCAATCACAAATATCATTCTGTAAGATATGTTTTAAAAGACCAGGCAGAGTTACTTTATCTGAACAGAAGGAAAAGTTTTCTTTTTATTTAAAAAAATGCCCTTTTTTGCAAAGATCAAAAAGGAGCAGAATGATCTTTGAAAAATTCTTAAATCCCGTTTATATATATTTTTCTATGTTAATGTTCTCTTTTCTCTTGATGGGCATATTATAAATGGAATTAACTACATTACTAATGCTTTTAATCTGATTTTAATAGAGCCTAGGGCTGAAGCATGGAATCAGCATGTGTCCCATTAAAAGAAAAACACGGTTATAGAGACAATAAATAGCATGTCCAGATAAACACATTTATCTATGCATTAGTTTTATTTACTGAGCTAAGTAGCCTATGTACAGACACTGGGGGGTTTTTTTAGACACTTTTGCAAAGCTGAAGTCCATATGATGGGATTGTTACTGTTTTTGGCAGCAGAAATATGAACTTGGTAAAAGAGCCTGGCATGGAAAACCACTGAGTTCTGACATATTCCATTTGCTCCTAACTCTTTGATTTCTACTCACAGAATCTGACATATGTTGGGCATTGACCTTGCTCTTTTAAATAAGCTTATTTTAGAAGACCTTTGCAGAATGCTGTCTGTTTGGCCTCGATGTAAGCTGTTAGGGAAATGTAGTACAAACACAGAAGTTGTATGTTTTGAATGCCAGAGATGTTAAGCTGAAGAGCAGTTGGTAAGATCTGTATTTCTGACTGCTTTCTGTGCTCTTAACAAGGAATTGTCCTTAAAGCAAGGAAAATTATTTATTCTGCATTTGTATGAGGATTTTTATTTATTTATTTTTAACAGGACGTTCAGGACCAGACTTCTTTTTCAGTCTGAAATATTCTGATTGAGCTCTCAGATGCTCAGTGGAGTGAAAGCAAACATTTGGAAAAGTAAGTGATTGATTGGGATGTCCCAGGTCAGAAACCTCAGAGAGAGTCAGTGTCTTCTTGTATTGTATAATCAGCCCCCTGTAAATGTCTCTGAATACAGGTACTCAAATATGGGAGTAACTTCTCCAAAGCTTGGCCTCTTCCTTATGGAACAACACACTTCAGTGAGTGCATTTCAAGAAGAGCCATAACCTTCAGTGTGGAGATTTGCTTTCCATTTGTCATAGGGGAGCAGCTTGTATGAAAGTTCACAGTGAAAGTGCTGCAATCTTGCAAATGCCAGCATGTATCACTATGCAATAAAACAAATTGCTGGGTCCCAACATGGCAAATTAGAGTGATGGAATGAAAGTGCCTTTACGAGATGGGTAGAAAAAATGCCCTTCATTAAGCCTGTATCTGTTGAAGTCAATAGAAAGCTCTTATCAACTCCAGTAACAGCAAAAGCAGAAAGAAACTTGGAAGCACATTTGGGATATGTGTTTGATGTTCTCTCATTGCTAGTAGACAAACTCCTGCACCCTTTACTTGGGCTTTGAGGTTTGGAACCTGGAAATTACATCAGCTGGAGAACGTGTCCCTGGAAAGGGTTGCTGAGTTTAGCCATATCTGACTAAGTGGCAATAAAATTTTACACATAGGAAAACAGATATCAAATTGCCAAAATAAATGTAAATTTGAATTCATGGTCTTATGTAGCTCTTTAGGACAAAACCTGGCTCCATATGCAGCAAGGAGAGGCATCTGAGCTCTGCCAGAACATTAATAATCATCTCCTATGGCCCGCAGACGACTCTGCGCACTGGCTTCCTCTCAAAGATTTTGGCTCAGTTGGCTTCACAAACACACGGGAAGGGCATGAAGACCTGTCTTTGTTGACACTGGGTTAAGAGGCTGTGAGCATTTGACATGGAACATTTCCTTGGCTAAAAGAGTTAGGAGTAGATTTTTTTACCTCTCTCTGCAAACTTGTCTCCCTGATTCAGTGGCGGCACTGGGAAGCCCTCCTGTTACTATGAATAACTCATCTCCAGCATGAATACAGGATTCATAGTCTGACCCATAAAGTTTTTTTGGGAAATATGTGAGCATCATGCCATCGTTGCCAGTGCTGGTGGCTGCTCTGTGTAGGATCAGTTGGACCTGTGCCATCAGTCAGTGGGAAGGATGGCAGAGCTGCTGCCATCTCCTATAAAGGGGGCCTGCCTAAAATTCCCTTAACTGTCACTCACAAGCTCGGTTTTTTTCAGGGAAATAGCTTTTATTTGTAGTTAATTCTTCATACAGAAAAGCTTCTTACAAAAACTAAATAATGTAACATATTTCGACTTCTGGGCAGATAAAAATTGAAAGGGCTGTGGTGTTTCTGCAAGTGGAATGATAGTGACAAGCACCACATGAAGTCCCTGAATATGGTGTCAGGGGACTCGATCCCCCATAAAATGATGAAAGACTGATGTAATGGTGTTTTGTGAAACAATGTGAGCATAAATGCCACATTCTTTCCCATTAACAACTGACTTCCATTGTACCAAGATTTTTTATTTTTTAATATGTATTTTGAGCACACTGAGAACAAAAATTTCCATTGTGATAGTGCTGCAGGAAGATTTAAAGGTTGCGGTGGACTAAGGATTGAAATGCAAATCGCACTTACACACAACCTCCTGCTGAGGCCCAAATTTTTATAGATCAGGTTCTGCAGCCCTGTTGAAGAATCAGTGATCTGCCTTTCCTGGGATTCACAAATTAGTTGCGGTCTAAGGTATCATTTCCTACAATATAATTGTAACTTACCAGATGAAAGTTTGTCAGTGAAGACAGTCCCCTGATCTTCCATTATTTTTCCAGCTGCAGTGCCACTAAAGATCCTTTCACAGACAATGCAAACACACACACATCACAGCTCCCCACCCTGCAACATGCTCTTGCTGAATATAAACATACTGTATATATTGATCCTCTCCCCCTTGCTTTTTTTCTCCCTCAGTGTGCAGGTGGTAAAACACTGGCTGCCATGAACTTCATGTTAATGAAAAAAAAGAAGAAAAAGCTGTGGTTTGGAGGCTGCTAGAGCTGCTAGATAGCAAACTGCAAGCTTGTAACGTTGTGGCTGCTGAAATCCCTACAAGGGTAATAGGGCATAACATGCATTTGTGGATAATTCTTGTTGCTAATTGCTCATGAAATTTCAGGTAAGGAACATCCAGTTCAATTTGTTATAATGGGTAATGGCTGGGTTTTGCTTTTCGGGGTGGGGTTTTCTATTATCGTTTTTATTGCTGTCATTACAAATACATGGCTCTTCATGTTTGGAAGAACCCTTTACAAAAAGGCTGGAGCAGCACCACGGGGCAGCACGGGAAGTTTGTAGCCATGTGCATGACAGGCGGTAACAGTACGTATCTCCCTGCCACACTATATACCCCAGGGCAGGATGTGTTCCTGACTGTAAGAGGACAGGTCCCTCTGCATGCTTCTTCATGCCTTCACCTCTCTGAAACACAACATGCCAGCAGGAAAGGCTGTGCTGAGGCAGATGCTTTGGGTTACCAAGTCGTGCTTCTTGGAGCTGGGCTTTCTCTGTGTTGGTGGAAACACTTCCTCTACCAATGTGCCAGGCCTGCTCTTGCCATCCCTGAAGCATAGCATCCGTGATCAGTCCACAGCAGGTAACTGATTGTCGGACGTAGAAAAGTTAGAGGAGGTGGATCCTGTCCTCTTCTAGAAATGTGATGCAAACCCATTTTTGTAGGGCACTGAATCTGTCTGAATGATAGCAACACTCAGACCTTAACAGTTTTGAGCTAGTGTCTTAAACATAAAGTGATAGCTTTGCTTCTCAGTGCCCTGAACCGCTGAAGCCTCCCAGGAGCCATTCTGGTAACCCCTTTCCCTTCCAGTTATTTAGAGGTTCTTGACTATGCAAAAATATGCTGAAAATTATCACCAACAGTGATCATAAGCTCAGAGCTGAGTCGTCCAATCTGCATCTGCTTGCCATCCTGCAACTTTAACTAGTTCTGCTACTTATTACTAATTAGGTACCAGCTAATACTAATAGCTACCACTGTTGCAGCATTTAAGAGTTACATACACATTAATGAGAATTAGCATTTGTTGACAGCCATGGTGGGAGTTGCCTGTCTGTAGCATTTCAGGGGTCCCCATTGCTGTAATGTTTGATTGCCTCCTTCGGTAATTATAATTGACACTGAGCAAGTTTTGCATAGGTCTCCTTTGGCTGTGCAGAGCCGGAAGATGTATTGAGCTCTGTCTGTAGTGGAGAGAGAAGAGGCCAAGAATAATATATTGCCCAATAATGGTCCCTTCTTCTCTCCACCCCTCTCACACAGGACTCACGCAACACAAGGAGAATGGGATGGGGGCTCTGCTGCTGCACAGGAAGGTGGCCACAGGGTTTCGCCAGGGTGGCGGCTGAAGGCTGCCCTTGCTCAGGACAGACTCTCAATTCACCCTCCCAGCAGAGCACTGGCCAGGCTGCTCAAAACATCGCTTTTCTGTGCTTCATTGTCCTACGTGAAACACTCTTTCACTACTTTTTTAATATGTGGAGAACAATTTAGTCATTTTAACTTAAAGTCAATTGCCTTCTTCGTTTGGGAATATGAAGGTAGTTAAAATGCTACAGAAATTCAGCATACCAGCAGTAAATAACTCTAGTGGGCCTTTCAGTGCCTATTTTAAAAAGGGTGCATAATCAGAATTAAAGCAGTGGGTTTAAAAAGCGGGGAGAAATATAGGCCCCTTATAACTCTTGAAGGAAATATGAGTACATGGCTGGTGCTTCTTTAGGAATACAAATTGCCTGTTTGGAAAAAGAGGTACTGGGGAATGCCCCGGCCTCCCTGGTCAGCTTCCCGAATCCGCTCTACAGAGAGAGGCACGTGTTATACATCCAGCCTGCGGGTTCTGGCTCAGCTTTGCACTGAAAAGGGAGCTTTTTCCATTTGCTACTGTGGAAAGGCAGCTGCTTTCACCCTTACCCTGAAGAAGATGAGCTATAGGAATATACAAGGGGCTTTTTTTTATAGTTAGGGGGCCAGAAGGGGAAGCAGTGGTCATAAGCAGAGATTGGAAGTTGGCTTGTTAAGTAAATCTCAGGCTGTAGCTGGTTTTAATTTATTTTTTGTTTTATGTGCAGGGGACTAGGCCTTGCATGCCTGGCTAATATCAAAACCTGGGGTTTTGTAGATTTTTAATCAAGGTCCACTTTGGGGGGTTCTGCTTTCGGTGGTTGTGGATGTGTAGGGTTTTTTTGTTGTGTTTTTCTGTTTTTCTTGCTGCAGTGTCTGGATTTCTTTAGTTAAACTTTTCCATTCTTCAGACTTGAGCCAAGTGAGTGATTTCAAATTACCCAGCACTTTCCAGAGAGGGCTTTTTTGTTGTTTGGTTTTTTGGTTTGGGATTTATTTTTTTTTTTCTCTAAAGAAAAATTGCAGTCCAGTTTCTCTGAAAATCATAGATGGCATCTGCAATCCTACCCCAGTGCCTCTCACTAATTTGGCATTCTTAGCACTGTTTAAATAGTTTATTATTCATCAAATGTGTATGAAAGGAATTTTATATAAATTTTTTGTTTGTTTTGTCCCTCTGCTGGCAGGAGAAGTAAATCCCGAAGTATTTCAGCAGGTGCTATTAATATGCAAATAATGGAGAGTACACTAGGTCTAATAGACCTCCCAACTACATGGGAGGTGTCGCTGTTGGAGCAAATTAGCTTTCCGTAATTTGCATGCTTTTCACAGCCTCCTGGGATTATATTTTAGATCAGAGACAATAGAAGCATATGCTGTTAGTTTAAAATGTAACTAAATTTAGACTTTGAAACCATTTTAACCTAACTTCTTAGTGGTGTTAAACTGTTATTTGCAAAGAAACTTTTTACACAGCTTGTAATTTTCATGGCCTTTCTCTTCCCCCATTAACTGCTCCATCTCTCTTTTGAGGTTGAAAGTGAAGAAGGGAATCTTCCAGGTGGCTGCATCTTGCAAAACAGGTATTTCTCACAAAACCAAGTCCAGATTGTCCTAGCTTGATTCTGAGTCTGCATTTAGGTCCTGATGGGGTCTAGATTGAGCTTTTTATGTGAAACTTCTTCCCTCCCCTTTGGCATGTCCGTGAGATGTAAATCCATACAAAAAGAATGCTGTGGCCCCTGCTGACCACTCACACAGGGAGGAAGCTGCTCATAGCATCACAAAACCTTCTTTGCTAACCCACCAAAGCAAAGAGACACTGAGCTGAAGTGGCACAGATGCCCAGTGCACTTGCCTAGCCCACACCTAGAGATAGAGTCTATTGGAAAAGTCTGTTTAAAACAAATGGAGAAAAAAGCAAGGATTTCAGTGCAGGTTCAGTCAGTAGAGTCAAACATTATTGAACTGTACTGGCACATTATCAATGGCACTTTCCAAATGGATATTGACAGCAAAAATCATACTGTTGACATCTGTGGTTTGTGACAATTTGAATGATGAGGCATCAGCTGTTGTGCCTGAGAATTCATGTCTTTATTTCGGGTGCTGCAGTGATTGCTTCCTATCCGAACATGCCGCACTACTCGAAGGGACTGGCCAGGTAGGGTGCATACAGGGCAGCCACTTGAAATCTGTCCCTTATCCCCCCATACCGGCTTCTCCCCCTCTGTCCTTGGGTATTTGTTGAGCTAGTAGGGAATGGTCCTCCTGGCTTGCAGCACCATCCTGACCTTGGCTGCCCGAGTTCCTCCTGCTTTGAAGGACTCCAGCAAGAGGTTCGTTAGAGAAACAGGGGGTTTAGCTGATGCATATATGCTTCAGCAACAGACTGTGCTGGTGTCGGCTGAGGGAGTCTGTGAAAGGTAGAGGCAGTCATTTTATTTTGTCTTTCTGCCAGTTGTCCCATTGCCCGGAGTATGTGATTTGTGAGTTTCCTTTGGCACAGTTGCTCCGTTGCTCATATATCTCTGTGCAGTGTTTCCAGGTCACTTGGTCTGCGGGGTGGTGGCCATCTTTTATTTCAAGAGGGATAGAGTTCAGGGGTAGGATCAGATGTGTGGAGGAGATGGCAGCCAGGTGGAGATCAAGTTAGCATTGTCAAATTTATTTCTAGCATGGGAAAGGTGAGTGTTAGCGAGAGAGAGTAAGGCTGAAAGATGTCCTTTGAGACAAGGCCAGGGAAAAAACTCTTGGGATGCAATTTTGGCCATACAGCAATGTATGGTAAGACTCTTCTGAATTTTTGGGGCCACAACTTTGCCATCAATGTATTTATAAGTATATTTCATACACATAATATATGGAAAGACTTCATTTTCCAGTTAAAAAAAAAAAAGGCAGGGCTTGATTGATGCTTGACTTAATAGTATTGTGAGTTGTGATCTTAAAGAACTGTGTTCAGACGTGACCAATGCACTGAACCCTGTGAAAGGGAAATCTCTTCCCAGCATGAACCCACTGGAGTTAGTGGAATTGCAGCTGATTGTCATAAAGACAGAGAATGAAACTATCAAGTTCATTCCCATTCCCAGAGGTGGTCGCACCACTAAACTGTCCGTGACACAAATTATTTTCATTGTCAACAATAGGATCCAGAGATTAAACGAGTGCTTTTTAAATGCTGCTCCTGCCACACCAAGCTGGATACTACTATGTCCTACATGCTGCCCCTGGTGCCCCACAGGTCTTTCTGCCAGGGCGATTGAGCCTAGCATCTTTACTGCACAAACTTGAAGAAGGTTAAGTTTTAAAATAACAGTTCCTGAGGCTGTAAGGAAACCAATATGAAGGAAAAAAAAGTGCTGGAAATGACTTGTGATAATCTCATTGAAAGTGCTGGATGCTTTTTTTCTCTCTTATCTCACCCTAAATGTTTTCTAACATTAATACCAGTGACCTCTCACTTCTCCAGCTTTTCTTTAATGGGATGTGGCTTGCCTATTATAAGCCTATGCAGTGGAGCTGGAAACAGTTGCTTTATTTAAAAAAAAAAAAAAGAAAATCCCCATTTTGAGAATTAAGAAAAACTTACCANAAAAAAAAAAAGAAAAAAGGGCTCTGATTACTCAGGTGTCGATACAAAAAAATGAGATGTTGTGCCAGATGGCTGCATTTGTGAAGCAGAGTGTAGTCAGAAGCAAAGTGGAAGGAGACAAGGCGACTGTACATCAGAAGTGTGAAAACATGATCAAAATACCTTCAGCCTTGTTTCACCAACACTGGATTAGGAGGCAACTGTGGTGAGATGCAAGCAAAGAAAAGCATGAGGGGATACTGTTTGGAAAACAAAAATGTCTTTCAGTAATGAACTGCTTGACTTCCTCCAGCAAAAGCTTAGAAGTTTAAAAAAATCAAGAGATGTTGTTATTAAATGGAAGGACTGTGAACCAGTAAGCCTCAGAGCACTGTATCTAGTGTCACTGCAAAATGCCACGTGCGACAGAGTAAAATATTGATAGCAGGCTGTGTCACGGACTTAGTTAGCTTTATAGCAGGATATGCTGCTGCCAATCATCTGTAAGTAACCGCTCTCTCCTGTGACACAGACAGTCAACAGCTTCGTGCCATGGCTGCAGATGGAAGCAGGAAAACTATGATGTAGTCACCATCATGGAAACATGGTGGGATGACTCACACGATTGGAGTGCTGCAATGGGTGGCTATAAACTCTTCAGAAAGAATAGGCAAGAAAGGAGAGGCAGTAGGGTGGCCCTGTATGTTAGAGAGTGTCATGAATGTCTAGAATTAAATGATGGTGACAACAGGATTGAGTGTTTTATGGGTAGGAATCACGGGGAGAGCCAACAAGGCAAATATCATGGTGGAAATCTGTTACAGACCACCCAATCAGGATAAGGAGGCAGACAAAATATTCTATAAACAGCTGGGAGAAATCTCATTATTGCTAGCCCTTGTCCTCGTGGGGGGCTTCAACTTAACCAGACATCTGCTGGGAATACAATACAGCAGATAGGGAACAGCCTAGGAGGTTCCTGGAGTGTGTTGAGGATAACTTCCTGACACAGCTGGTGAGGGAGCCAACTAGGCAAGGTGCCCTGCTGGACCTGTTGTTTGTAAACAGAAAAGGACTTGTGGGGGATGTGACAGTTGGAGGCCGTCTTGAGCGTAGTGATCATGNTGTGACAGTTGGAGGCCGTCTTGAGCGTTAGTGATCACAAAATGATAGAGTCTTTGATTCTTGGAGAAGCAAGGAGTGAGGTCAGCAGAAATGCCACCTTGGACTTCCAGACGGCAGGCTTTGGTCTTTTCTGGAGCCTGGTTGACAGAGTCCCTTGGGAGACAGTCCTGAAGGGCAAAGGAATCCAGGAAGGCTGGACGTTTTTCAAGAAGGAAGTCTTAAAGGTGCAGGAGCAGGCCATCCCCATGTGCCAAAAAATGAGCCATCAGGGAAAAAGACCATCCTGGCTCAACAGAGAGCTATGGTTGCAACTCAGGGAAAAAGGGAAGATTTATGGCCTTTCGAAGAAGAAGGGGTATGTCACTTACGAAGACTACAAAGATGTTGTGAGGCTATATAGGGAGAAAATTAGAAGGACCAAAGCCCAACTAGAACTTAACCTGGCTTCTGATGTTTCTATAAATACATTAGCAATAAAAGGAGGACTAAGGATAATCTCCATCCTTTAGTAGACAGGGGCAGAACATAGTGACCAAGGATGGGAAAAAGGCTGAGGTACTTAATGCCTTCTTTGTCTCAGTCTTTAACAGTAAGACCAGTTGTCCCCTGAGTGCTCAACCCCCTGAGCTGGATGAGAGGGGTGGGGAGCAGAATGAAGCCCCCATAATCCAAGAGGAAATGGTGAGTGACCTGCTACAGCACTTAGACATACACAAGTCTCTTGGGCCAGATGGGACCCATCAAAGGGTACTGAGGAAGCTGGCAGAAGTGTTCACCAAGCTACTTTCCATAATTTATCAGCAGTCCTGGCTAACCAGGGAGGTCCCAGTTAGTGGGAGGTTAGCAAATGTGACGACCATCCACAAGAAGGGCCAGAAGGAGGATCTGGGGAAATACAGGCCTGTCAGTCTGACCTTGGTGCCGGGGAAGGTTACTGAGCAGATCATCCTGAGTGCCATTACGTGGCACATGCAGGACAATCAGGTGATCAGGCCCAGTCAGCATCGGTTCATGAAAGGCAGGTCCTGCTTGACAAACCTGGTCTCCTTCTATGACAAGGTGACCCGCTTAGTGGATGAGAGAAAGGTTGTAGATGTTGTTTACCTGGACTTTAGTAAAGACTTCAACACCATTTCCCACAGCATTCTCCTGGAGAAACTGGCTGCTCATGGCTTGGATGGGTGTACTCTTCGCCGGGTAAAAAACTGGCTGGATGGCCAGGCCCAAGGAGTGGTGGTGAATAGAGTTAAATCCAGTTGGCAGCCGGTCACAAGTGGTGATCCCCAGGGCTCGGTATTGGGGCCTGTTCTGTTTAATATCTTTATCAACAACCTGGACAAAGGGATCGAGTGCAACCTCAGTAAGTTTGCAGATGACACCATGTTAGGTGGGAGTGTTGATCTGCTTGAGGGTAGGATGGCCCTACAGAGGGATCTGGACAGGTTGGATCAATGGGCCAAGGCCAATGGTATAAGGTTTGGCAAGGCCAAGTGCCGGGTCTTGCACTTGGGTCATAACAACCCCATGCAGCGCTACAGGCTTGGGGAAGAGTGGCTGGAAAGCTGCATGGCAGAAAAGGGCCTGGGGGTGTTGGTTGACAGCCGGCTGAACATGAGCCAGCAGTGTGCCCAGATGGCCAAGGCAGCCAACAGCATCCAGGCTTGTATCAGGAATAGTGTGGTGAGCAGGACAAGGGAAGTGATCCTCCCCCTGTACTCAGCACTGGTGAGGCCTCACCTTGGGTACTGTGTTCAGTTTTGGGCCCCTCACTATAACACAGACATTGAGATTCTGGAGCCTGTCCAGAGAAGGGCAATGAAGCTGGTGAGGGGTCTAGAGAACATAAGGAGCAGCTGAGGGAACTAGGGTTACTTAGCCTGGAGAAGAGGAGGCTCAGGGGAGACCTTATCGCTCTCTACAACTGAAAGGAGGTTGTAGAGCGGTAGGGGTCCATCTCTTCTTCCAAACAACAAGCGAAAGGACAAGAGGGAATGGCCTCAAGTTACACCAGGAGAGGTTTAGATAGGATATTAAGAAAAATTTCTTCACAGAAAGGGTTATCAAACATTGAAACAGGCTCCGCAGGAAAGTGGTGGAATCTCCATCCCTGGAGGTATTTAAAAGATGGGTAGATGTTGTGCTTAGGGATATGGTTTAATAGTGGTTTTGGCAGTGTTAGCTTAATGGTTGGACTCAATGATCTTAAAGGTCCCTTCCAACCTAGACAATTCTATGATTCTATGTCCAGTAAGAGTTTTCTAGTAATGTGCAGGAGAGGTGTTACATACAATATCGGGCATATTCATGTAGTTTGCTCATTGCTTTGCCCATGCCCACATGAGCAATACCCAGGAGCCCATCTGACAGTGGTCTGGATTAGTATCTGCTCTCAGAGTTAAAGTGGTGGACTTGTAATAACAACACTGGCTATTTTGTACCTCAAACTGTTTGGACACATTGCTTATCTTGTTGAGAAGCTTTAGTCAACTTTTGATGTAAAGTACTTGCTGAGACTGTAAAAGCCGAGAACTTGGCTGGCCCACGGGCGGGTGCTTCTTTACCCTTTTATATACTGAAATGGATCCTGGGTACTTTCAGCTTTGCTTCCATGCCACAGCTTTTGGCTGTCACATTATTTTGAATAATTTGTTTGATCTGAGATCAGAAATCCAAATTTTTTTTTTTTTTCCATGCTTAAGCTGGCTCTGCTCAAACTGCTTCGTAGCTTCACACGCTTTCCTCCTCTGCGGTCTCTCAGGAGAAAAGGAGAACATGGACACAGAAGAGGTTAACCTGAAAGTTTGGCCTCTGGTTCCCTCAGTTATATCTTGGTTTACAAACTTTGTGGCACTTGGGTATCATCACAAGAGTCTGAAATATTAGTTTTCTTAGATTGCAGCTTGATTAGAACATCACAAGGAAAATCTGTGTTAATTTTCACCAAAACCATTCCCAGACACACAGCTTTCTCACCTTCAACCCCCAAAATGACTTCGACTTTTTGCAGGTACTTTCTAGCACTGAACTTCTTCCAAATATATTGAAGGTAGGTTACGTTAATAACAGTAGGTATAGAGAATGTGGCAGGAACATGTATCTTCCCTCTGATTCTTATTCTGTTACTGCTAAAGCTTGAATGTGAAAGTTTCATTCCTTTATTTTTATAAAATCTGAATTTCTTTAATAACTTTGGATCAAAAGTTTATTCTCCGCACCAGGAAGATGTTTTTTTGTTACAAACTGCATTGTCTTATTTGGGGAATATGTTCAGAATTGAGAAAGAATTGCCTTTATTAACAAATGAAAAGCTTACGCTGTCAAAACTGAAATCGTTCTACCTTTTTATGTGCAAATTAAAGCTTCTGTCAAACCTTCAGCCATGGTGCATTTAATTTGTGGAAATATAAAAATATCTGGCTTAATATTAAAATATTCTACATGAGGAAGGAAATATTTTTCCGTGATGCATTGCATTCAAGATTCTCACAAAATCAGATCTGAAAGAAATAAAGTGGTGTTTTAACAGAACTTATTATTCCTTACTTTCGCCAAGGATCAGTGCAGTACTTAAAATGTGTTTAAGTTATACAGGTGTTTGAATATCTTGTTGGATCATGGCCTTTGGAAGTGAACCAAGCTAAATGTAAGCGTATCCAGAGCATGGGAGCTACATCCCCTGTATTTTTCCTTATAAAAGGGTCGCAACATTATTTTTTTTTTTTAATTAGTGGCAAAGGTACTGAGAAACTTTTTACTTTAGGTTTAGTAAAGTTAGGGTAAAATATAAAAGGCAACTATTGGTTTCACAGTGATAACTTGTGTTTTGCAAGGTCTTTGTAGAGAGGATGAAATTGTGATTATCTAAACTTGGGCACCAGTTCTATATTTAGGCTTCCAAAATAAAGAGCCGTCTGTTTACCCAGCAGCGCCCGGGAGCTCAGCATTTCTGGAAACCCAGTAATGCGGGCCTTGATTCAGAAGAGTCCTTCAGCACGTGCTTTATTTCAAGCACATGAATGAGGCCATTGATGAACCCTGACATTTTGAACTGGGTGTTTTGTTAGATGCTTAAATATACATAAATCCTATTTTAAACAGCCACATTTAGAAAGTATTTGGGGAGAAACCTGCCTGAACCTGGCTATCTCTGTGGCATGTGATCAAGCCGCAAGGCTGATAGTCACGACCTGCATTAGTACAGCAAGTTAATGTATAATAAAAGTGAAGTCCTTTCAGCTGAAAGCAGATTGGGTTTGATCTTAAGAGAGTCCACACTCGCCCTTAAGCATATGTCTGCTGGTTTCTTTCCCCTTTTTAATGGGGATAACAGCAAGTTGTCCTTCTCCTGTTCACCTGTTTTTGTTGGGAGAACAAGGAAAATCCTGGTCTATGACTGCAGTGTTGCAAACCTCCTGCAGAACCTTCTTTTTCATTGCGGTCTTTAGCTGCGTTTTGGCTTATTTGTTTTTTTTTTTCCTAGCATCTCTGCAGACTACTTCATGTTTAATTCCCAACTCTCCTTCTGTGACCAGGGAGCTTTCACCATGGCTCTTTGAAAGGAGGGGTCCTGTCGAGGCAGGCTGTGTTTGCCCGTCGTTTTTTCCCAATCAGATATTCTAATATCTAGTCCTGTCTTTGGGGAGGTTTTAATGGTGCCGAGTCCATTTTACCTCATTATTTCCAAGGCCTGAACCGGGGACATTTGCCCTTCTGCAGTGCTGAGAAGAGAATAAGTGGCTGTATCTTGAGGAGCGGACTCATTCCCTGAAGTGGCCCATTCCTGGCTCTCAGGGCACTGCATGCAATTATCCTCCCGAAAAGGCCATCTGAGCAGTGCATTAGTATGCGTGTGTCTAGGCTGGGATGTGCCCATGAAATCACAGCACAGGTGTTGCATTTCCAGCCACCTGGCCAGCTCTGCTGCAGCAATGCTGAAGCTGAAGAGTCCTTCCAGCCGTACCGGTACTGTCTTGACTACCCACTTCTCCTGTGCAGAGGGTACAAAAAATATTTTATGAATTTTGTCAACTGCCAGAAATTCCTTTTGGGTGGTAAATTATTGTCTCCAGGGATCCAGAGCACCCACGCCTCTACTGCTTTTATGCCAATGTTGTTAGCAATGCATAATTCTAGCATTCTAGTTTTTAAATCATTTCGGTTTTGTGGGCCATCTCTGTAAAGGGATTTTCAAAGGCTGGACGTGGAATGTATTGAATTTGAAGGTGTTTATTACTGGTATTAGGCCATTAGCCATAATTAATGGCAAGACAGCTATTGAGTCTGTGGGTTGTCAAGGGTTTTGCCCACATTCTCTTTTCATATTCACTCCCCAGCATGAATTGTATGATCTTCATATTCTGCCTCTCACCATTAGAAACCAACAAAGTGGTTCGGGTTGGGATCTCCTATTTCAGACCATAAACATATGATCCAGCCACCCCATAAAGTACATTCCTCCAGCTTACTGCTTTCCCTGAATTCTCAACTATACCTATGGCACACAGTGGAGTTTGGGTCTGGTCTCTCCAGCTAGTGAAAATCCTACCCAGCAAATCTGTAAGGCGCAATGCGAATTACTCAAGTGCTGAAGCTTCCACCTAAACTGGTAAGTTGTGCCTCCATGCCGCAGTCACGACTTCCTTGGTTTCTGCCAGGAGCCTGTAAAACGGTGGAGACTGTGCTGTCCCCACGACCCATTTCCATGCAAGGCTTCAGGGAAAAAGGTCTCCAGACTCCATGGTTGCTGCCGGAAGGGCTGGTGGGAGGCAAAGGCACAGAGGTGAGTACACTGGTAAGCCGAACACCTCCCTGTTGACTTTTCCCCAGTCAGGAGTGCTTTAGTCTCATGCACTTGATACTTTAATTGGCCTGCATGCAAGCTGGACATCTCTCTCGTTATTATTGTTATTATTATGCAATCAGACACTACTTAATTAAAGAATGTGCTGGGGATGCACTATTTATACAGAAGATATGTACACTGAAATCCATTTTCTCTATGGTGATTGCAGATAATGTGGTAAGCTCTGCTTTGATTCATTAGTATAGCAAAAGAGATATTCAGAATTATTTGGTATAATTCACAGCACTTCAGAATGCATATATTTTCATAATACTCTAAATCTACTGCTTCTGCTAGTAACTCAAGCATGTGATGACTGGTTTGCCATAGCACTGTCATCTTAAAAG
Organism: Burhinus bistriatus; assembly: GCA_013397275.1. Lineage (NCBI taxonomy): Eukaryota > Metazoa > Chordata > Aves > Charadriiformes > Burhinidae > Burhinus > Burhinus bistriatus. Next base: position 170,117 of record VYXH01007721.1, on the reverse strand, counting down.
TGTGGTAGTGCCATTTTTTCATTGTAAGTGGCCAACCTGGAAGCTCATTTAGCACAGTATTTGTAGTGAGTGACCACCGTGCGGTGATGTGGCTGTTTGCAAAACTGCTTCTGAGCTCACTGAGGGTCGCCAATACCTCCAGACCCCAGCCTCACAGCAGACCCTGACACCACGGATGCCTGTGGAGAACCCTCCAGAATGGAGGGATTTTCTTCTCTGCCCCCAAGATGAGAACGTTTTCCAAAGTGACACTCAGAAAAGACATCTTTAAGTAATTTTATTTCTTGGGTTGAAAAAAAGAACTACTATGTTAATTTTAATTAGTTCATTTTATTTAGGAGAAGATTATTTTTTAATATTTCTTTGGATAAAATTTTGTGCTGCTTCTATTCTGCTTTTTTTCTGGCAAGATGAGTAAGCAAACTCTTAGGATTAGCAATGACTCACCAGTAGCTCCCATTTCATCTTCATTCCTTTCTTGCCTTCTCAGGACCATTCTTCTGGCTACATTGACCTGGGCATGCCTTCATCTAATCCAGTGCTGGATAAGCCTCAAGAGACTTGTCACTTACATTCACGCAAACAGCCAGCACCATGCTGTAAAAATCTCTGGTTTTAAACACTGTTTTTAAAATAGAGTCTCAAAAACTCTTTCTAGCCAGTGGTAACCTCTAGCAACAGGAAATCTTTAAAATTTCAAAGTGCAGGTTCAAATTTTTTTTTAAAAAAATCCAGACTGCAATTTCTGACATCCATTTAAATTTTTTTCACCCAGCCATCATGTGCACATAGATCTCACCACCACCACCCTTACAGCAAAGCTTGTCCATGGCACCTTTTGAGAGAGGATTTAAAAATATCTCTACTTAAGTGATTAAACTTAGCCTTACACACTTGAGACCATCTTGTGGGGTTTTATTTTTTTTTCTTTCCCCCCTGTGCTCTGAGCACTCCTCATCTCTCTCTGACTTTGTTGGGCACTGTAGTGTATTTGCACACCTCTGGAAGTCAGTTGCATAATTTAGATGTCTAACTTTAGTTGCTTGGTGACCAGGGTTTTCCTTTTAGTATCACAGATTAAAATGTTCAAATTGTTATCTGAAAAATCTTTGTTTAGCCTTGCTGGGTCTCTTTGCCTGTACCTGGCAAATGGAAATGCGATCAGACAGCCTTTTCCCTCAGTTTTCAGCTTCTTCTGCCTCTAAACCTGAGGTTGCACATGTAACTGATTTACCCAATTCAATTCCCTCTAATCAGTTGTATCAGCTTTTAAAATAGTTGTCTGAAAAATTTTCACAGCAATTATCAGAGAGAATCATTTCATAATGAAAAGCTGTTTTCATTGCTGAGATCACCCTATGTGTATATGTGCTTCTCTGTCTGAACATCTGCAGTGTTTGGGAAAAAATTTAAACATGGCCAATGACTGCATTTAATGCACAAGATTTTGCACCTCTGGGCTCTATATTTATAGCTCTGTCATGTTCCTTTCTTGTACTGACCTGAAGAAGTGGATTTTTTTTCTTATCTGATGAAAAGGTTGTCTGTCATGGTGTGGTTATTGCAGCACAAAATATTGCCTAAAACTTGACCCTGAACAAATTTTGTACAAGGACAGTTTACCCCAGAATTCCAAAGGAGATGAAAACCTCCTCATTCTAGACAAAGGAGTAAGCTTGTTTGGGTACATAAAACAGGTGATTCTAAAAATCCTTCACAGAGCCTCAGTTTTAAACGCACTCAGCCTCTGATCTCGGCTGAACCCATTTTTCTCCTAGTGTTACTCCACTGAACTCAATCATGTTAACATGGATTTTCATTGATGTGCGATTCAGAATTTTAAAAAATGCATGTATTAGTCACTGTGTGGCTTGAAAAAAATTAAAGTTACTTTCAGCCTTATCAAATGATGTTGTTTTAAAACCCTGTCTATAACCTTGGCATTCAGAGAAGGGGCTTGTACCGATTTCAGTGGCCATCACACTTCCTGCAAATATTTTCAAGTATTCTGGTTCACTCACCATATCAAGCATTGTACTTATTATACCTCTGTCTATTAAAATAGCTATTAGAATAGCCAGAGAATGTGAATGCAACCCCTAGCCCCCTTAAATGCACAGGTAATATTTCAAATGAAAGCTGCACAATTCTTATTTTTTTAAATACAGAATTCTCAATTAAGGACTTAATTATAAAATATTTACTCATTCTGCTGAGTACTTAGTCACTGAATGCTCTTGGGTCCTTTAGGAGTAGTTACCTGAGTAAACGTTCACCATTGTAAACAGGAACCTTCACTCTGGTACCTACTTAAGAGCTGTAATAAAAAACTGAACCTAAATAAATCCTGTCCAAATCCCTTTAAAGTTGAGTGTATGAGGCAGCTATATACAACTGGCCAAAAGAGATGACTGGCAACCTAGCCCCAGTGGTTTATTTTTCAGTGGGACACAAAGCCAAAAAGGGTCTGTTTTCTCATGCTAATGAAGCCCAAGGTGACAGAAATTTGGCAGAGCATGATCCCATACAGTTACAGGCCAGGACGTAGGACGGCTGGAGCATTACATTTAAGCATCATTGAACACAAACTTACAGCCTAGCCCAGTCCTAAAACTTCATCTAAAATAAATCCAGAGCCAAATGCCCTCTTTGTAGTCCAGCTCTTTGTGACAAAGTGTTTTTCAGAGTAAGCTATAAATATTTTGCTAATTTAAAAATCCAGTATCTAGACCCTGAATCATTTGCTTGCTTTCCAAAAATACTTTGGCGATGCTAAAAGTCTCCGAAACATTCACAGTGAGCTTCCAAGCTGAACCAGCAGTACAGGGTAGCATTCATGTAGAGTAGATGGATTTTAGATCATGTGTGCTGTACACCCTTAGTATAGCCTTCAAACTTTGTCAATGCTAGAGTCCAGTGCTTCAGTTAAAAAGAAAATAGAAATAAAATCAGAGCAAACTATAAAGCCAACTATATATGAAAGGCTTTCTTTGGCTTATTTACCCAGTTAGCTTTGCATTAACTTTCCCACAACAGGATTTACATAAAATTTTTCATGCCAAGCACAAGTGTCCTCTGAATCTATCATGTTAGTTGATTCAACAGAAAGAAGAGGTACTGCAAAATAATGTCAAGTCTATATTTGTACCAGGACATCAAGAGGAAAAAGAGAAAGTCCATTTTAGTATTGCCATGTCAGCAAAAAGTAACCATTTTTGCACACAGTCTTTTTAAAGTTCAGCTCTTGTGTTCCAACCTCAAACCCCTAAGGTGTAAACGCAACAGCTTTCCCACATCTAAGTGTGTGTGGTTGCCCTGAATCACAGTTTGGGGATGCTCTAACCACTCAGTTGTTACGGGAGTGATGCCTCTGTTGGGTTGGCTTTGTCCCAGGTAATGCCGCCCTGCCGTACTGGGCATTCATGGTAAGGTGTGCGCACAAAAGCCTCCTCCAGAGCACAAATAGCAAACACAAGCCTCTGCCTCTGCCAGACCAAGTAATTTACCTTCAGCTGAGGAACTGCTGTTCTTCGCCACTTCTTCCTCAACAAGTATTCAGCTCTGCATTTTAAGAGAAAATGTTTGAAATACAAAATTTTCAGGTGAGGGGAGGGAGAAATTTGAAGTTCCTTAAAGTTACTATGAAATCAATAAATAAACAAACCCTGGGTGTGGTATTCAGTTACCTCTCTTTCATTTTTTTTTCCCCCAGAAAGCAGTTTCCAGATGGATTTTCCCCAAGATGTTAATATTGTGCTGGGTTTAACGCTGATTGAAGCAAGGTAGCAAGTGGTTATTACAGGCCTGACATGCCTGTTCTGCCAAGAAACAGCATGAGCTTTCAACTCAGAAAACAAGGTGAACTTTGTTGTTTAATCAATCTGCTTTTGCCTGCCTTGGCCAGGTATGCATGTTCATGCTCACAACGGGGATGACTATTAATTTATGATCAGCTTATTTGTATTTTTCTTAGTTAAGGCCCGATTTAGTAAGGGTGGAAACATCGTTCAACCCAAAGACCTTTTTTTTTCTGGGAAAAAAAAAAAAAGTTCTTCTTTTGAAGAACTAGTCTGCTGGCACTGTCCGCACCGTCTTCACTTTTTCCCCTTGAGTGCCTTGTGAAGATGGCCAAACAGCTCACAGCTGACTGTGGTCACTGCCTCACTAAGCCATTCGCTGGAAGTTCATTGCCTATGGACTCCCTGCCTGAGGATCTGCTGCTGAAATAGTAGAGGTTTGGGGCCGTTTTGAGTGATTCTCAGGAATAGTAAAGTTGGTCATATGACTCTTGCCTCAGTGTCATGGCTTAAACCTTAACCAAGAAGGAAATCACTCTTTCACTTACAGTCTTCTCTGTGTCATTTGCCTTTGTTTTCCGGCAGCATGACTAGGTATAAAATGGCAGGGCAGCTCAGGGCTGTTTCCTTCTACCAACCTGTAGCCATGCAGTGTGCTTTACATTAATCTGTCCCTACAAGAGCAAAAAAATCAGAGTGATAGCTTACCCTTTAACAGACAGTTTGCTCTTTTGAGACCCTCTCTTGGATATACAGAGTAGGCAGTTTGTCTGTTCACAGGGCTGATGTTCCTGATCATGAAACAAGAAGCTGAAGCATTTTAGCTAGAGCCAGACAAAGGCAACGTTCCCATTTTCTGCTTCTCAGAGTATATGTGCAAACAAGAAGCAGTCTTCAAATGGTCCTCTTCAGCATGAGTTCCTGTTCCATCTTCTTCATTACCTGACGGACTCTGACCTAGTCCATCAGATCAGAGGCAGGAATACCAGTCCATGTCAGTATAATGTGATGCAGAACCAGCATTGAAAATGGGATTTAAGTGGTCGTAATAGGGTGTATGTTAATTCAGTTGGATTTTACCTGAGAAATAATGTGTAAATTAAAGCCTTACTCAGAAAGGTATGCACAGTGCTTAAGAATGTCTTTAATGCTCAGAGTCCAAACATTTTTGTATTCTATTTCAAATGCTTAATTTGTCCAGTTTCACCTGGTATTCTTTCTTTAAAATCAAGGCTTGTTCAGTGAAAATGATGCTGTTAGGATGTTGTAATTTGTGTGCATGTGTAGGCCCATGATTGTTTCTACCGCTAAAGCAGGCAATAGAGCTATTGTTTTCAAAATACAGTTATTTTGCAAAGCATTCGTATTTAGGGATATGAACACTGCTCAGCAGCCTTAAGAAAAAAATTTCCATAGGTTTTTGTTTCCATATTTTCCAGATTTACACTCCTCACTTACAGGCCCATGTCGATAAATGTCTTCCAGTGTCAGAACTTCTGAAAAGAAAAGCCCTAGAAATTGGTAGAAAACTCTCTCCGAGCAGATGCTTAGGACTATCTGTTAATAGGGGAATAAATACAAACACTCGTATTAACTAATACCAAAGTATACCTACACTTCTGAATTGCTTTCTGTTTTCAAATTCTTACCATTTAAGCAGCATGGCAGCATCAGCTATCCTCACATACTGAAGCCTGAGAAAACAGTTCTGAAGGGCCAAAAGAAGCAAATAAAATGTATTTGTTGTTATGACTGACCTTAGGCATACAGTATGTGAAGCTGCAGGTATCATACACTGAATCTCTGATGATAAGTATGGTGATAACTGGTAAGACTGTGCTGAAGTACTGTGAAACAATTCAGGTAGTCAGCAAACAGGGCTAATTGCTAGTTTGGGGGATATTATGGGTAATTTACTGCCCACTGAGGGCTTCTACCTAAAAATAAGCTTTTTTTTTTTTTTTTTTTTTTTTTTGGACAGGACTTGCATGTTAATGTAGAATTCCTGATGCAATTACATGCGACGAGGACATTCAGATGCACTTCCACAAATGCCCTCTGCTTCTCAATTACATTAACTGCCTTCACAGATTCTTTGACAGAAACCATATTCTTCGCTTTTTTTCAAAATAGCAAATAGGCATTAAGCTAGACTTTTCTGTTATCCAGGATGTCTTGATCAAAGGTCTGAGAGCAATACGATAAACACAAGAAAAGAAACTACTGGTGGTTTCCAATACAAACTAATGGGAAAGTGTCAAGTGAGCAGATACTGACAATTCAGCCCTGAAACCAAATGTTCCTGTGCGAAACTCCACCTTTGAGAAGGAAGAATAAATATCCAGAGAATGTTTTGGCTATAATTACTTCATTTAAGGGAAAAAAAAAGTGCTGAATTCCATTTGCTAAAGTCAAGACATTAATATTTTTGGCATGTAAAGATGTAAACCAAATGTTTAAATGAAATGTTATCCCCTGGGTTCACATTTGCCCATTGAACTGCAGTACAAACCCTCCACAGACCTTCATACAATACACATTTTTCAGTTCATTGAAGAAGGCCCCTGCTGCTTCTCAAGGAAAACTAACTTGCAGAAGCAAAATAAATACTGGCGTCACAGTGTAACAGCGGAGACTCGCAAGCACAGATGTGTAGCATTGTCGGCTTTTGAATCAGATAAGGACTATTCAGACATAATCACTCCAGTGTCTGGGACACATTGCATGCTGCAGAGCTGCCCAAGTATGGCCTGACAGACACATGCAGTGTGTGTTCAGGCTAAATGGCAACAAGCTGACAGTATTTCATAACAGTCCTGTTATGTCTAGATAGGCAAATGTTTGTGTAATTTAGCTGTGACTTTGAAATAGCTTAAAAAATTGGGACACAAATGGAGCTTTGTGATTAGTTGTCAATGATGTCGTACCTGCTGGATGACGATACTGGCCAAAGGGGCATCCTTGGGGTGCCGCGACAGGGCTGCGCTGCAAGAGGCATCGCCACAAAGTCTCTGCCTGTCCCTTCGTCTGCCCATCCGACGAGCGGGGACGCTTCTGTGAAAAAAAAAAAAAAAAAAAAATATCTCCGCATATTTAGCTGTAGGCCCTGGACCTAGCTGAAGCATGACGTGCAAGGGGTTACTAGTGTCTGCTTTTAGACAAGATACCTCTAAAAAAGTGAAGAGAGTGCATTTAACCCTACAGAAATATGGCTCACTGGTTCTGTGGTAGTCCTATTAAGACATACAAAGTATCTCAGCAAGGGAAAATTTAACTTACATACAACACATGATTTTAAGTAAAGAAATATTGATGGGGCGGGGGGGAACAAGTATTTTTTTAGCTCTAATTTATGGCTGAGCAGCTTCATTTTAGTTACTTCATGAGAATATTTTAAACCATGCCTGCATAATATTAAAATAAGTTAAAATGTATGTAAAATTTATGAGAGCATGTCAGGTGCAATGCTTGATAAAGTAAGTTTAATGCTTCAGAATTTTTTTCTTCAGGCAGAGAAAGCTGAATTCTGCAATTCTAGGTTACAGTATAATTTTAGAAACTCTTTTCCATTATACCATTCTTTTATTAATGAGATCCAACCCAATTTAACGAAAAGAGGTAAATTCCTAAAGCATTTGCGGAAAGTCCTAAGCAGGCTGGAAGCCATGAGCATATGATAAAAGAGGATATTTTCCTACTGTTCATACAATATATCCAATTTTATAAAAACACAGAGGAAATCAATGTACAACAAACTTTATAAGTGTGCCTCTTCAGTGTGGTTTTTTTTGTTCCGGAAATGCCGCCTCACTCTGTGAACAAACAAAAGCTTTGGCAGTTGACAGGGGCTGTACATCACTTTGAAAAGTCTTCATTTACTGGGGGCGTGGCATGTTGTTTCATTGTGTGACACTCCCAATTATCGTGACAGAGCTAAATGACAAAGCACTGTCACCCCACTGAAAATTCAGAGCAGCTTCTTTCCATTTTTCTGCCTGGTCACGGGAGCATCGCTGAACTGGTACGAAGGAGCGGCAGGAGCAGCAAACAGGGGGAATATCTGCATACTGCTCTAGTGTATTAAAAATTCAGTTCCTCGGCAATATTAAATCTGAATTTACTTCCATCAAACAGAAACTTAGCATATCTCATTCTTCCATTACAAAATATTGACATCAGAAATAGCGAATCTTCCTGAAATGAAGATTATAGATGAAAACTATGAGCTCAGTAATTATCATTTTTTTCTTTGTTATTATTCCTTTCCTCTGAGGATTACACAGGCTGTTGCAAACAGTAATGAAGTTAGCATGCAATGCCAATGTAAAATATGCTGCAAAGTTATTCTTTCCCTCATTATAGATGAGGGAAGCAAGACAGCGGGAGGAGGGCGATTTCCCAGGCCAAACTCGTACACAAGTGGGACAGCCCTCTTTCTCACGTCTTAATCATCATCCCTGGTGATGAGACCCTCAGTGCCATGTTGTTTCTCTCTTCTTTTATTCTGCTGTGTCCCTAGTTTTGTTAGGTCTTTACTGGGGCTCAGGGCTATTAATATCAATGACAATTTTTGTCACAAACTAAACGGCCAGTTCGCAAACGCTTTCACTCCTGACTAATCCGCTGCCCTGCCTTGTAACGTTCTTGAATAACCACAGCACTAAAAAATACAGTTGCAGGCATGGAAACGTCTGACCATTCATTTCAATAGCTGTCTGTTCCTCCAGCCCCTTCGTGAGGCTTGACACCGAAAATAGGAAAAGATCAATCTAGTGCAGGGCAACCTGCGCTACAATAACCCTCTGGGTTCCTGCATATGGAGATGGCACATAGCTCGGGATGGTTTCCCAACAGAAAAGCCATCTCATCACACCCCTGAAAGTCAAACTTGGCCAATTAAGTTATTCCTGGCTGGTGTCTCTCTCTTAGGTAATTACTCGGAGAGGTATCATGCAGCTGGATGGCTTCGTTTGCAGGTGCTCACTGAACATTACCTCCACGTACTCTTGAACCCTGCCTTGTCGCCTATGGATGTTTTCGAGGCGTGTAATATATACAGTGTGTGACACCTGATACCGTACCTGTCTCATATGCTTCTTGCAAGAATCAATCTAAATCAATAAATTGTCCACCCTCCTCATACAGTATTTGCAGAGGTTCAAAGACAGGACCAATTACTCTTAAGGTTGAATTGTCAGGTGTCAGATGAGAATATAGAAGTTGAAGCATTATATTTAGGAACAGATTTATTTAGAGGACCTGAAGAATTTGCTTTGCTATCAACAGGTCTATAAACAGAGCTTTTATAGTACGTTCGGGTAGAAACTGATACCTTGCAAAATGATAGGGGGTTGAGTTTTATATATTCTTTCTTTTCTCTTCTTTTTGTACAATTCAAATCATACAGCTACCTGATAAAGAAGGTAAAGAAACATCCAAGCTCACTGAAGTCACGGCAGTAAAGCTCCTGACCTTGAAGGGCTTTTGGTCCTGACCCTTCTTGCCAAGCACATTGCCTTTTGTTACCTAATTTTCTAGGTACAGCTGTAAATTCCCCATGCTTCATTTCTATATAATATGTACGTATCTTTATCATGCATTCAGTCTCTTGGGTTCGGTTCCAAAGGGGAGACCCAGGCCAGTCTCGCAGGTCTAAAGATTACACGTGAACATTTTTGTCCCTGCCAAAACCACAGCACACAAATACCACAGCTTATTATAATCAGACAAGATGTTCCCAAGTTTAACAGTTCTCATCCCAGAATACCAAACCCCCTCCCTTAGCACTCCCGACAAATCAATATGCATTATTATTACGTGCTCAGATACTACCATGATAGATATCAGATTTCTGCTCATGCCAAAATTTCAGCTAGCTGTTCCCTTGAGTATTTATGCTTGTGTACTGTATTTAACAACAGCCCATTCAAAATGCTCACAGCTCCTAGGAATGAAATGCACATAATTTAGGAATAGCTGCCTGGCTATTCAGGCATCATGCTGTGTCAAGGGAAAATTAAATCTCTGATTCCCCCCTTCTTTTAAAACAAACCTGTAGTTTGCATCATATTTTGGGGAGCTGCATGGAAGTTTCATAAAGAGAAAGTGAGCATGGGTCTTTTTCCCATTTAATGGTAGTGCCTCCCCATTAATGTTCCAAAATGATACAGTAGTTAAAAAAAAATGGTCTCAGCATGCATGCATTGTATCACATTAAGAAATCAGGATTTTCTAGGCACTGCACAGCATTAATTACAATGAGCATGCTGCAAATTTAAATTAAATGATATGCCATGTTCTGTTGTAAATATCAAAATGGATTGCAAGATACAGCCCCATATTTGTTTCTGATTGGCATTTGTGCACTGAACAGGATCAGAAAATCTCGGATATATCCTTTTCTTTTGATTTAGGAGCACCTGATGCAAAAGCACTTTTTGTTTTCAGGAGTACCTAACAGCACAGTTACAAGTCACAATTCTGTGCTAAAAAAAGCCCTCCCTCAATAATAATAATGATAAAAGAACAAAAAAAAGCTCTCTTCACCTTCATTCCCCCTCTTAACAAAACAGAACAAAAATATGTTTCTCTTCCCCCACAAGTATTTACAATCCAGGGAATGGATGGGCACCAAAAGGAAAATGGGGGGGATGTGAGGTTGAAGCAGGTCAGCATGAAAGAAGTGGACCTGATTTTGTCATGTGGGTCAAGTACCGAGGATCCTATGTAAGCAAATACTGCGTGGGCTTCAAATCATCTCAGCAGAGAAGGGCTGCTGGTACAGCTCGAGTTTAAGGCAAGAAGGGAGGGAGGGGTGAGCTACGCTTGGGCATGTCTCGTCTCTGTTATGAGGGAAGCTCAATCTGATGATTTGATGAGAAAAAGACAATGGCTGAAAAGAATATAAGCAATGAACAGAAAGTCTATTAGTATTTGTATTCTTTTTCTTAGCATAGGTATTTTACAGTCCCTTGTGATTTTATAATATCAGATTGAATTGTCAAGATCTCACCAGCCTCTGCCCTTGAACAACTGGATGAGGTGTATTTTAGCCCGTATTTCTATGTGATTAAATACTAAACAAATATTTTAAAACTCTGCACAGCAGAGGAAGGACGGCATTTAGTTAATTGTCTAGAGAAGGCATTTTTAAAAAGTCTGTATTTTCAGGGCTTATTTAAGGTCTTTATGAAATGATTAGCAGTGAGCTGAGAAGAACAAGTGAGTGCCAGGCTGAATCGGCACAAAGAGGCACGAGGAGGCACATCATAAAAGTGGGGGGGGGACATGCAGGAACACTGACATGTCTTCAAACCCAGGATCACCATCTTCTTTCTCAATTATCTTACCTTTTCTGTGTCTTTTTCTTTTAGGTCTTAAGTCCGGTTTTCCTAGCCCATTAGGCAGCAGTCCTCAGTGTATGAGAAGTACAACTATGAAACAAACAAACACAACCCCCGAACAAATGAGGACGGCCTGATGGACCCCAGAACAACAAATGGACATTAAAACCAAGCTCAGGATACCTCAACCTTGTGAAGCTTCTTTCTCAGATCTTCTGGAGAAGAAATTCCTCTAGACTCTTCCTCAGCTAGTCTGAACTCCGCTTCTCTGGGTCAGGTTGTGAATAGTATTCTTAGGATATTGTCTAGTAAAGAAAGGCTGTCCAGCTGGGCATCAGTTAAAACAGTACTTGTCCCAAACCTTTTCACAAGCTTTTACTGGACCTCTTCAGTGTCTCATTTTGGTATGGTGCTGGAAGTGGCTGGTGACAACAATAAAACCTGATGCATGACTGTAAGACGGTTGTTCATTCTTACATCTGACAGCAATGCCTCGCTGCCACCAAGGTGGTGTATTCAGCTTTTAAAGACTTGCTTTAAGTCTGGGAGCTGCAAGGATACACTGAAGGGTGTTTTAACTTTCTGCTGCATCCAGAATGAAATAGGTAATGGTCAGCCAGGTGAGATGGACACTATGAGACAACCCCTTTCCATAAGTAGCCTGGGAGGTGGGAGAGCAACTGGCCTTCAGCTCTTTCACCATCTTTCAGTGCTTGCAAAAATAAAAAAAGAGCAGAAAAAGGCAAGCCAGAGATAGTTTATGTGCAGCTCAGGAAGCTCTCAGAAATGAATGTGTCTGTGATTTAATAACACATCTACACAAAACGACACTTCTCCTAATATTCACTGAGAGAAAGAAGGCAGAGCAGTGTGGGGCCATAAACAGCACACAATGCATTACTGTTGCAACAACAAACAGCTAAACTACCAGGTATTTATTTTTCAATATGCACAATTGTTGGAGGAGAATGAAAATTATTCTTTGACACTCTGACGGAGACGTAGAAAGCCCTGTGCTTGCCCCAGCTCCCATGGTCCTGACAAGAAACAACTCACAAATCCTAATAAATAGAAAATAGAAATAAATACTTTAACTATATGGTGTAGGGTTTTGAATGGCTTTCTGAATCAGAAAGTGCTGCTCGTACGTCTTCGTTATTTCTACACTCTGTAATGTTGGCTCTCCAAAAGTCAGAGACAAAGTGAGATAGATACTAGAAGGATCACAGACACTACACTGGGAAACCAAGTATCAATGGTACATCCAGATTTATGGTAGGTGATGGCAGTAAAGTGAAAGCAAAACTGTTTGCACAGTGTGTACTGTTGCCCATTACTGTGTATTTGCCCTTTTTTTCCTGCTTAGCTACAGCTGAAAGAATGGAAAATTGTACCTTATATACTGTATTAGGAGACACTCTTTGATAGTAAGGTCAATCAGACTAGTTTACCTGCTTGAGGTATTTATGGCACAATCACTCAGTGTCTTTAAGGAAAGGTTAGATACATTTATGGGAAAGGTATTTTGCAGAAGCCTTCCTGTTTCATAGAGGTCTTGGACAAAATGACCCAGGAGGCCCCTTCCAAGTCTATCAAATGTGGTTCCCTGATTGATGCTGTTTCCCCCCCCAAGTCTTTTCAAAACACAAAGCACTGTTATAAAATTTAATATGATGCACTATATAACTTTAACACAATGCCTTATAGGAAATGGTTAGCTGGTAGCACAGGAGCCTCACGCAAAAGGAAGAAAAGAAGAAAAAAAGAAATTGCAGTGCAGTTTCTCTGCCAAGGCGTATCGACTATAACATTTACACTGTTTCTTAGTATGGACCCTCGTCTGTGCAGGGGGACACCAGTCATGGAGGCATAAAAGTAACCCAGACGGCAGTATATATTTTTCCAGAAAAACCCAACAAGGCCTGAGGTAATTTTTTATGCTGTGCAATAAGCATTCCCTCAATGCTGGAAAGCAAATGGGCACCCAGCTCTCCTGATAAATAACTGCCTGGTGCTGTAATCAGCTGGGCATAACGTAGTGCTGCCTGGAGGCAAGAAACAGGAGCGTCCAGACCTTCTCTACACGCACACAGGGCCATAATGCAGGCACGTCCTCCACCTATGCTCTCAAACCCTTTTGTGGCTACAAATGGCAAGAATGAAAACGACACAAAAATAAGAAGAGGCTCAGAAAAGCTTGTTCTGTAATTAATCACCCGCCCTAAGATGGCTTTGTCCCAGCCTGCTACCGTTCATGCAGTAGATGGAGCAAAACCCTGAAAATGACAGGCCCCAAAAGCTGCACTTCTAAAACCCTTTGCTGAGTGCAGCAAAATCACTGGGTCACAGGTTTGTCCATTGACTAAAGACTGTGCGACAGAGCTCTGGCCACATTCGTCCTTATTTGAATACAAGATGCTGCTTAAGAGCAAGTCGTGTTTCTCTAGGAAGCGGCCAACTTGTATCACAGCATTGAGCCTTTCTTGAAGGTGGTGATCCACCAAGCTGAAAGTGGTTAGCATAGAAGCATTCAGTGGTCCATCACTTGGGAAAAAGTGGTGTGTGGGATTTGTTCTTCAGATAGAATGCTCTCTGGGTCTTTTATGTTTCCAGGTCCACCAAACCATTTAGTAAATTTACATAATATTTCTCACTACTATAATTTTTAAAAAAAATTTGAGGAGAGATGATTTTGCTGAATGTTTCCTAAATTGACTATTTCTTTTTTTCTTTCAAACTGTTAACACATTTGAAAGTTTAAGTTAATTACAGGGGTTGGAAGAGACCTCTGGAGATCATCTAGTCCAACCCCCCTGCCAGACCAGGGACACCTAGAGCAGGCTGCACAGGATGGCATCCAGGCGGGTTTTGAATGCCTCCAGACTCGGAGACTCCACCACCTCTCTGGGCAGCCTCTTCCAGTGCTCTGCCACCCTCAAAGTAAAGAAGTTCCTCCTCATGTTTAGATGGAACTTCCTACCTTCAAATTTGTGCCCGTTGCCTCTTGTCCTGTCACTGGGCACCACTGCAAAAAGACTGGTCCTATCCTCCCAACATCCTCCCTTTAAGTATTTGTAAGCATTGATGAGATCCCCTCTGAGTCTTCTCTTGTCCAGACTAAAATGACCCAAGTCCCTCAGCCTTTCCTCATAAGCAAGATGTTCCAGCCCCCTAATCATCTTTGTAGCCCTCTGCTGTACCCTCTCCAGCAGTTCCCTGTC
>VYXH01007721.1:106767-155123 GCA_013397275.1 Burhinus bistriatus | reverse complement strand
CTCTGTTACCTGTAAAGTCTGGGACTCCTGAGGGCTGGCCTGAGCAGTAAAGACTGAAGCAAAGGCGGCATTCAGTAATTCTGCCTTCTCTGCATCATCTGTCACCATGGCCCCCGTCTCATTCAACAGTGGGCCCACATTTTCTCTAGTTTTCCTTTTGCCTCTGATGTATTTGAAGAAACCCTTCCCGTTGACCTTAAGTCAACTTAATGTAATTTTTAAAAAACAAACAACCAGATTCTCTGGGCCACTTGGTTGAAATGCTGTGGTTGGACTCCATTGCTCTGAAGTAAGTTTTAATTTTAGGTTCTCACAGGAAAAAAAAAAAGAAAAAATACCCAGAACTTTAGTGAATTGGGTTTTACACTCAAAAACATTTTACACTAAACTTTTTATTTTCACTCCAGCTGATTTTGTTAAAGGCCAAACTCCTCTTCCAAAAAACAGCCTCCCGCCCCCATCTTCTTGGGACAGTTCTGGCAGGAAATAACAACATCCATACACACACACTCCAAAGGCTTTTGAAGTCTCACAAATGTGAGCTGTTCCCTTTTGCAGGGCAGGCCGGGATTAACTCTTTTATTAACCTTCTAACCCCATCCACGAGAAAGAAAAATAGCCTCAATTTTTTTTTATTTTTTTTTTTTTGAAGATTGCAACCTCTTTACCTAAACATTTGTGAGCTCAAACACCCTACAGATGGGAGCAAAATGAGGCCCATTAATGGTGCTTTCCACGAGGAGCTCCCTGAAGCCCCTTTGGGACCCTCCCATTCCCTTGTACTCAGTGTCACTGCCTGAAAAAAAAAAGCTTGTGTTTTCACTTGGAAATATTTTCCCATCACCATGAGGTTTGGGTCTCTCTATTTGAATCATATTTGTGGGAGCAAATAATAACCTTTTGGTCCTTTTCAACATGTTGCATCAATGTATTTTCCTGATTCCTACGTCAAAAACCTGACTTTTAACAAAAAAAAAAAAATTGACCTGGCTTTAATCCTGACAGTGCTACAATTGCTCATCCTTAGCTCTCACTTCATGCCTGCATCCCAGTGGACAGTAAGACACTCATGTCAGAATAGCTCTTCTCACTGGAATCAAAATGGTAAAAATTAGCCTCAGTAAGTGACATGAGCAGAAATTTCAAAGGCAAGAAAATTTATCTCCTGCTCTTTGTCTTACAGTGTGGTGCATTTTAGTGGTTGGAAGATTTAGCTTCCAAGCATCCCAGATATATAAATCCTAGTGGACAACAGCTCTCCAGCTTCTTTTTTAGGGCGGTAGAGCTCAGCAGCTGGAATCTGCCAGGGAATGAAGGTCGAGATAAGGATGGAGAAAAACTTTCCTGTAGCCTTCAGGTGTTGGTCAAGGGTCAGGATTAGGAAAGAGCCAAAGCAAAACAAAACTCCCTCAGCTACGTCTCCTCACTCTGTCATGGCTATTTGGCATAAGGACCCAGATTTTGGGCCAGCCCTGTCTCTCCTCTACTGTAACTTAGACCATTAACGGCTTGGATGATGCAGTCCCTCTTGGAGTTTCTCCTTTTGAAAGGTTTATACTTGGTTTAAATCCAATACAAATGCTCCGCTTCAGCTTTTAGGTGGCCAAAACACTTAAAATCCTCAGATGGGCAGGACAAGCGAGGAAGGCAAAATATCTTGAATAATCTTCAGAGAAGGAGATGGGGAAGCGGTGAGGATAAAGCTGGCATTTCTGCGCTGTGTAGCTACCTGTGCCTGCTGGCAGGAGCGCAGAGCTGTACAACAGCAGATAAGAGACCAGGGAAGAGCGGAGCAGTGAGTGGTTGCTCACCTAGGACACAACTGCTGTCGCAGCAGCACACCGTTTGGGAGAAATTACACCCTTTCCACCGTGCTGTCACCAGCCTTACTGCGTCTTGAGGGGAGAGTGTAGTAAGCAAGAAGTCATCAAATGCTGCACTATTTGGGAGAGTTATGCTCACTCCTGTCATTTTTCACAAGGCAAAGCAGGGCAGTTTGCCCCAGGGGAAAGCATTTTGAGGGCACTGCCTGTCCACGAGGCTACATAAACACGCAATGTTGTTTATTCAGACATGGGGGAACACCACGCTTCAAGCAACTTGGGTCTGGTGCACATTCAGACAGCGGTAAGTGTGCAAGTCGAGTCTCTTGCACATATATGGTGAGTTGGCTGATGGAGCAGGAACGGAGTCATGGGGCTGGAATAAAAATCCCCAAAGCAAAGATGAGAGGGGTTGGCTTGTGGGAACCCTGGGGACAATAAGCGATGCTTTTCTGGGCATGGCTGTAACACAAGGCTGCATGTGGCCACCTTCCACACCACGCATGGGTGGTGATGAGGAAAGACCTTTCAGAAGTGCCACCTCTACCAGGTTGTTTCTGCATCTGAGCTGCCCATTTAAGTCCTCTCCTCAGGCCCCTGGTAAAGGCACTCAAATATCACTTTGATGAGAACTTTACAGATGCTTCCCTGGGTAAACAGCTCTAATGTGCAGGGGTGCCCTTCACGCCAACATGCAGAGAAAAAAATGTGGTGGGAAGAGTGAAAGGCACCTAAATAAATAAAGCAGGCAATGACGGATACATCTGAATTTTTTGCCTTATTTGATCTTTGGAAATGGGAAGACCCATTCAGAATCATGGATTTCCAGACTGGGCTGTATGCACCATTAATTATGCCATAAAACAGAGACAGTTTGCTACTGTTGCCTCCTCCAAAAAAAGCTATTACTATGAGTTCTTTGGAGTCCAGGAACTCCATTTCCCAGTTCTCAGTTAATACTTCAATGATTATATACAAATACTAGCAATAATGATTATAACAATACCTGGCTTTGCCATTATGTTGTACTCAGTCTTTGTGATGCCTGTCTCATGATAAAATCTGTGTATTAAACACTTTAACTGAAACTCTTAATAAAACAAGAGATATTTTCACTTGTGCAGTTATATTCACATAATGGTCACAAAGCACTTTACAGAATCAAATAAAAGTAGCCAGCCTGATCCTTGTATAGAAGCAAACACCATTATTGTGCATCTTAGTAGCTGTCATATGGACAACTCACTGTCAAAAATACCATCTTTTAGGGTTTATGCCAGCCAAACAGCATCCAAAAAGCTTGGTTTTGTCCTTAAGCTTGTTCTAAAAATCTCTAATGCCATTACAAGTGACACGGCAAGAGGGACCTGGACGGTCCCACCTACTAGACAAGAAGAGCAGGCCGCAGAAAGGAGGGCTGGCGAACAGTCGTGCCTCATTATCAAGAGCCTTGGTTCTGAAGGAAAAAAGAAAAACGGTTATCATTTTCGTGGTTTAGAAAAAAAAGCCATGGAAGTCTTGATGTGCCATGGTGCTGAGTACTGAGCAGCCTCCACGGGGTCACTAAGAGAGGACAAGGCAAAACTTGGTAACACAGATACTAATGTTAAATGATGCCTCCCGAGGTCTGGAAGGGATCTCAAGCTTTGGGCCTTGTAATAGGTAGTTCTGGAGCTAAGAGACAGGCGAAGAGCTTTGTTCCCTCTTGTATAATTGATAAATTACCATTGTTAGCACTAAACAATACTACCGAGCACAGAATGGAAACACGCTTATGCTTTATCCAGCTTAAGCAATTCTGCTCATGTGTTCATACTGTTCTTAAATGTGCTAGATATTTGTTTGACGAAACAATAAGTTTTAGAAAAGAGAAAAATAAGAACTTTAAAGATAATCAAAACCTCAGCTACATACTTTACCACAGGCAGCTGTGAATAAGCTTCAGTACTCTTTATTTTTAACATTCCAGATATGTAATTTAATGCAGGTCTAATGACAGTCTCGAACGTACTGCTTTAATCGAAATTGTTCAAGCTCTGTTCTGTGACAAGGGCTCACAAGCTACCAGCAGGGTTGTCCATTTTCCCCGCTTCTGTAAGGAAAAGAAAAGGGAGGGGAGGGGGACGCTCTTGAACTTATGTTGCTATTGATGTGTAATATACAATAAAAAAACAGTTAAATTTCAATTACCCACAGGTAATTATAATTTTATTGTTTGACTGTACTATGGGGATTTTTGTAATTCCCAAGACTAATAATTTTCTATAATTTTACAGGTTGTCAAATAAACTATTAAAGATTATCTTTGAAAAGGATTCTGCAATTGTAAGGACATATCACACTGTTCCTGTACATTATTAGTAATTAGAGATCCCTGGATAGTGAAATATCTGCACTATATGCTAGCTGCTGGATACCATATTTTCTCACAGCCTCCTGTAATCTTGAACCAAAGCTTTCAAACTTCTCATCCATTGTAGCCTGAGTCACGTCCAAACTTTTATTAATATTCACTGAGCACTCATTAAGCAATTCTGGTGCGTTCAATACGTTAAATCTATGCTTCCTGATGTGGAAAAGCAAAGGCTCACAGGTCCATCCCGGTGTAGTGGAAACAAACACAAAAGAGTAATTCTGAGCCCTGTCCCCTGATGGGGATATGGAGAAGAAGCAACGTTTATACCAGCACAAAAGATCTGAATCTGTCCTGAATGCCTTTTGACAATGTGGCTTGCACAACAAGAGAAAATTATGCTTCCTAATTTTATCCTAAAAATATGCATAGATGCAAATATGCTGGGGATCAGCATCAGTTGGCAACAAGGAGGGGGAATTGGATGGGCAGAGTATCCAGCCCACAAGAAGCAGAAATTCATAGAATCATAGAATAGTTTAGGCTGGAGAGGACCTTAAAGATCATCTAGCTCCAAGCCCCCTGGCATGGGCAGGGACACCTCCCACTTGACCAGGTTGCTCAAAGCCCCATCCAGCCTGGTCTTGAACACTTCCAGGGATGGAGCGTCCCCAACTCATTCCCTCATCCTCATCAGCCAGTACCCCCAGATCCACTGGGGTGTTGATGGGGCACTCCCCAGGCCACTTTTCCCACCTGCGCTAGCACCCAGCATCTACATAACCAAGGCAAGCAGACAGCAACTTTTCCCAGTTTAGCTGGCAAAAGCCATAAGGTAACTAAAAGCAGCATTTATCGGGTGATAGCTCCCTTCATCTGTATGTGCAATGTTTGGCGAGATATTTACTCAGTCTTACAGGAGTGTAATCCTAAGGAGGACCAGAAGAGGGATGAGCTGAGAAGAAAAGCAGACCCCGAAACATTGCATATAGCTTCCGGGCAGACTGAGAGGGCAGCGAGTGTAAAACCACACAAGGGAATTAGCAGTTGTAGAGATTTTTGGTATCTTGCCTGTAGAGCCATCAAAGGCACAATTTTTAGCTGGTGGCATTTTTTTTTTATTGCAGCTGCCCCAGGAGATAGTCATTATTTGTTTTATTGGCCTCTTGGATTGTTATGTGGTGAAGACTCTGTGTGGAGGGAAACTTCAACGCATTAAGATTTCTTTATGGGCTGAAATCTCTCCGAGGAGAGCGGTTTCAGGACATGAAGATTTTAATGCAGAAAACTTTGTGGGTATGATTTTTTTCCCGATGGATGCCTCCACCCTTACAGCTGGGGTTTTGCACACCCCAGCCCGGCAGGACATCAAGCAAGAGCATCATCTCACAGCTCTGCCCTGCAGTGGACACATCTGCAGGGAGGGTTTTGCCTTCCTCCTGGTGCCAACAAGACTCTGGCAGCTGTGATGCTCAGCGAGGGATCTGGTGAGGGATTTCCTTCACACCAGGGAGTGCTGAGGGTGGATTATGTTGGTTTTACAGTGGTGTTGAGCTGGTGGAGCAGTATAAAGATACGGGAGCACAGGGAAGGATTAAGGCCAATGGACTGCAGCTCTCTGCCTTCCTCTAGAGACAACTTCGATCCAATCAAATGTATTAAACAAATCTGAGTAGTCAGTATAGATATACACACTGAGCAAACTTCTCCAAGGTCTGCTTGTCCTGCTGTCCTGTGCTTGCCCTGCACCTATGCGAAGGTGTGGGAAGAAGGGTATGTGATAATTTGGAGAGCTCTTCAGTAAGTGGCATTTTCTGCTCCTGACCGCCTCTCTACCTACTAACCCATCTCAACTGAGACTGAACCCATTACTTCGCATGATTGGCATTTATAATAAATAGATAGGAGAAAATGCAAAGCCCGCAGACAAGGCTAACTATTTTTCTGCATAACAGACGATACCATATACAAATACACATCTCTCCTTCCCCTTAATTTTAGTCTGCGTTTCCTGCTTAACACATTCCTTGTTGCAAGTGGAACACGTTCTGACAATTGAATAGTGAAAGCAATTAGAAACAGAATTAATTGATAAAATTAAAGCCCTGCTTTCCTCATGTTTGTCATATGACTACAAATATTGTCACTCCTATTAATATTAATTAATATAATTATCAATGTTTCTAATCCCTACACATTTTGTTGAAAAGTTACTCTTAGCTCAAGAATATAATTGTTAAGTCATGGAAATGTTAAGTAGCAGCTAAGCAAGTCCAAAGAATTAATAGCAAACTGTAGTTTATCCAAGGATTAGACTTTTAGCAATACATAATCACCTCTTCATGTGTTCATCCACATAAAATACCTTCCATCCATCACTACACTTCTGCCTACTTGTCCTTGCAGTGCACAGTTTTCAAGAATAAAAAAAAAAAAAAAAAACAAAAGAAGATAGTAAGTAAATATTCTTTGCAGTTGCACGCTTTTCTTCAAGATAAGTCAGTGTGATAAGAGTTATGTGCCCTTAGCTGAAAGCAATGTCAAGGTCAATTATCTCACGCTGAAAGCCCTAATGCAAGATACTTCTGTGATCAAAATAATATGTGTAACGTTGCAAAGCCTTTGTTTTGGTGTTGAGGAAAGCAAATCCACTCTCTCTAGACTTCCCAACGCATCGTCTCTCAGTTTTGAATGTCACAGATTATTCCAATACTATAAAAGACTGACTTGCCGTGCTGTTGCCATTTGAGCAGGTTTTCCTGGCGTGGTAGGACTGGCACTGCTGAGCTCAGAGGGACGCCGAGCAGAGCCTTCTCTGCCACCTGCCCAGTTCCTCGACGGCCAGTTAGCAATTCCTGCCTGGCAATAGCACGTCTGTGTCACAGAAGTAGTGCTAGGTGGAGTATTAATTAGCTGTTTTGGAAAACAGCCAAAATGCTTTAAAGGCCTTTGTTGTAAGGTGGAGGGTTTTTTCTGCTAGAAGTGAATAATGCAATCATTTCACTATTAATTTTTAATTGTATGTTGCTACGCATTATTACCAACCTACACTGATTACCCTAAGAGAAATGGTGATACTGTGCAAGGGATATCTGTTAGGAAGACTATCGGGCTGCACTGTAAATGAAACAACAGAAAAGCGGTCCTTTAAAGTTGTTGCAGTCACCTGCTGCTGTTTTTTCCTACAAGGTATCACATTAAATACTTATAAAATGTATGAGTGTAAGAAGATTCATGGAGAAGTGCCACAGTTTTCACTGTTGTCAGCTGTTTTTCTTTGCTTGTTTTTGTTTTCTTTTTTTTTTTTAGCGGTCACCCTTTGTAATAAAAAGTTACTTCTGAGAAATCTTTTGCAAGAAAAACTCACTGACATGGATGGAATCGGCAGCACTGTGCTCACTGCTGGGGAGAACGCACCCTGCAGTTTGGGGGCTGAGGTTCAGAAGGGTTGGGGTGCTAGGATGCAGAATCAGCAGAAGTTTAAATCTCTGCATGACGATCAGGTTCACTACTCAAGTGCACCATTTGTGCAAAGTACGGTTTGCCTTTTTTTTAACAATTTGTTTCCCGTTCATCTCCCTGCCATTCATATCTGAGGCAACTTTTGTGCTGTGAGATTAAAATTTACCATGCGCCTCCTTTCAGAGAGCATCCTGAAAGCATTAGAAAATGCTAGTGCACCACCCCAAAAGAAATGCTTAGGTGAATCATTATACTTTGACAACTGACCCAGCTAAGTTGGACCATAATCCACAATTCATTGCTAAGGAAACAACGTGCATGCACCAGAGTAAGAAGTACGTATATGTGAATTCTTCTCGCAAGGAAATCATAATCAAAAGATGCTAAGATTCAGACCACTGATACAGTTAGCCTACTGGTAAAGAAACGATTGTATCACCCGCTTGTGTCCGCTCACAAATTCTTCGTTTCATCTAAGAGAAGGCTAGCCACGAGGGGACAGGAAATCTTTAATCTCCTTTTCTCCTTTTTTTCAAATATCTGGTTCTTATCAACTTGCATTGAACATGAGCAACACAAAAACTTAATAAAATAAACAAAACCACAGATATTTCTCTAGCATGGGATGGATTAATCACAACAAAATACTACATGACAGCATGTCCACAAAGCAGTTGTAAAAAGGCAGCACAGCTGTAAATTCAGGAAGAACTCAGCCAAAAAAAAGTATGTAGAAACGTCTACCATTTAGTAACAGAGAATTCATGAGCAAATTTCTGAGCTGCACTTTGCCATTGACTTCAGTGGCAGGAGGAGGGGTTAGAAGGGGCCTCTGTCTGTTCACCCCAATATTTGAATATTGTCCATTGCAAAGAAAAATTGTGACACTTTTTTCTCCTGAATCCCTAATACTAATTATATATTTCTATATAATTATATACTATTTGTATTATATTATATTACACAATTACCCCGATAAATAATGTATATGATTATTTATTGATACATTTTATTGATTATTATATAAGTTACATATAAAATAAACATGCATAAATATATATAAGATAGTTTACATAATTATATAATACTACTTATTAAAAATAATTATCTTTTTGGACAGGTGTTCAAGACTGCCATAATTTTTCAGATAGCTGAGACATTCTGGTGGAGAATTGAAAAGTTTACATCCAATTCTCATGGTTTTCAGCTGCATTAGTTTCAAAATAGATAGGTGCTTTTCATGAAAAATTATTAGACACAATTAATTTTCAGTTTACATAAAAAACCCAGCAAATTTCTACCTGATCACTTCCAAACTGCAATTTTAGTCCTGGCATAAGCTCACAATCACCAATGAAAACTGTGCCTTTGCTCTTCTCCATCTCCAGCGCTGCAGTATCTCCAGGACTGGCTCAGGAAAGCGCTGAAACATTCATGTTAAATCCAGTAAGCACTTTTCCAAATAGCGATTCTTTCCTGAACTGGGGCCAACATAGGTCAAGTAAAGAGAAAAACAAAAATGCAGACAATGAAGCAACTTGCCCGTAATTCCCCAGCAAATTAGAGATTTAACCTCCTGTACAGTAGCCAGCCCTATTTCTCCGTTAACTGTTTGTAGCCTTGTTCTTTTTTAGTTCAGGGAAAGAGAAAGGCACTCTCTCACTACCCTCTTCGAGGGCTTCCCAGACAGTGGCACGCAACAGTAGCTTGCATAATGAAAAGTCGCTTTGTTGCTTCGGTGAAAACATGAACGCAGCGTCTGACCAAGATAAAGAAAGATGGCAGTGGATTAACTCAAAGGCAGCCTGCGTGCCCCAGCAGCTATCGTGTACTGCTCAGCTGCATTTTTCCTAACTAGACTCTCTGTAGCCTTTATTGCTCTATGAATTACCGTCAAATGCCAACTAGTAATCCAACACGAACTGCAACTCTTCCTGACCAAACACACTCTGTCCGGCACGACAGTGAAAATCCGTGTTTTTAGCCACAGCAGTTATGCCTTGCTCTCATCAAGGCAAACGGTCCTAGTCTTTTCTTAAACCACCACCTAACTGAGCCGGCCAAGCTTCACTGAGCCGATGTAGGTTTAGCAAATGCCAACCTGTTTATACCTGCCACTGACATCAATATATTTTTCTGTAAGGCCCGCATCAGGGAAAAAAAACCCCAACAAATTGGTGGGGATTGGCCCCTTTCTTTCAAACCGGGCGCTGAAGATGCAGTGATCCTTTGCAGAAAGACTTAGCGGTCACTGCTGTGGCCTCGCACCATGTTCCTCGCTTGCACCTCTTCTACTGCACAGGGTGCAACTGCAGTGAGACGGGATTGTGCTCCCTCGCGTTGGGAACCGCACGGAAGGTGTCAAAATGAACCATATTTTTGTCACTTCCTTCTTTATGGCCAAGGCATTCTTTTTGAGCATATTTAACAATATCTGATGAAGCAAATCTACCTCTCCTGATGTTGTGAGCACAGATACAGGGAAGTCTTTCTTCTTTGCTAGGGAGACTGTATTTATCATTCCAGGAATTAGTTTAATCAAAGAAAAATAATAGATGGAGAAGAGGAAGAGCACAACTCCGCATCAGAAATCAGCCTTAATAATGGTCCATCTATTTGTGCATCTTGGCAAGAAGTCTGTCACCTGCTGCAGAGGTCCTAAAGTCCTACTGAAATACAGGTTGAAGAAACCTAATTTTTCTCACGCTAATTGCAGTAATGCTAATGCATTCTTGGAACAGGGCCAGGACAAGTGGAATGCGGTCTGACAGCAGATAAATATAAATGATATCTAAGAAAACACTCTGTACGTTTAACTCCTAATTCATTGCAAGTCAGCCATCAATCTTTAATTTCTACGCATGTCACCTGCATGGTCAATAAGCTGTGCTGTACCCTAGCGCAGAAATGATTTCCAGGGCTCCAAGACACCAGCAGGGCTTTGGCTAGCTGGCCGCGAAACAGTACCTTCCTCTTTCCAGGGCACTTTACACATACTTTCTTTCTGAAGTTGTTGGAAACAGCAGGTGCTCAGCACTTCTGGAAATCTGACCACAGGGTACTTTGGTGTTTTGTGCAGTTACTTCTTCATACTATTCCTGTATTTTTTAGTGTGCATCAACAAACAGACACAATTTAATTCAGTCAGAGGGTGGGGGTGAAGGAAAGTGTTCATAACACTAATGATGCGTAAGTAGCCCAGGTTTCATTTTCACAATGCTGCATATATCGGGTCCTCTCAATAGAATTGGAGTCTACTAGTGGCCTCACGCCCATGCTTTACCTAAAAAGTAGTAAAACTGATCTGCTCCAGGTTTCATTGGCAGGGAAGTCTGAAAAGGCCTCCTAGTTGGTCTTGTTTTGTAGAGTTCTTATTAATAAAAAATCTCTCTCATGCACATTAAGAAAAAACCCCAACACACCACTTCCTGCTCAGACACACAGCAAGCTTTTCCTTTCCATTACAGTATATTATTAATTTGGATTATCCTGTTGCTTCACAGCTTTAAAAAAAAAAGAAAAAAAAAAAGAAAAAAAAAAGAAAAAAAAAGCGCTATTGAATTTGCAGTCACCTTTGGTAAGGAGGTTCTGTTCCTTTGCTTATTTGAGATATTCCTTTCCATCTATTGCACCATCATGTTTCGGTTCCTGAGAGCTATAGATATTTATTCAGTGCCCTCCTATCTCGGCCATCGTAAATAGCTCTCTGATAACAAATTGCGCTCTCTGAACATCATCTGCTACCAGAAAGGATCTTCAAGAAGCACATGCACTGTGATATAGGATATCCTCTGCTTTGTTATGAATGCAATAAAGAGTTTTACAAAATACGCTTCCTTCCATTTAGAGGATAAGTATATATCATTTTAGTAGTTTTACCACTTCTTATTGCCTGTCTGTTTATGCTGCATACTTAAGAGAGTCAGTGCTCCCTTGCTCTTCAAATGAATACTACTACTTAAAAATAGAGCATGATATGTGCTTATTGAAAAATTCAAGGATTTCAGCTGTCAATAGAGGCTTAATTATCTCCTGGTGTATGCTCAGATACTATAAAGATGGTTGTTGTATAAAGCCTACATAGAAGAGACCACTCGCAGCTCATCATATGCTCTGATCCAACAATATGGACAAAAAGTAATATGTAATGCATAATATTAACTTGCATCTTGCTTCCCTATGTCATAACCCATCATGTAACTTTATGTCATTTCATGTCATGCCATGCGTAACATGATGCAACGCAATGTCACACTTCAGAAAATATTACTAAGTAAGAACTGATTCTTGTTATCAGTTCGGAATATGAGTTTCTGATCCAAACATATTGTGGCTTTGGCTGATGGGAAGGGATCAAAGAGAGAGCTATGTCGAGCAAATGCTTTTCTTCTCTAGTTGGCCAGCAGATGTCCATTTGTCAGTTTTAGGTTCAATTGGAACTTCTTTGTCATGAGCGCTTTCTCTTGTAAAAGGAACAGCAATTTTATGGCAAGCCAAATACTGAAAAAAAAAAAAAGCCCTTAGAAATACATAATAAATGTATATTAGCAAGACAGAAAATTGGAAAATGGCCACCTACCAGCAGTCACATAAATTTTGGAGGCAATGCATTTTTCTGCCATTATGCGTTATCACAGGAATTGCAAATATTTATTAAAAGTATTAAAATGGCGAGAATGTTAAATGTTTCCTTCAGTAGTGGAAATTCACATTGCCACATAGAAGATAGTATATTCTGATACAATGTTTATTAAAATGACTTCATTTTATTAGGCTGTCATACACAATAAATGTGCAGGTACAGTTAACAAAAGATCTATTGTGGATACGGGAGATTTGTGAGTAACACTTCAAAAAAATAATCTCTTCTGAACTCTATTCATAGAAAAAGCATACTACAAACTTTCATTAACTTCCTTAGAACCAATTATTTTCTGAGCTTATTTTCTTTTTCTGCCATCCCACTATATTTTGTTAGTCAATTTGTTTGCTTATGTTTTAATGCTTAATGGGATTAAATGCAGTTTATCTTTAATTTATATACTAGTAAACTGAGTGTATACGTGTAGCAAGCAACAAAATATTACGATTATTTTTTGGGTTCACTTACAGGTCTAAACATGAATGGCTATAATATATTGGGACCCTAGTATCTTTTCAGTCATGAATAAAACACTATTGAAAGCTTGGTGGGAGTTCTATAACATTGATTGAGAAGAAAATCGCATTCTAGTTTTGCCCACGATTTCTGCTAGGATTAATCACAGTGATTTTGTTCATAAGGTTCCTGTCACAGTAAGATACAGACACAGTGAACACCACTGATGTCCCATAGCCTCATGGGGCAACTTTTCTGGTTGGCTTCACTGGGCATACAGCTCCTTCCAGGAGGGTCTGAGCACTGATTGGGAAGAGCCCTAGGGGGACACACCAACTCCTACTTTAAGGGGTGATTCGAGCTAGGGAGGGGTTTACGTCTGTGAAAAGCAGCTGAATAATCGTCTCTCAGGACAGACTTAGAAAACAGCTGGATTAGAAGGGGATAGCTTGAGATAAACAAGATGATCTTAGATGGTTGCAAGATTTGTGGTGTTGTTGGATGGGAAACAACGCTACTTCTGTGCTCAGCGGCTTCCTGAATCAGCAACGAAAGGAAGGAGGATAGCCATTGCCTCCACAACTGAAAGCGTCATCTCAGTAGCTTTTAAACATCTTTTTTTTTTTTAAGAAATGAGCACAGAAATAAGAAACCAGTACTGTTTTTTTTCTTACACGAGTGTTCCTCAATTCCTTATAGTCCATTAAGTAAGAAGTGTGATTGGAGTATATGTTGTAGACAGAAAGTGAATAGATCAAAGTTACAAGACCCCTGATTTAAGGAGAGCCTTGTGGAAGAAAAAGCTTGACTCTGGAAGACAAAATTTCAGAAAGAAAATATTTTTGTCTCTGCTCTTGTACCGTGCCATTTTATTCCTTTCTGTCAAACGTAGCAGGGCAGGGGGAGTAACATTCATGAAAAATAATGCTTTGTCTGTATCCAGACACTTTATATGAATTTGTGAAATATCAGAAGTGGTGCATGGGATTTAACACAAAGTGTGTAGGTTGGCGAGAGACCTTAGCCACCTCACAGGCAGAGGCAAAAACCTCTGTTGACTTTGGTGAGGGCAGGTGTAACTGCTGCAGCCACTCAACCAGAAGTCAGAAACCAGAGCTGAGATTCGCTCTGCCCAAAACACTCGTGTAATTCAGTCAGTGTAAAAAGCATAGTCAGCATTTCAAGCAATGCAAAACCATTTGCTTGGCCAACCTTATTTAATATGAAGCATGTTTTATCTTGATTTAGGTGCTTGTTGTTCTTTAATTAAAGAAATTATGGGAGGTCATTCTCATTAGTCTAGAAGAGTCCTCACAGAAGGGGTTTGCACTGATTTAACCTCAGGGTAAGCTGGCACAACTTTTGCATGTAAATAGGATTTAACACTGGACACTTTGTGAATAAACCAGCTCTTCACTTGTGACATTCAAGGAATACTTGGAATACTGACTGGAATAAAAAGATAATGTTGGTAAGCTGGGGTCTTACTGTGAAATTCATCAAATGATCTGCGGTGGCAGCCCGGAGCCACTGCACCAGCAGGGAAGGGACACCACAGGGCTTTCTGCTCGGGGCAGTCCAGGCAATACTCTCCATCTCTGCATGATGACATGAAGAGATATTGTACTCAAATCCCATTGCTCACGTCTGGCCAGACAGAGGGCTAGCTAGGGGGTGCAGAAATTGGGCAGCAAGGTGTTTCTCCACTCCCAAAGGAAGTAATGCCTTGGGGCTGGAGCATGGCACAGGTGCACAGCGGTAGAGGGGCCACCACTGCTATGGAAAAGATTTGCCATGCAAAGAAAAAAGAAATAAAAAAAAAAGCAGCGGCATGAGTAGTGCCAACTCTGAATGACTCTGTCTTTAATTGGTACCACCAAGGGCTTTGTGCAGTCGGCATGCTTTTCGTGTTTATAATAGAATCACCAAATTCAATTGATCTGAAGGGCATCTGACTGTTTTACATTAATCACAAGCTATACAGCAGAGGCTGAGAGCAAGTGGGCAGATACCCTGGTGTAGTTGCACTAAGGAGCTCTCATTATAATCATCCTGCCAAATCAAAAGAAAAACCCTAAGGCTCCTAATAAAGGAGACCACTGGACTAAACAAATTGAACAAGTAGCTAGACATGCATGAGCTTAAAAGTACTGGTGTCAATCAGATTTTTCTGAGCCACTTACTCTGCTCAGCACTCCAAAGCACATGCAGACAAAATGCAGGCACAGGCTTCATGTACAAGCACCTATCCTAGTGAAGGTGCATGCTGACATACCGGGTACAAGCACCTACCCTAGTGAGGTGCATGCTGACATACGGGTGCTAGCACATACACCTAGTGCCGGGGAAACAGCTACAGATGCAGCTTATACAGGCATCTTTAAGAAGTCATTATCATATCACTATCAAAACTGATAAAGCAATAAGTGAAATAGGCCGTGTGTATGGGGACATCAGACTGCGCAAGCAGGAGGCTATCTGAGCAGGCTTTTCGATCTCGGTAGGGTCAGATGTCTACTTCCCTCGCTTCCAGTTCAGAAGATATAAAAGAAAGACTTTGGATCTCATAAATTGGAGTGTCACTAGGTCAGGAAAAAGGTGCAGTACCTTGAAAGCCCTGCGCACTTAGCACCTTCCTGCACTTGGTGATGGAAGTTGTTAAATAAGTTATATTCCCTCCTGTAAGGAAAAGAAAAATTAGTAAAAAGGTGGGTCAATGCTCTCTGAAAAAATGCAGTTGGCACTAATGAAAGATCTCAAGAAATGGGAGGGAAATAAAATTTTAAATTTAGAAGCAATATATTACATGTTGGTGTTTTAAGACAAATGATAGCTAGATTGCATTAGCTATCACCCCTTCTCAAAAGCCATCAGGCAGAAAAGCAAGATTTTGAGGTACTCCCTCAAAACTCAAAAAGAATCAGTGCACAAGGTAACTACCCAGGGAAGAAAACCAAACAAAATTAGGGTCAGTATTTAGAGCTGGAATCACAGCAGACGGAAAAAAGGAAGGTTTCAGTAGGGAACAGACAGACAAGGGATGATGCACCTGAAGAATTAGGTGAAGGCATCAAAGGAGCAGTTTTATTGAAAGAAAATTAACTTTGAGCCATTCAGTGCATTTATCATTGTGGGAACTCATGGCTAAAACAGTGTCAGCTTTGTAAATATTGGGAAATTTTACCTAGTGGCATCATCAGCATTGTCACGCTGCTAATTGTTGTGAGGGCACTGGTTGCTGTCCCCCTGTCACCATCTGAGTGGCTGTACCTCTGTATGTACATTGCAATGGCCGTGCAGGAGGCAGAACTGGGGCTCCCCTTACCGGCATCCTGGTGCCTTTTGAAACTGGAAGGTAATGTTTTGAGAGAGTATTATTATTTTCAAATGTAATTCTTACTTTTTAAGTTCATTCCTCTTTTTCCTTCTTTTTTTCTATTGCTTCTCTCTATTTTGTTTTACTCCACACTGTAATAAATCAACATATAAATGTTCTGGATTATTTCCACCTGGAATGCTGGAAGACAAATAGTACAAAAGATCCGTTTGGTCATTTACCATATTGGTTTAGCATGGTAACACTGTTGGGTTTTTCTCATTTCTTATTTCAAAAATGTAAACAAATGTTGCAAGAACAGATCAAATACTCCCCACCTAAGACAGTACCTTGTGCAATGAAAATATCCAATCCAGTTTTTGAAGACCAAACCGCCTTTGCTTTATTAGGAAAAAAACAGAATTTTTAATTAGCCCAAAATTTGAAACCACATTTTTGCCAAGCAGCAAAACCAGACATACCCTTAGCCACATTAAATCACAAACACATACACACACGGAGATGAGGAAAATGCACATTAAATATGAAAAAGCATTCCTTTCAGGCAGAAGATAAACAGCCCTACTACAAATTAGCTCTCGGCCCCGTCAGGTGTGAATCTCTCTTGTCAATACGTACCAAATTCCCTGAGATAGAACCACATGGTCATGAATTTTATTTCTCTCCTGCTTAATTCCTAGTACCACTCTCCCTTGTGGATTTACTCAGGGATGATTTACAGTGGGAAAGGTGACATTAAACACGTCATTGAGCATGCAAAGATGCTGCACTCAAAGCAGCATATGCTTGACTTTGTTAAAAGATGAATGCTGTCAACTCCACATTGCCCACCAAGATCTGGCCTCCTTTTTCTTCCCAACAAACTTTGAGGAAGATGCAGACATGAGTCTTGACACTGAGAGAAATAAAAGTTAATGTATTCATGACATGATTTCACTTGCAGCCTGATTTAGCAATGTCTTGTCTAGTTTGGATCTGCTGTTGCTTTTCCTAATTTACTCATTGCACAAAGAAAATAAATAAATAAGTGTACTATAGTCTTATTTATCCTTCTTTGGACATTTCTTTACCAGGCAGATGGTCAATTAAGAGCACTAAACAATGACACTGTTTTCTCTGTAAACATTTTTTTTTCTAATAGCCTAACAAATGAGAATCTGTGCTGCCATACTGCTGAATACCATCTTGACTTTCTAATTACAAAGAACTGTGTCTTGATAGTAACAATTACAGCTGTAACAATGATGCTGGTACTTGAACAATATAGTTGGAGGCAAAGTGCTTATTGGAATATTCACAAATAAAGGCTTACATTTATGCCAGAGCTTGAGATGGGAGGTTAAACAGTTGGGGGTGGGGAGGTGTAGAAGAAAGGTTGAAAACATTGGTTTAGTAGCTACAGATGTGAATTTGAATCCAATTACATGAAAGGCGGTGGGGGAGGGGAAGCATGAAAAGATGCTGGTTCCTTCTGTTTGGCTAATCAATAGGTTAAAGGGTTAGTAAAATTAACATGTTAATAACATTCATTTTGCTATTTATGTACCGGTCATGGTATTTTCAGAGAATTATGTCTTGTGAGTAACACACATACTGTTATGCCTGCTTTTTTCTTTTTTTGTCTGAAATGGTGAAATGGTCAGTATCTTTTTTTCCCCACTATTATAGAAATTGGCTTCTCAAGTCTCTAATTTACCCTAACTTTCTTATTTAACTTCTTAAATCCAACCCTTCCAAGGTTTGGGTGGTTTTTTTCCTTCTTCCTTTAAATGAAGAGTTCCCTCTACCCCAAAGAAAAGGAATAACGTAGTCCCTGAGATCACCACTCAGCCCCACCACTGCTGCCCTGGGGCAGCATGTTGGCAAACTGCCCTACAGTGGGTGCCGTGTCGCCATCTCCCTCCTGGAAGGAACGGGATCTTTGGAGGAGGCTCAGCTCCTTCCTCCTGTCCCCCCATTGATCCTCCTTTGTCCCCCTCTGCAACCCTGGTGCCACAGGACCCCCTACCCCTTGTCACTGCTCTATCCCCGCAGGCAGGATGGCTTTCACGTCCTCCACTCCTTCCCTTGCTCCCATTCCCACAACGCTCCACCCGCCCTCTGAGCCGTAATTTAGCCCACACTTATTAATCAGTGCACATAATTTGTCTCTAATGCTGTCAATTTAAGATGGCAACCTGACTTTTTTTTGGAGGGGGCAGGGTCAACAATTTAATGAATCTCGTCTGCATTTTAATTCAGACCTAATAATCTGCCTCTGGCAGTTTTCTTAGCCAAGTGCAACGTTTTCCAGGATTTTCTTTCATCAAATCCAGCACAATGGGATGTTTACCTTCCTGCCTTGGACATGTTCAGCACAGGGTAAGTCACATACAGACCTACCTTAATCAAACCGGGACATGGACTAAATCTACTGATTTAGCCTTTGAAGGGTTTTCCTGGGGACGTGCACAGCACAAAGAAAGAGAAATGGGCTGTGCAGTCCCTTTTCTGCACAGATTGGTGCAACGTTGTCGGCACAAAACTACAGACTTCTGTGACTCACTGCCCCTCACGAAATAACTCTTTCCTCACTAATGGTTGGAGCACCCAAGGCACAGCTCCAAAGAGCTTGCTTTATTTACTCCTTTGCTTTTCTTTTTGTCCTTTCTACAGTAACGCCCATGAGGAGGGGAAAAAAGTTACTGGAAGGAAAGAGAGGTGCAGGAAATTCAGTCCTACTGATGAAACAGTGTGGATGAGTTTGTCTAATTGCCGTGGCAGGAGGCTGGAGCCTGATGGAGCAGCTCAGTGGACTTCCCTAGGTCAAAATAAATAAAATTCCCCAAACGAGAGCTTCTCGATCACCATGTCAGATGTAAACAGAATAGACTTTGTTATTAGGAGAGATGTGACTTTGCCCGGGCGAGCGCTGCGCTGACAGTAGCTCCTTTCTGGATTTCAGTCAGCCCCTGTCACTTGCCTTGACAACACGGGAAGTTAATGTATTCACGGCATTACTGCGCACGCATCCGCAATTCGCAGCATATTGTATTGTTTACCCCTGCTCTTTTGTAGTAGTGCGTGTAGTAATTTGCCTTCTAGCAGCAGAAAATTCCTCAACTTAAAATTTTGCCTTCATTTTGTTTGCCCTTAATAGAAAAACAACCCTTCCACAGCCCTGCCACCACCACAGCTACTGTGCTCTGCATCACAAACAGAAAAATGTCATATTTCACATTTTCATCAGAAGTGTCTCCAATATATTTTTATGCATATCCTTCATCTTTCTCTGCCACATGTTATTTTTTTTTCCCTTTAACAGCTGCTTAGCGTATTTTATGCCTTCTGGACAGTTTCTAAGCAGTATTGGAAGGGGCATTCCTGCAATGTAACCTGAGTACTGACAGGAACAGCAGAGGGGTTTTATGTCCTAAATTATCTTCTAGTGCCTGTACTCCTGTCTGCCAGCACAACAGGATGCTTTCGGGGCACCTGCTCTTTCACAGACCTACGGTAGCTCCAGCACAGTGGCTCTTCGAGTTTTTGGTGAGCAGGTGAATTATCTGGCATTTAACTGATTTACTACTCATATTCATTATTGTCCCCTATTGCAAAACTCTGCCAGATTCAGCTGTCTGTCCTTACCATGTATTACAAGGCAGCCCCATCTGCCATACTATTAATACCAGGAAGTGTCCACCATTTGCAAACCTAAGCTCCAAGTCTGGTAATGAAATGAGCCAGAAGACCGAATTTCCACATCCTGGGCTACTCCAGGTAAAGCATATTGTTTCCTGATAGATAAACGTGTTTCTCTGGGAAAAAAAGAGAAAAGATTGCTCTTTGTCCAGGCATCTCTCAAACACAGGTGTAAGGTCGTTAAAAAGATGCAATGGGAAATTCAGTGAAAGACTTACAGGTCTACATTCATAGGCTAGTATTAATGCCCTTTGCTTTAGCTGGTATAGCATCAGAGTCATCTGTACTGGGGCCTTGCTTTGGGGGAAAAAAAAAAAAAAGAGTACTTTTGTTGCAACTTTTTTTTTTAAGAGTTGGGAGATTTGTATGCTAAAACACAGAGTACATTAAAAATATGATTGCCTGGTTCAACTGCTGTCCCTTGCAGAGTCAACGTGTGAATGTCTCAGCACAAACCATTTTTATTCCAATTACATAGCTTTCTGAATGAGCTTATCAATTCAGAGCAAGTGTTGCTGTACCTTGGCACAGTTTCCATTCATTTGGCTTGCAACTTTCTTCCAGACACTGTTTCTCAAAATCAGAGTCCAGGTCAAAGTAATACAGTATTCAACAGCTGAAGCTCCATCTGAAGGTCCATGTCATGGGCTTCATCCCACATGGCTTGAGCTGTGTAAAGGGGAGGCATCCAGTCCAACCCACCATTAACACAGTGGGCTGGGCAAACCCAGAGGGATATTCATCCTGTCCAAAAATGCCTGAGATAGGTGAGAAAGACAGATTTCAGCTTTGGTAGATCTCCCTTTGGCAATGTCAAAGTGATTAAAGAAGCAGCTTAGCTTTTAGATGGCTGAAGTGGCATGAGATGAGCCTCACCCTTAGGTTCATGTTGATGGTCAGGAGCGTTTGGCACCAGCACAGCCCCTAATGTATACTGGAGCCTGACAAGTCCATAGCATGCTACTTAGTTTAAATTCCTCTGTCTGGCCGCAAACATCCAGTCCTAGCTAAAAGCTTGAAAGTGAGACAAACAATAGACACTTCAAAAGAATAAAATTGCAAAGTGTTCAGGTAGCATTGTGGAGAAGGGAGCTTCAATTCAGAGGGCTTTCCAGATGAAACAGACAATTAAGCCCTTATTGAAAACAGATTCCCCCCCCCCCCTTTTTTTTTTTCTTTAAAGCCAGGGGAAAATAATACTGGGAATTTAAAAACATTAATTTTTAAAACCTAATAAGCTACACTAACAATCTACACAGTTCCCTTCCCTTAAAATATTTATTTGGAAATACAAGATTTGTGACGAGGGCAGGCTGGGTAAACAGGTCTGAATACTGTTTGTTCAGGGGTCTCAGCAGTACCCCCCAAGGCCAGTGCTGTCCTCAGCCATCCTTGGCTTAGCCCTGTCATGCTTCTCCACCTTGTGTTGGAGACATGTTGAAAAATAACAGGCAATGAAATTCACAGTACATTTATGAGGCAGGGGCTGCAAACTACCATTTTATATCTGTGGGGACTGTTGGGCAGAGAAAGAGGAGGAGCTGCACAAGCAGTCTGGAGGACTGGAGTGACCTGGAAATGGGAAGTCCCAAGCCTGAAGCACTTTTCATGGCCCTGCCAAGCTCCCAAGTGCTTCTCTAGAAGCATTCCTGGGAGGAATGGATTTCCCTGAGACCAACTTGCATCTGGCAAAATATTTAGATTTTTTATAAAGAGGCATATTCCTTGGATTTATTTTTCTAGGCACCTCCAGCCTCACCTTCTGCATTGCTCACCATAGGACCATGATGTCTGCTTTACTGTTAGTACAAAGAGGCACTTAGAAACTCTTGGGAAAAAAGGGCATTCACACATTTTAATGAAACCTCCAAGAAAAGGGAAGAAAAGCAACTCTTCAGTAGCTAGATAAATAGTTTTAGGCTCAATTTTCTTTCCTTCCCCTTCTCGCCTCACTCTTGCCCCAGTACCAAATATATGCAAACTGAACAAACACTTTTCTACTAGCCTGCTTTATCTTTCATGCTTTTGTCTTGCCTTCTTTTTCTTTACTGCATTTTTATGCAATCTTTTTGACCTAGCCCAGTTTTCTTGTCCCTCTCCCTCCTTTCCCTTATATTTTGGTTCCACGTGACTAGACTTCAGACTTCTCCCTCTCGGTCTCACACACAATGCTATTAAAATTAAATCCTTTTGTGTAACTTTCTATTTCATTATAGGTCTTCAAGCCACTCCTGAAATCCCAAGCCAGTCTTTGTAAAGTCTTAGTTCACCTGAAGGCAAGCTTCAGCACATGGTTTGCTTCAGATAAGATTCCTTCTTACCCCACCAGTACATAGTTCAGCTCAAAAGACTGCCACATGAAGCTACAGACTACCCACAAAATGATCATACAAAAGAAAGGTGCATATTCCGTTCTTGTAACACAAAATACGTACGATATACACACTGCCATGAGCAACTTAGGCCTGGCTACCTAACTAACAGGTAGTCAATGACACAAGTAGCTTGTGGTAAATGGGGCCTCTGAGAAATGTTTTAATAGGGGAGACCACTCCATTAAAGCACAGACGGAGCTTGGAAAGGCAAGAGCCAAACAGACTGGAAGCAAGGAGACAAGAAAGCAATAAAACAGGTCTCTTGGAAAAGGTACCTAATTCCCTAGTCCCTATCACTACCAATCTATTTTTGGCGATCCTGAAGATGTCAAATGCTCCCATTGACCTAAAAAGGACCTGTCTGATTGAGGAGAATCAGGCCTGAAGGAACCTGGTGAAGAAATCAGTGGTAAACCTCCTCCCTGCACCAGAAATCCTGTTTTACATTTATCAAGGACAAAAAACGTCCAGACCTTCCTGAAAATATCATTGGCTCCCAAGTACGAGCTAAATGGTGCCTTCCATGTTTGAAGGAGAGGGAGGTGGCGGTTTAACAACTAAGTACTCTACGATGTACTCTTCATACCTGGGCAAAGTTGTCATAAAGCACTGTATGCAGTAGAGAGGTTAAAGCTTAGCCTGTGTTGAGTAGACCTTCTAACTAGCTAGCAGGAGTGAAAACAAGCATTTCTCATCAGTCTTCCAAACCCATTTATTTTCAGCACCAAGTCAATGCTGTGATTTTTAAGTCCTCGGCAGGCTGGAAAGTGGTGACAGAAGTCTCAGTTGATATGTACATGACTTTGGGATAACAAAGATAACAGTGCCCAGGGCAAAATTGTCAAAAGAAAGCGGGAAGGTTTGAATGAGCTTCAAGAAAAGAACTCTATATTGAACTCACCAGTCACCACATATTCATTGAGTACTGTGCAAGAACTACTTTGTTTTTCTGCAAAAAAATCTTCTCTTAGAACAACTGAAGGTGACATCACCATTGATCTTACCACTATTAATAATAAGCACAGGTAAGCATACAGTTGTCAGGGGAGAAGACAAAGATGAGGCCATTGACTCATATAGTAAAAGTGGAGTAAACAGGAGAGAAAAAGTAGACAAGGACCATAGTACTTGGACACCCACACCTTCCTAGTTACAGTGCCCAGGTATAAGATGAGGAAAGCACGAGCAGTAAGATATGTACCAAAGATGAAGATAACAGCTGTGATTAGTAATAGGATATAGGACTTCCTCCGTATGTTGAAAAATTGAAAGCCAGACAGAAAATACATTGAGCACGTTAGTAGAGCTGTCAGTTGTTAAAAAAAAAAGAGAAAGAAACACATGAGGAAAAGTTCTGTTTGGAGACAAAGAGCAAAATTACACGATGCACTTAAGGAGATCTACTGGCATGGCTGATTTCCCTTAACCCTACTGATGCATATTCATCCTCCTTAGCAACTCCCGGCTCTTGGTCCTGCTTCCTCCCTTGTGCCAGCCCAGGCATCTCCTTAACCATCTGGGGAGCCAATGCAACTCATTAACTCAGCAGAAATGTAACATGGAAAAGAATACGGGTCTGTATTTTGTGCTGGACTAGTGAGTTGTATAAGCTTACTGTATGGCTGGGCAAGCAGTATAGTGGGTACACAGCACTGGAGGGAAGGGGGAGGCAGTGACCTTAACTGTGCCCCGAGCTGCAACAGTGCTCCCCTTTGCCTGGAGTCAGAGATGATGCCAGGACAAGGAACAGAAGAAGGGATTTGGAGGAAGTCAGCAGTGCAAAGCTCAGTGGAGGACTGCAAGGGATAATGATACCAATTCAGGAATAATCAGCACAGAGAAGCAAGCTACAGCCCTGGGTGCAGAAAGGACCACTGACATACAGTCCCCCAGGTGACCAAGGAGCCGAATTTAGGGAGCTGCGGACAAAAAGCCTGCAGTACATGGGAGTGGAGTGAATGTCCAGGTGAAACACTTGTCTGCAGCACGGCCAGCAGGAGGGACACCTGTCAGGGAGCAAGCAGCCGAGAAGGAGGCTTCTTGGAAAAGCAATGGGCAAATGCATACCCCAGCACTGGATGTGAAAGTCCAGTTCCGATTCAAGCTCTATTTAATGAAGTGAGGAGGGGGGAAGATTTCAAAGACAAATGTTTTGCAACAAAAAGTCATGACTACTGCCTTGAAAATAACAATTTTGGGGTGTGGGCTAAGTCCCACTGGATACTGAAGCACCAGAAGAAAGAGTCACCAAGTGCAGAGGTGTCTTTCCTACACTGTGAATTTATCAGGGATGCCTTAACTTCCTTTGTCTCATGTGCTGTGATGCAGCAAAAGCCCAGTGCTTTATAAAATGAAA
Source organism: Burhinus bistriatus (assembly GCA_013397275.1). Taxonomy (NCBI): domain Eukaryota; kingdom Metazoa; phylum Chordata; class Aves; order Charadriiformes; family Burhinidae; genus Burhinus; species Burhinus bistriatus. The sequence goes on along the minus strand of VYXH01007721.1, from coordinate 130,638 downwards.
ATGTTGCAGAAGCTCTAGGTGCAAATGCAGCATGTGCAAAAGCCCTTTTATTCAAACTGTGCTACTTAACAAAGTGGTTTGTGAAACCATTTTCGAGCCTTCAGCAATTTTCCCTGCTTGAAGAGATCATTTTAGCATCTTCTTCATGGGTTGTTCATAGACTTTAAGCCTCAGAGTTCACCCCATGGTGTCACCTGAAAGGGCACTGCAGGCTGTGGATCACAAGTACAGCAGAACCAGAAAGTTCATTTCGCATACTATTTCAGCCCCAGTACTTAATTCTGGGAGGAGGTGATTTTGCATCAGAATGAGACATACTAGGAACAAATCACAGATTACTTTTCAGAGGAGTTAATCTTCCTATCCATTATCTAGAGTAATTCAAAAAGAACAAAAAATGGAACTGTTCTTGAAGAAAAAATTCATGTTCAGGTAATTACAAATAACAGACACATCTGGTTATCTTAATTGTTTGGGAATGTCTCAATTATCTAAGAATGTTTTCATAAGGACTCAGAGACAGTAAAACTTTCTCACGGCAGATTGCATTCACTGATGAGAGGAAATTCAGTCGATCTAACACACTGAAGCGTGCTTAGACCCAGAGAGCACTTTCAGTCCCATTGCCAGTGGGCTTTATTTGCCTCTAAAGAATGACAGACTATGAAGTGAGAAATGGGAAAGTCCCACATAGGCGGCAGCAGACCCTTTCCCTGCTAGCTGGACTTTTTCCAGCACTCCTGTGAAAATGAAGATTTTTGTGTACTGATGGTTCAGCCAGAAAAATGACAGCAGTGATTTTTTAGACATCTGTCCCAAAGAGAGGTGAGTCAAGCAAAAGCCCTTGCCCTGCCAGAGGGCAGTGCAGGCGTTTGGCGGCTGGCGAGCGGTACCCCTTTCCCTCACAAAAATTGGAAGTGCCTCTTGCCCGAGGGGTGGTCATTGCAGAGGAGCTCAGAAGTTTCTGCAAAGCTGAATTCACCTGCACAGGGTGGCGGCTTCTCATTGGGAACCCGGAGCCACATCCCAGAGGCAAACCCCAGAGAGGGAGACCATTCAAGCCCTTGCCCCAATGGTGCATGCAGCCTCCTCATGTAGACTACAAAAATCTGCAATTAGCCATTGGGAATTACCTCCCCCAGCTCCCAAGCCTCCAAACTATGTGGGTGCAGAGGGGTGGCAGGGAAAGGAGAGAAGGGAGTTTTGCACTTACGCCAGGGTGCCTGCACCCCCTCAGACGGAGGGTGAGAGGGTTTCTTACATGTGCCTGTCCCATAATTCATCCAGCTCTTCCACCAGGGCCACAGCCACCCGGCTCGGATCTTTCCTGATAAGGGCTGAAGAACCTCTCAGCACCCAGCTTGCTTCTGCTTGTAGCCTAACTAGCACCTTTGTGTGGAAGACATGATTGGGGTGAAATCCTGTAACTGTAGTGAATGTACCCCTGTGGCTAATCAAACCAGCAAGGAGGGGTCTTGCCAGGGCTCTACACAAATCCCAATCAATATTATTTATCTGGCTGAACGTGCAAGCTGGCCGCATCCCCTCCACCTAATGCCCACTCCCATCCCCTCCACTCTGTGGGTATCAGCAGGAGGGAACCTGATGTATGCTGGTAATTATCTGCTGCTGAAAAGAAGTGCTATTTCTCTTATTTTTGTAATGCAGATCAATGCACATGTCACTACTGAAAAGCTATGTCATTTAGGATGGAGCATTAACTGCTAGGAATGGATTTTGAAGCTCCCCACTTGTGGGTGGAATATTTTCTGGAGGAGTTGAGCCTTTCGAATGCTGAATTTCATTTATCCCACTGCCTCTTTAAGAGTAGTCGGTGGAGGAGAGGGTGTTTGAGAAAGTGACAGTTTGTCATCTCCTTCCCCAGCAAACTGGAGCTGGGGACCAAGTGGTAGCAGGGAAGAAGCAAACTGGTAGGGGCAGGTTAGCGGGGGACACAGCAGGCTTTGCTGGAGGAAGGCAAGAAAGACAGAGAGTAATTCATAGGGGAGAGAAGGAAGGGTGTGCCTGTGAGCAGAAACACGGCGAGGCACCAAGCGACAGAAAAGAAGGAAGGCTGGAAAGGGGGCAAAAGCTGGATGCTTCACTGAGGGGTGTAAATCTCTACATCAACACACACCCCCACGTACCCCACACACCCCCTCCTGCCAAAATTGCTACCTAGGAGCTGTGCTAGCATGGATTATCCAAAAAGGAGCCATCTGATCTGCAGTGAGAGGGAGGAGTTTTCCAAGTTTCTTTCTATTCTGCACAGGAACGAAACTTCTCCAGATACTTGCTAAGAAAGAGAGAGCAAGCTCTCCTAGTGGCCATCAAGTAAAGAAGAACCAGGTAAAGAGGAACACATAATGGTCACAACTGGGGTTCACTATGTGTACCAAGAAAAACCTCAAAATCTGTAAAAAGACAAACAGTCAGTTTACAGTCATGTAAATTATGAACTCCACACTTCCAACTGGGAATTTTTATTAGCTCTCCCTTACACCTCCAGGATAATCTGGTCACCGTCAAACTAGAGAGGCATACACTCCCCCAAAAGTAAAGATTTTGGCAAAGCAAATACACTACTGCTGCTGCAGTACTGTGATTCTGCACCCAAAATAATTAATTGTTTCTTTGACAAGTATGCATCTACCCACACACACTGCACACTTCACTCAGACATGCAGATGTATGCAGTCCATATTTAGGATGTTGACAAAAGTGGCTAAACCCGAGACACACTAGGCATTAATAAAATCTGATCCATACCTTTATGTACTTGCTATTTGCCATTGTTAAAATAGGCATTTGCCTTACTTTACAGCTATGATTTTTAGAGTATATGTTCCCTATGTACAGAGCCTCTTTGAAAGTTGTTACTCTTTGGAATTACTCAAAAATTTCAATATTCTTTTGAGTACTTGATATTTACAGTTTGATATTTAAAGTGTGCAATTTGTTATCTAAATTGCGTAGCACACATTCAGTTTTCCAACTGAGTGACCTAACTTTTATGAACCTTTCCAGCTTCCGCAGGAAAAGGTTTTGTTTAGACACGAAACACCTTTCCATGATTAGACAAATATCAGCTACCTCTGAAAACCGCTGCAAGAAGGGTTATGAACAAAGAGAAACAGAAATTATATTTAGAACTCCACAGACATGCAAAGAGTTATTCCTTCATTCACCTATACCCCATGTGTAGTGCCTAGATTGTTTTGCTTTTTTACTGATGTTGATTTTTTTTCATGCTTAGGCAGAAGAGAAGACACATGGCTAGTTTGAAAGCTGATCAGATCCCTGGTTCATTTGAAAAGCTTATTTCTAAATAGTACTTGCAAATATGTGATGAGCATAAATTTCGAAACTGCTGAAAACCTAGTTTTATGTGTCATAACACAGGGTGTTGGGTTTTTGATGTGGTACTGAAGTATGACGAAAAGCCAAAGTCCTACCAAAAATCCACTCAGTGATGGCTAACCAAAGAAGGATTGGAGAAGTGGCATTATTCCCAGACACGTTCCATGTCCGTTTTCACTCGAGCAGGCAAGTACGTATGACCTCTTTGCAACGATTCAGGGTTTCAAAACTGTCTCCATAACCCTCTCGATCACCACTTGTCCCTCCCCATTGACAAGCTGAGCACTTAGAAGTTTTGAAGCCTCCTTGGCTTACTTTTAAATTTTCCTTTCCACATCTTATGCCAGCAGTTACCCAGAGGGAGAAAAAAACCCACCATATCCATCCTTCAAAAAGTCTAACTTTCACTCTGCTAGTTCTAATCCATTATCTAGGCCCACTAATGTGTACTACATCATCAGAGGAGCAATGCTCTGATGATGTAGTACAGCCCATGTACATGTACATCATCAGAGTTATATCCTTCTGATCTGCCTGTGGGTTTAATAAGCATTCCAGATGGCTTGCTATGCCTGAAGCAAGAATGGATAATCACACAGCTCTACCCTCAAAACAATAATAAAATAAGGACACAGTAGCATAGGGGCTCATGCCTGCCAAAAACATTCAATAGACTGTATAATACAATAGTCCAATGTGATTGGTGAGGCACATTTATACCCTAGCTATTTACAGGTGAAAGGGACCTGGTTTTAAATAAAACAGAGGTTACAAATATGTAGTGTTATTGTTATTATATATTGCGGTGCAGCTGCAGTGCCTGAGCCAGGCGGAGCGCTGGGCTGCGGCTGGCCCACCGGCGGACCCACAGCTGTACCCACATATCTCACATACGCAAAGACACGGCTTCGGACTGGCAGGAGGAGGACAGCCTGATCTGAATAACGGCACAGCGGCATTTCTCCAGAGCCGTACAGTACATGCATGTCTAATCTGTTATCTATTGGATTTGCAAGGTATCCATCAGCCCAGCTTCCAGCCATCGAGTACAGTAGCAATAAGTGTCATGAAGCCTTTCCTACTCAAGTAAAATTATTCCTCGGTGGTGTTGCTCAAAGCGAATAACCTGAGTGGTGCGCACCAATGCAGCCGGCACTGCGACAGCCAGTGCTGTGACGGCAGAGTTGCTCCAAAAACAGCGTTTTCCAATCAGAGATTATTACCCCTTTCCTTCCACATTGCTGTGCCATGACCAGGCAAGGCATGGAGTGCTATTCGTTAAGTCTCAGTGATTTACTGAATAAGTATTTTTGGGCTATTTAAATACATGTAATTTGAAAGGGTGTGTGGAGAGGTGTTGTTTGGGCGGGGAGAGGGGGCTTAAGAAGAAAAAAAGTGTGCAAGAAGAAAAAAAGAAAGAAGAGATGGAGGGTCTGTTCTCCTATTCCTTTGAACAAGTGAGAACTGGAGGGAGAAGGAAGAAGCAAAGCAGCACTTTGAGTCCCTGGGAGTGCCCTCTTCAGCAATCGGATACATGGGACAAGATATGGGCACAGTGGCATGCACCCCCTCCCCAAGAGGGAAGCAAACCCTCCGAGCTGCTGGGAGATGAGTTCAGGGGTACCTTGAAATCAAGAGAAATTTTGACATGAGCTTTAGCAGGGATAGGATTTCCACCTAGGGTTGCAGAGAAAGACCAGATGCCCTGATAGGCACAAGTATATCTGTCTCTGTAGGAGGAAAAGGTAAATCATCCCAACTCTCAGCAGATTTAACTCGGAGAAGAGTAGCTCGTGGACGTCAACCATTTAGTGCACTGATGGATATTTTTTTCCCTGGCCAAACAAGTGGGTTCTACTTTAGTTTTAACATTAACGCTATTAAATGAAATGAATACAGCATGTTTCCATCGTATGTGTTGCTGAAGCTGCTGTGACAGCTAAGAAGCTGCTAGGCATGATGTGTCAAGAAAATGTACCAGAAGAAAAGTACATGGAGCTACTGTCAAAAATACAAGAAGGATTGCAAACAGCATATCGGCTTCATATGCTGTTGAAATTATTTTTTAATTGCATCTGTATACCTAGGCAGATCTTTAAGGGTTAACTGCACACAATGTAATGAATTCAATAATGATGAGTTAAAAAAGGTCTAATTAGCAAGTAACCACTTTATTATGAAAGGAAATGGTAATGAATTTAATAGCGCAAAATCATTAACAATATTTAGTTTGCTGGTACTTGTTCTCTATTATCCTCATTAATATGAACATTTAATATGTTCTAAAATGGATTTGTAATACTTTCTGTACCATGAGGTTACACTGACAAAAAGAGTGTAATTATTCTGTTAATTGTAATCTCTGTCTGTTTGTGCTCCAAATAGTAGCATATTTAGGTGTTAATAAAAAAAAAATAAAAGTAATTATGAGAGGGAAGTTTAAAAATGTAATTAAACAAAAACTCTTAAATTACAGGCTGAACCACTCTGAGGAAAAAGTTTTGCAAGAGAGATCCCTGAAAAACAAGTTCCTCCTACTGAGATCTTTTCTCTTTTCTCATTTAAAAAAAAAAAAAAAAAAAAAAAAAAAAAAAAAANAAAAAAAAAAAAGGAAAATGAAATAGAAGCATTACTATTCTTTATCAACAACGAATATTGAAGCTGTCATTTCCTGAGTTGGAAACAAGGCTCGGGACTGTATACTCTGGGACATCTGCTTGTGAGCAGTGTCTGGTAAGTGAAGATGCTGACAGGGCTCCACCAGTCACAATCCCTGTGTGAGATCCTGTGGGAGCCCAGTGAACCTGTTGCCCATAAGACACCCAAGAAACACAATTTCTTCTTACAGAACATCATGTCAATCCCCTCTGATCATCTAACCTTCTCCATATCTTCTTCACATTGTAAACATCTTCCTCCATTGCCCCAAACCTGCTTTTGCTGCTGGCAACATCTCCGGTGCCATGGAGACACTGAATCTGCTGCTGGCTCTGTCACCCAGGAAGCTCCAGTCCCCTTTCCCTCCAAGATTCTTCCCAACAAAAATAAAAATGAAAAGCCAGACCCCAATCTGCTCTGCGACACCTTCCTTATGCCTTTCACACCCACAGTTGCCACAGTGTTGTGAAGCACGGTGGTCCTGGAGGCACAGGCCAACGCAAGGTTCTCCTTCTACAGCAAGCAGTGGAGGCAAGCGCTTGGTGCCAAGATTACAGACCTGCCACCCCCAGGCTCTGCCCAAAGTGCCAGTGCTGGCCAGCGGGGAGCAGGGCAGGCTGGACAGCCCCTGGGTGCAGAGCTGGTCCTGGGCTCAGGTACAAACAAAAAGGTTCACAAAGTGACAAGCGTTGAGCGGGAAGGGCAGGAAAGAGCAGCCAGACATTCATGGCTCCTAGGAAATACCTGGCAGTACCAAGGGCTGGTACACGCTGCCAGAGATAGTGCCAGAAGCAGCTATGGCGCAGCAAGGCATCAAAAGGCAAGGCAAGGCAGCGTTTGCCTTACGTTGTGCAGCCCTTTCACTCAGCCATAAAGAAGAAACTCCTGCGCCTGTTTTCATTTGCTAGATCTGTCTCTAGTGAGCTGTATTCCTGTTTATAAAGCCTGCATTAGCCAAAGCAAATCCTGACAAATTTTCTTTTGTGCTATATTGGATGTCGGTTTCTCCTTAATCCACGTGGAATTATTGCACCGCCATTACCCTTTTCTTTATCCACCTCTTTCCTACCGCATCAGTTTTTACTGGCTGATTATTACCAATCAGGACCCTCTTCAAAATCCTTCCCATAAAAATGAAATCAACGCTCAACTTTCCTTAATACCAGAAACTTTCAGAGCTGTTTGCTTTGTTTACAGCAGCATCTACTCATTGAAAACAGCTGTTCCCATGACTTATCCACGCCCTGGTGGGCAGAGCACGAGGAAGGACAAGAGGGCAGCATCCTGGCTCGGATGCCCCATAGGCGGGTGATCCACAACCTCCCCCGGGTGCGGTGGGGCTCCCCGCACAGCTCGTCACAGCACTAGCACCTTCCCATCCCTGGCAATTGACTTAATAGGCTAATTTAAGAAACGGTGCTGAGGATAATGCTGGCGATCATGGGAGATTTCAGCATTATTCCTCTGAAATATTCCAGGTCATTCAATTTCTTTGTTTAATTTTGCACAGCTTGTGGCGCTTGGTGGAGGTGGGAGCAAAGTCCACAGACTCACAGGCATACGGCTACCCGTGTTCATGGTGGATCAGCTGACTACGGAAACATTTAGCTGTGCGTGTGTCTGTGTCACTCTTCATGCTCCAGGACAGGTGTCCTGACCAAGAACCCCCATCCAGTCCACACGGGTGGACAACCCGCAATAGAACAGTCTGTGTTCAATTTTTTTTCCTCTAAGAAAAGGAAGTAGAAAACATGGTTGAAATTAAAGTGAAGCATCTCATTTGCCCACAAACGACATATTTCAACTTTCCATTTTATAGAAAGGAATTGTGAAGGATTCTTTTTTTTTTTAAACTTATTACAATTTCCTTTTTTTTTTTTTTTGAATTGCCAGTGAAGAGAAAAATATGTGATTTGCAGAGCTCTAAAAATAATGAGTTAAAATAGTTTCTGCCTCTCAAAGGAGGCCTCTTAGTCCTATAATTTCTGCAGATTTTGCCTTTCAGGATGGGTATTTTAAAGAATGATATAATGTCATTTCTATAAGTATCATCTCATAATCTGCTGCCACTGTTGGAAATACAAGTTTGGAGACAGCTTGAGCAGAAGAAATACCAGCTACATTAAAAAAATAAAATATTTTAAGAAGAAGAACAGGATGTATATTCCAAAGGTGAGCAAACAGTGCCAAACATTTTTGAGAATATTTCTTTGATTTCTATCTTCGGCTGTATTTGCAACCCTTTTGTGTTTGTCTACTGCAAACAGTTCAGCAATGACTATTATGGGGATGTTTACTCCTAGAAAGAAAATTTTAGAAAGAACACTCACATTTGGGCTGAAAGAGTGCATACAGTGTTTCATTTCAGAAATAAATACCAAGTGTCCAGTTGGAACAAAGCAGTATTGCTCAAATTGCAGATATTTACCTTCAGCCTGCTAAGATAAACACAAAAAATCAACAAAGCTATTAAAAATTCAAGTTACTCAAGTAAAAAATAAGAATTTTCTATCTTCCACCTAACCCGGCTGATCTATCACATTTATCATTTTTAACTTAATCTATTCACCTTTGCTCAGAGGGGACCTCCCTGGCCCCCATGCCCAGGACTCATTCCAGGTGCCAGAATGAAGCAGGAGTGGGGTAAGGGGAAGACGGGGAGTGGGGTCTTGCTGCCGGAGGAGACTTCACCGCAGTGCTCAGGAGGAAAACAGCCACTTCCCACTTCGTGGCCAGCAGGGTGGATGTGCTCCTTCGAGATTAGCCGCTGTTTATCAAACAGTGTCCGGGGCCCAAGACAGTGGCTGAGAGAGCGGCAAACATTTGTGGGTTGCAAGGAAAGAGGAAGGAGGCAAATGCCAGATGGAGGGGAAAAGAAGGCTAAAAAATGCTATTGTGTTGGGAAATGGAAGAAAAAGCATAGGAAGAAAATGGAGTGAAAAAGCACATTATATTTCAGGTTCCATTTGCAATGTTTCAAACAGACTTCGCCACATGCACCCTGATTGTCCATTCCCATGACTCAAGGCTGACTCTACACCAGAGACCAGTGGGACTAATTTTGATTTGCAAGCTACCACCAGGCTTATTCTTAAGAGAGTAATTCAGGCTTCAAGAGCAGACAGCATGTAACAGACCAATCATCTAGAGTCATCTGAGAGCATAAACACATTGCACGCTAACCATGTTATCCCCGCTTTTGTAATTCAACCTTGTAACAAATAGAAAGTTTCCCCAAATCTGTGAGAATTTCAGGAAAGAGCCTAAAGATTTTGCTTTGGACAGCTGCACTGCCCTTGCTGGCTTCCTTCTCATGCTCATCATGAGAAGAGCTGATCAATTTAGAAAGATTCAGGAGTTGAGTTATTGAAGGAAACTGAGCTGGCCCTTGGACCTTAAGTTCACTTGGAAAATGGAAGTTTTGTTCTTGGTGTCGTGGTTTGGCCTCAGCCAGCAACAAAGAACCACGCGGCTGCTCGCTCAACCCCCACAGCAGTGGGGGAAAATCAAAAGAAAAAGGCAAAACTTATGGGTTGAGATAAAGGCAGTTTAACACAACAGCAACGGGAAAAGGAGAACAACAAGAACAATAACACTGATGGAGGAACGTACACACACGGTTACTGTACCAGCGCTCACCGACCGGACCCCGGGCCGCCCCAGCCCGCTCCCAAGCAGCGACTGACCCTTCCTCCTCCTCCCCCGGCCAGCTCCCCCCTACGGACTGGGCATGGCCTCACATGGTATGGAATACCTGTGTCCCGGGCCAGAAAATTAACCCTATCCCTGCCGGAACCAGGACACTTGGTAATAGTGAAAACAGATGGAACTAGAGCCAGAATGTCTCCCCCCTTCCACAGAGGAAAAATGGCAGTGAAAGCCAAAAAAAAACCCCACGTTTCTCTTGGTGCCAGCAAGCCTCTGTTCTCTTCTGCAAAACAAACAAGAAAGGACAGAATATTTCTTCTCTATCTTCAGGTTTTATTGTCTTAAGATATAGGTATATATTATGCTCAACGTTCGCCTTGCAAATGCACAGTGAAATGTATGGTTTGCATGAGGAGAACAGAGTTTCTCCCTGACAGGCAGTGCTGGTTTCCAGAGATGGCCGATAGCCTGTTTCCCTCCTGAGAGCTGTTACTCTTCAATCCTTGCAGTTGCTGTCCTTGTCCTACCCCAAAGAAGAATTGCATGGAGAGATGAATCTTTCTCCATGGAGATATAAGATTATTTCCTCATGAGACTGTAAGAAAACTCTTACCACAGAATAAGTGACCTTAACAAAACATGTCTGCTTTGGGAACGACAGTGAAGAATTTGTCATTTACACTAGTTTTCCTAAAGGAGGGCTTGTTCTTTTAGGTCTATTCCTTAGACAAGAGCTAATTGGAAAACAAACATCTCCTACCCAGCTTGGGATGCCTCTCAAGCATGCAGATCCTGACAGCTTTCCAGAAGAAGAGGTGCCCCAAACGGCTGCTCTTCAGGGATACCTGAGCATATTCATCCTTTAAAGAGCGACTCACACAATGAGACAGGTTGTTTTATTATATCAAGGTCTCTCTATACGTATTTCCAAGCAAACAGTTATGGTAGATTCATCTCTACATCATCAACAGACTTATCTTCATCACCTATATAAGGTCTAAGTAGTATGATCATTTTATGGCTCACAGACTTGGGTTAGCCATTGATCTCCGGCTGTGTGTAGAAAAAACTAGGATTTTCTGGCTCCTACACTAGCTCCTACTCTGGCCTTCACTAAACCAGATTTCCCACTATAAATTCAAGTGATCCATCATCTGAATTCTTACTTAAGCCCTTTCACTTCCTTCTTATCCTTTAAGTCATAACTACCTAAGCTAGAAGTAAATGACAAAGATTATTGGTAGTTTCTGAAAGAACACTAAAAGATTCCCCCCCCAGTAATTTCTTTTAAACAAAAAAACACTCAATCTAGACTTGCTTAAGACTCAGAGGTATATTTAACTTAGAACACAACAGCAAGAAGTGAAGGAACAATACAACTGTGTAATTGGCAGTGCACCACTGTAATAATTTCCAGGGTAAATGGACTGGCGATTTTAGCCGCATAGATAGTATCAAGGCCAAGATGGCTAAATTCAGCCTGGCCTGCATCTGACTGAAATTTGTCATATGTAAATAGACACAAAGATGCACGTTATTCCTGACTTCACCCATGACATATGCTAGCCTCCATCCTTTGGGTTATCAAGGCTAATTGTGAGCCACCAAAAATATTGCAACATTGCAGGATATTTATTTGCATAGTGCTATCTTATGACCTGTGATTTATTTTACTAAAAAAGAACCAACAAAAAACTTGAGGAAGGAAAACGAAGTCATAAAGCTGTCTAAAGAAATCAAGCCAATTCTACTACTCATGCCTAATCTTTCTTTGCATGGAGATCATTACTAACTTTGTCCCTTTCTGGGTATCCAACAGGGTCCTTTCAGCCTCGTTGGCATCTTAGGTATAAGCCAGGAGAATGTGGGAACACCCAGAGAACATTATCGACTTGCAAAGCCTGTAACATCAGTGTAAGGGCTCTGCTCATGGCAAAGCAGACTTTACTTTCCAGATGCGTCCTTGGGCAACCAAAGGAAGCTCTCATATCCCTGCTTTTTTGTTGGGCTGATACAAGAACTGTCGCCTCAAGCAGTTTACTGTTTTGGTCCTTGCACACAAGGTAATGTGAGCAAGGGCTGTGCCTCTCTGAGATAACACAAGGATGGTGGGTCCCCAGACTCACTGGTAACGAGGTTTAAGTTTGTCTCATGTATTAAAAACACCTTTTAAAATCTCCTCTTTACAAGAGAATACCATTAAAACACTGATGCATATCAAGAGGAGTGCTAGTCCAGAGGGAAATTCAGTGCTTCCAGGCTCTCTGGGAGAAGGCAGCTTCCTTAGCATCCCTATCTCGCTGCATGTAAAATGTACCCCAAAGGAAGTACCATGTGCATGGCCTTCTGCTGCTAGCTAGTGAAAACACATGGAAATGCCATGGTCCCACCACTCACCACCAGAGCATGTCCCATCAAATTTAATAGGCCGTTACCTTCTTCCTACTGGCTCCTTCAGCTCCCAGGGGAACCTACCAGTGACTCACAGGGCATTTCCAGAAAGTCTATGGAAAGTCTCGCTGTCTTTGTAATTCCAGAGGCTTTTAAAGCAATTTCTCTGAAGTCCTAATACATTCCTTTACCATCCACTGCTTTGATCATGAGCACATTGTGTATGTCTTCTCCAAAAAGCCTAGCAGGTACGGGCTGTGCTCCTAGCACCTCCACCAGCAATACTGATTGCATCCTCAACCAGCATTTTAAACTCTTTGCATACACTTCTTATTTGAGGGTCTGATGTGAACGGACCTGGCTGGTGGTAACAGCTACCATTTTTCTTTGACAAGATCCATATTAACAGATCAAAATACTGGTTTTAAATATCTTAAAATGTGTATTTTTATAGTAAACATGGGGCACTGGCCCAAGCCTTCTGCAATCAATGCACTTTTGAAAGATTAATTTAGCACCATAACCTTAAATTGCTCTCTATACACAGAGGAAAAATTGTGAAACTGTCACATAACGTCATTTAACAACTTTTATGTCTCATATTAGTTTTGCATGGTATTGCCATATACATCTATATAAAAGTAATACAATACTATATATATACACATATATACGGAATCCACAAAGGCATCCCAAACACTCTTGAGTCATTTCCACATTTCTGTTATGCAGAGCAGGAATTTCAGTGCTCTCTCAGTGCAATCCGCAACAGCCTATACCATAATCTGGGTTTTGTTGGTAGTCTTCTCAAATCTCAATCTGCATTTGTAAAAGCAAGCAACTACAGACTGCTGCTTATGCCTTGCAGTGGAAGGAAAACCTAGACTGGTCACAAGCAATGTTTTACCTGGTGTTTAGGTGGTCTCAGACCAAGGGTATATAGAAAAGGCTACAGAAAAACACTGCATTTGATCATATAAACAGGGGTTTTCTTGAATCGCAGGTTATAAACAGTGGAAATTTTGTCTCCGATTACCAGCAGTCTTGGCTGAACACACACACCAAAAAAGACTGAAGAAAGTATTTTGGTGGAGAGACTGCAACACCAGGAGAGACGTTTGCCCATTCACAGTTTTAACTTTTTAGGACACTCCTGACAACATTTGGTTGTCTGTTTTTCCACTAGGAAGCATGGGAAAGTGAAGACCTCACGTGATTTGAACACCTCCTGTGTTTCAGTTTTCTCCTTCTTCCGTACTCTGCTCTCTGCAGCTCTCGGGATTTTGACCCTCAGAAATCTTCAGGAAGGTTTATTTTCTCTACCTAAACAAGCTTTACCCGTCGATGAGGGACCCATGGAGTGAGTTTATGTTGTCATGTTTTCATAACCTACTATACCCTGAATCATCCTGGTCCTCAGCAGGGATTTTCTTGGCTTGATAAAGCTAGTACTTAGATGAATATGCTACCTGTGATAATAAATTAGTTCCTATTTAAGGTTTCTGATTAAGCTTTGGATAAGCATCAGAACAGGTTTTATACCTGTTACTTTCAAATGCAGAGCAAGAATAACATTCAAAGAGGTGGAAGCATAAAAAGGCACTATTGTGTTCTTCATCTATGCGATACATCTACGTCACCCCTGCAAGGGGCAATGCCTACAGACACCTCTACTTGGATGGCTGGAAACAGTCTCTACCAGGGTATACTTTTAAAATCTTCCAGGACAGTATCTGCTCTACTGAAGATTAGAAAGACTATTTTATTTCCACGTAAGGTGTACTGTTTATACAGTTTCAGCATATTAGGTCCTCTCTGTCAATACACTCACAATCCTGACAACCCTGGCCAAGAAACACTCTTGTTTCCCAGAAATGGAGGTTTACAGCTAGCAGCAAAGAACCATGAAAAAAAAAAACCAAAACCAACTGTGCATGAGCACAACTCCTAAGTGCCCTGCTACTTTCAACCATCAAAAAATTCTGTTAAAAAATGCAGGGCCGGCGCAAACATACGTATCTTAATTTTCTCATTCACCTCTCATTTTAAACCCAGCCAGAATTAGCATGCTGCCAGTATCCAAAGGTGCAGACCTTGTTGCTCTAAACCTCCTAAAGTTGTATTGCTCTGGGAAAGGACAGGAACTATAAAAAGCCTTAGCTGGGAGGCAGCTTTTATACTCGTGTTCAGGTCTCTAGTAAGCTGTCCCACCAAGTGTAATGAGACCTCCTGCTTAGCAGGGGCTCTTATTTCCATAGCTTGTGCGTGCAGCACTTTTATATTTTATAAGTCATATTAACTCACCTCTTGCACCAGGAGGCTGGGGCAGTGGCACACTGTCTAATAATGGAACATGTTTGTTAATACTATTAGACATTTGTAAAACTACCACATGCCTTTAGCCTTCAAGTCAAAGCACAGGATGCTTGCTAGGGTTGTGAAATGTATGATGTAAAACTTGGGATGTTTTGGTTACAACATATCTCATTTATTTTTACTGTCATCACCCTCCCTGGTATATAATACCTGCTGCATGCAGAGTGAAATATTGCAGATGTTTTCAAAATAATTCTGGGCTGGTGGAGAAACCAAAAGGTCTCTTGTGCGTAAGGTCTGGTTATTTTCACTTCAAAACAACTAGGCAACAAAGTTCCTGTGTGCTGGTATTTTAAAAGGCCTGGATTCCTCTGCGCTGACTCACACTCGCACTGCCCACCCAAAATCTTACCTCTCTGAGAACTTTGAGAGAGACTCCAGCCATTTTAATACCTTCAGGTTTCAAGAATGAAGAGTAAAAAGATAAAACTAGTTTTAACTATTCATTAGTTTTTGGTACTTCAGCTAATTTGTGCAATGGCTTCAGGGGTTTAATTGAATCACTTTTCCCACCTTGTCTTAATTTTAATTATGCAGCAATCATTTTTACCAACCTGTGCAAAGGAGCCGTATGAAAATGTGACACATGACAATATACATTTACCTAAGCTCTAGGACTACTCTGACCTACAGGCAATTAGCTACTGCCTCCAGCACTCAAACGACCAATTAAAGAGTTAACAAAATGCCCTCCAAATCACCTACATGTTCAGGTTTTTGGACTGCCATGAACATTATACTTCAACTGATATAATTTTTGACTGACTGATTTACTAAGTCTGCATCGGCTAAAATTCTAGACCCATGCCTGTAAAACCGAAGAATCAGATTTTATGAGGTGCTTTCATTGTCATTAAAGATGATCCCACCTTAGCCCTTTGCCTAACAAGACAGTCTTGCAGCAGTCATTACAAGATGTGATCCTAGCTTGTCATCAGGGAAAAAATGGCTTGCTAGGTCAATGAGGACTACACCGAGTTCATCTCAAGGATGTAAGACATCCATCTGAATGGCTACCAGCCAAGAACAAAAAAATTAAAGATCCACAAAGGATTGGTTTTTTCAAGACATGACTCCCAAAGTTTTACAGGTAGCCAATTTCAGAAATCCAGAGATTAAATCGGTAGTCACAAATGCAAGCCTTTACATCTGTTCACGATTTACAGGGTACTAGTGAGCACTTCACTGCAGACAACAGATCATTAAAAGCCAGAAGTGCACAACAGAAATGACCCCAAGACAGATAATTTCAAAGAAAAATGTATTCAAATGTGTTCTTGCATGGGAATAAGAGAGATCCAGGACGCTGCTAATTATACCAACTGAGGGAAAAGTGAAGGGTGGTAATCTGTCCAGGAAATCCCGAGTTCCAGTCCTGCCTCCAATAATAACTCAAGTTGGGGTTTTGTAATCTCCTTTCCTCCCTTCCTCAGCTGGCAATGGGGGATAACAATATCCCCTGACATATATTATACATGATGCCATGAGGACTGACATTCTTGAAGTGCTTTGAAAATGAGTGAATTGTCTGGGTGACCCACTAGGGTCTTATGTATTGGGTATTCTATCATAATTTAGAAAAGTTCTGCGTTCTATGGGCCATGTGGTTTCATGATGGTATCTCACAGGTAGAGGTTGATTTGCAAATCCACCATCGCTTTCATGGAAGAAAAGCATGACTCTACAATCAAAAGTGCTGATCTATAAGATTGGTACCGACCTGAGACTTGTACGCAGATTCTCAGCTAAGCTGATGCTGTTTCTCTGAAGTCAACTGACATCACCTGTCCTACGGTCTTAGTGCTTGGAAGAAACTTTTCTGGGTTTGAACAGAAAGGGAAGAGTTTTACTGGTTTTCCTTCTCTGGCCACAAAGACCCACATATACCCAGATTTACACAGATGAAGTCCTGCTGGCTTTGCAGGGCCCAGTGGACACTGCTCTCCTGAATCTGAAAGCACACTGAAAAGCCAGCCCAAAAGCCAGCCCAATCTTTTGGCTACCATCAGAAACTGAAGATAAACAATCCTGAATGGAATTTCTTTTCCACCCTCTGCACTTTCATTACTAAGACAAGGCCCATAGGGCATGTTGGCCAAACAGCTTCACTACACAAACATGCGGTAAGGTGAAGTGAATGGCATCACAGAGATAAATGAATCAGACAGTCCAGTGACTTAAGGCTACTTGTCTTCTTGCCTACCATGTGGGAAAACAATGTCTGGCCATAGCAACCTTAGCTCTTCAGTTTTCCAAGTCAGTGGCTGCAGGGAGCATCATGGAGGTGACACTCTTGGCCTTCAAGGGGTTGGGGAAATCAATATTGGCAGCATGAAGGACACTTAAAACACCATTTCTTGGACTCCATCATTATCGGTGGAAGACAAGAGGTAAAATAAGTAGTTATAAACGGCCAGGTAAGAAAAAGAAAAAAAAACAAAGAAAACCCAACCCACAAAACCCCCAATGCCTTATTTTGTTGGCTGTATTTGCTATACAGCCCAGTGAAAGAGAGTGCAAAAAAGCAACTGTTTGACACCCAGAGCTTCTTTGCTTTGAAAAATGTGGAGACAAACTTAACAATGAAAAGTCGGGATTCCATAGGGTTGTTTATGTATGGCATACATGCAAATGCATATGATTATGTAGAAGTGTGTCTGTGTGTAATGTGGCATTAACACCAATTCTTACAGCCTTATGAAATGATATATTAAAAAGAAAGAAAGAAAGGAAAAGCAAGCTAGATTTTTTTCCCTTCTTTTACAAATATGATGCAGTTTACAGAAGCATGGTCCTTTTTTAGGAAGAATTCTAAATGCATCATTCAAATATTGTTTGAGCTGAATACATGATATCCATATCATGAATACATATAATCACAGCACAGTCTTTTGTGGAAGTTCTGAAAATAGCATTGGAAAAAGCTGACCATGAGTTTCCATCTAAGGATTTGCATTTGGTTAACATGTGTGAACCAACTCCATTCATCTCATCCTCAATGGGAACTATCCTGCCGCTCCAAACAGCCAAGCTGAAAAGTTTGGCCTGAATGATAGGAATCATTTATGTGGGTCTGATGTCAAGGACAGCATCTACAGCTACCAGATGAAACTGTGGGAATGAATTGGGGAACCCCATTCAGCCAAAAAATCCCTACAGGTTATGTACCGTAATAGCTACTGTATTGGAAACTGCAGTCAAAAGATGAGAAGTCTTGTGGCAAGTTAAGTTTAAGTTATCTGCTCATTTTCCTAACCTTTTTCCACCAGTTCCTCTTAGGCAGAAATGGTTAGGATTGCTGGGAATGCTCAAAATTCCTTCTCTCCAGCTCCAGTCTTGCAGGACGTAGCCCAGTTTCTCTCACCTCTCCCATTGCAGAGTGCTGGGGGCGAGGGGGGGGGGGGAGGGGGGAAAGGGATCAATCACACAAAAAAGGGCACTTAGGTGGGGGAGCTTCAAAATCTCTGCAAACACTCTCCACTCAGCTGGGTGTGCAGGGCTGCTGGGAAGCATCGCACTGTAGCAGGAGGTCTGCACCCAGGGTGTCCGGAGGTCAGAGGGGACATCACTGCCCTCTGCAAAACCTGTGGGAACGGGTGAAACTGGAGGATGTGGGAAGGGTGGCAGGGAGGGCTGAGCGCTCTAAGTAGCATGTTTCCTAGGAAACCTTCGACAGCAAATATCACATTAGTCCTGCCTTGTGGCCCAGCTCATGTGATGTCAAGAACAATTTCTCACAACTCAGCTCAGAAGGTTAGCAAGACTTGGTGAAATGTTCACTGATTCTGGCCTGACTTTCCAGCTGGGAACGAAATAACAAACTGAGGGTGCTGGCGTTGTTTTGGAGTTTTGTGACAAATTCCTAAACAAACCTTTTATTATGTTTTTTAAACATTATGGTGGATTTCCCTCATAGCCTCACAGGTTTGCAGAGACCAACCCACTTGCTATGTTCACTGTTAAGGCACTCCATTTAACAAAAGAGATATTCGAGAAATGAAAATACAGGGGAAAAATGGAAAAGCAAGCAATCTCACAGAAAGTCTTAGAACAGTTGGATCACCGTTGAGCTTGTGCACTGATTAGAAAAGCTCCGTCATAGTCTTCTGGCATTACAAAACTTCGTTTACAACTACTCTTTCTAATTTCTGTCAGCTGCAGCCTGAAAATATCCATAGCCTAGCAGATTTAACAAAAGAAGACAAGCTCTGGCAGCACAACTCAGATACGAGATGCACCTCAGCCTCCAAGACAGCTCTCACCAGCTCCTTGGGCTGCAGGGATGATCAGGGATGCAGCATTTTGTTTCTCCAGGCTGCACAACGTTCTGTGGCTGAGTACTTGGGGGGCTATGTGGTACCACAGACCTACCCACAACGTATCTGTCGTGCACAGCTTACATTATTCTTCCCTGAATTCTTGCAAACTGGCCTCACTGGAAGGTGACCACGCTGTATCGTAGAGGAAAACTCCCACTTTGCTGCCATTTCTGCTGGCTTCACATTCGTGACTTCAGTGGAGTTTCTTTGACTTCTAATTGTTTAAGAGAAAAGAGACTAAAACTGAAAAATCTTTCTCTCGTGACACACTTCATCTCATACTTAGTGAAATATAAAGACCGTTTTAATAGAAAGTAATATACTTAAACAAATTAAAAATAGCCCCACTAATTTCTTTTTAATCATAAGCTAACTTAGGTGTGTGACCTCTTTATTTCCTTTCGCTGTTTCTCATCTATAGTGATTTGAGCCCTCACATCTAGGGGTTTTTTTTCTTTTTTTTTTTTTTCCTTCTCCTTCCCAGGGAAATGAGAGATGAATAGAAAAAGAAGAAGGCTGCTTGAGGTACCTGAGAAACATAAGCATAGAAATAGGTCCATCGCTTCCTTTCATCCTATTTTAGATACAGAGACCTGATGGATCAGCTTTTCCTTCAGGAAAGCCAGGATTAAAGAGGTCAGGTCAGCATTGTGAGAATGCCTTTAAGAACAGTGTGGGAACACAAGACTTCCTTATTAGCACGTTAATGTACTGAACCCGAAGCTCATTTAAACAAGATGGGGACAGTTGACTTCTTCCCCCCTCAGCCCAAGTCTGCTGTGTCCTTAGCACTGTTTGATCCACCAAGTGACAAATCTCCAAAGCCATGTGTTCCTGGAAATCTCATGAAACAGAACAAGTACAACATTAGGATTTACTGACCACTGTAAAGATTTCTCTTAAGATTCAAAAGCAGGGGTTTTACAGGGGGAAAGCATGACAGCAAAGGCTCCAGCTGAGATTACAGAAGGTGAAGATATACCAGACTGTTTAGCAGAAATGCGAGTCCCCTTGACCCGCAAGCATCTTTGCAGACAAACAGCCATCACTCACAGACATGGCACCCAGCCCGCACCGCCAGCCCCTCATTCCATGGCCCTGGCTGACACTGTCCAGCCCATGACGCATCCTGGGCTCTGTCCCTAGCTCACCTGCACTTTCTTCTCAGCCCTGGCGTCGCTGCCTGTCCCTAATGTTTCCACCATCTCCTCAAGCTGGAGGCAGCTTCATGGAGAGCTCCAGGCTGTGAGGAGAGGTGGGACTCCAGCGGCCCCAGCTCAGGGCATAGCCCAGCCCCTCTGGGGAACGGACCTTTAGTAAATTAATTTTTAAAAAAAATAATAACACCATTATTATTAACAACAATAATAATAATGGCTTTTCTAATCACATGGAAAACATTTCTCTACTCTAGCTGTAAAATCAGGCACTCTAATCTTTCCCTGTTGACAAAAACATGCTGCTTTTTTCTGAATTCTCTTTTCAAGCCTGGGCTACCCACCCTCACACACGCATACCGTACATATGTCATATCTCTGAGACATGTAAATGTTCTATAGCCTTGACTGTGGGGATGAAAGGGCTGAGCGCACCCACATGACGCGCCAGCGTCTCCGGAGCAGTCAAAGGGAGAAGGCTCTTCTTACATCAAAGTTGTCAGGTGGGGTTGTTTTCTTCATACAGGCATCCTTTTTTTTTTAAAGTTAATTATATCCCAGAGCAGTAAACAGGTCTTGTAACACTTACAGTGATTGCTTGTCCTACATTAAGGACCTGAACAAACGAAGATTTAAACTCTGGTAATGCATAAATAGCTGTATTGCATTTACCTGCGACACCAGGATAAACAAGCCCTCTTTCTTCTCAACTCCCTACAACAAAAACTAATTCCTCATCCGTGGGAGTTGCAGATGAAACCTTTAGGGTCCCTACCAGCACATTTTCACCTGCTGAAGGACTGGGATGAAAACACAAAGAGCCAGATTAATACCAATGCAGACCTAAATAATATCTCAGTATCTTATAGATAAATGATTTGGAAAGAAATATCTGTTCTTATCGTGAGGAAAGATCTATAACTCACTCTTAGCCTTTCATCACTAGGAGGAAATATACTGCGACTTACGCCAATCCATTATCTGTTCTTATTTTCCTCCGTACGTGTATTTATCTCTCTGGCTCACTCTTTATCAACCCAGGCACCCGTGATCACCCAAGCACAAAGTTCATGTGGGGCCCAAGCCAGCCCTCCCATTGGGGTGGGAGTCTCTGCTCTTCCCTGACCCACAAGAATAAGAAGTGGACAGCTTGTTTTCATACTCTAAACTACATTTTTCCCTGCCCGCAGCTGAAATCCCATCTGCGCACGATGTCATTTTGTTGTGATGGGACACTGTGTGGTTAAAATGTGCGCAGCATTGGTCTCGGCACTGTAAATCTCAACAGGAGGGGCTGGAGCTCAGCTTTCCCCCAAGTCTGTACACATCGCAGCCTGGAGTTTTAGGTTAGGCATATTTTGAATTCCAGCTTGTTAAAGTTACCAGCTTATGCACCCGTCTCCCCTCCAGCTCCCAGAGAGGATCTAGGGCCGCTTCCAGCCCTTGCCTCAATGGTTTCCAATCTAGTATTGGGATTAAGATTCACAGGTACACTTCTTGCTTCCCAATCCACGAGGGCAGTAACCCTATCACTATGCATTTCTTCTGCAGCGCACCACACTTCTTTCCCAGAAGCGCCAAGATCCCTCTTGTATACATACACATGCCTGGTGAAACCCGAATCTCTAGGATTTTGCAGTAAGATCAAATTTCAGCATTGATAGTCATTCATTCATTCATTCATTCATGGAAAAAGATACATGGACTTCATCCTGCCCAAGTATGAAAGCTATTTTTTTCCAAGGCGCATTACATGCCGCAGCCAACAACTGGCTGCTCCGTTTGGGACATGTGTCCTTTGTAGAAGATTCCCCTATTACATCAGCTCAGACATCAGCTTGCAAGAAAGCTTCCAAGTGGGAAAGCATATGATTTTTACTTTGGCACTGTGATACTGCTACTAATAAAAAGAGTAAGCATTTTCTGCTCTAGCCCGCAAAGAGTTTGTGAAAAGCCAGGGTTTCATACAAAAATAGCTATATGTCCACATAGGTTAGTTTCTTGCAGAAACTTTAAAAAAAAATAATATTTTTTGATAGCTTTACCCTACACTGCCCAGCCACATTAAGCCGCAGTAAACTACGTTCTTAGGGTTGTCATAACATTTTGCTCTGTGTTGCTTGTGACGCGAATAATCTATTAAGATACATAAGGTGCAAAATGCTGCCTTTTTTGTCTCCGAGTTCCTGCAATCTGCTGTAACAACCCAGCGCAATTACTGCCGGAGTGATGCAGGAGCGACTCCCTGCCACAGCCGCAGTCGACCAGAGGGTCCGGGCCAGCGACTCCGGGCAGGCTCGGCCACAGGCGCCAGGGCTGCGGGGACCAGCCTTCCTCCCGCTGCACTCCCCCTCCTCCTCCCCTATCCCAGCCTGTCATCAATCTTACTAAAATGACAGCAGACAGATGTTAGCCTTTGCAAAGATCAAATGAAATCTATGGCTTTAGGGCTGTTCACCAAGGAGCGGAGTAGTCTACACCAGACACGGGCACCAGCAGTCACCTCCTCTGCATCAACCCGCCTCAAAACAGTTTGGCAGCCATCACAGTCATCTCTCCACAGGCAACCCGAGTCCTGAAATAGATTTTGACAAACTTTAATGTTTTAGCCTCTCCCTAGAGTTGGTGGGTTTTTTTTTTATAATAAGATTGCTCATTCGAAACTTTTTTGGGCGAGAGTTTTGAGTGCATTTGGGGTGATGCTGGGAGGGCGCTTGTGTTTGCAGCCGCACTGACAAGCAGCTCAGGGGTGCACAGGAGTGGGGGTTCGTTTGGGTTTAGTACACTTGCCCCTTACACATTTGGTAACCTGAATGCTGCTAACAAAGGGGNTGATGCTGTCAAAAAGGGGGGGGGGGGGGGGGGGGGGGGGGAGGGAGGAAGGAAAAAAAAAAAAAAAAAAAAGGATTACTCCATGGCATAAATATGCTGTATGTGCCCTTGTCTCATGCAATTTCTTTACATCGATGTGCAGGAATATTTATCCCCAGTAGAAATGTTTAACTAATCTGGTAAATGTCAAGCCATATGGTGTACATTGTAAAGATTTCATCAGGCCTTTTTAACTCTTTGTGAAAGTCTCTCCCTCTCTTTCTCGATGCTTCCCCCCTCCTTTTTTTTTTTTTCTTTTTTTTCCTCCCTTTGTTGCTGCCCTGCCAGAGTCTATGAGGAAGGAGATAGCGTGCATAGTGTTATTAGTGTTAGATCAGGGATGTGATGTTCACGGTTTATTATAACAAGCAATATTAGCCAGAAGTGTAACTCGTGAGGCACCTTTACGCTGGGCAAAGAGACGTGCTGAATGTAATTTTTATCAGCACTGACCTGCAGAAGAAGAACACTAATACTTTTCTTAAAACAAACTGGCCACCCCAACAATGCACAAAATTCCCAGGAGCTACCTCATCTCTTATCGCTTCCTTTGAATAATCCAGTCTTTACAACAAATAAACTGCAGTTCTTCAGTACTTTCAACTAAAGGAAATGTTTCTGTACTGTAACTATGTAGTGTATCTCCCAGAAAGATAGAGTGCAATTTACAATAAGCAATATCAAAAAAGAATAAACCGTTATGCTCGTGCCAATCCTTATTCATGGTTTTATAACAAGACATATCTGTTTTCTTCCTATAAATCTTGACTCTATTTTTAGAGTTTGCAAATAATGACTCCAGTCTTTGGCTGCCTGCCACTTCTGTGAAAAACTAGAATAGCCACAGTGCAAGACTACAATATTTAAACAAAAAGNTGGGTTTTTTTTTTATAATAAGATTGCTCATTCGAAACTTTTTTGGGCGAGAGTTTTGAGTGCATTTGGGGTGATGCTGGGAGGGCGCTTGTGTTTGCAGCCGCACTGACAAGCAGCTCAGGGGTGCACAGGAGTGGGGGTTCGTTTGGGTTTAGTACACTTGCCCCTTACACATTTGGTAACCTGAATGCTGCTAACAAAGGGGCCGGGGCGGG
>VYXH01007721.1:43082-97382 GCA_013397275.1 Burhinus bistriatus | reverse complement strand
TTTTTTTTTAATTTCTTTTAAATCACAACCCAGGAAATGCACACTTATCACATCAGCTAGAAGTCTTTCCCTTTTAAAATCCCTCCAAACAAGCCAACGCTGTTCCACAGGAGTTTAAAACTGCTGCTACAACAAATTCAGAACGGCAGATAGCCTGGTCCTTAATACTTACAGCTTCCTATTAAAACACCCATGTTTCAAGCAAGGAACACCCCTTTACATCCCATTTTTCCTAATTTAGTTTTAATAAAAGTAAGTAGAGTAAGTACAATTTCATTAGGGCTCTTGTAAATTTTGCACAGTGTATGTTTTGCCAACTTTACTTTTAAAATATATTTCAGAGTGTAGCCAAGCGCTTTGCAAAATTACCACAGTGCTTCTTAACTGTCCTGTGAGGCTCCCATCAGAAGTACAATATATTGTACTGTAACTATTGATCCAAATGGCTACATTTCTAAAGCAGAAAATGATTGTGTAGTGAAAGCAGTGCAGAGGTGCAGTAAAATGCCCTCAAGTATATAAAGACATAAAGATTAAAGTCACCCTGCAGATTCCCTTTAACTCCTCCAAATCCACTGTGTAATGTGTTCTTTTAGGATAAATCAAAAACTTTGTACAAATTAACATGACAGGTGCCAGTGTTCATAAATAAGATTGCTCCTCGCCATCAGGAGGCTCAAAGAAAGTTTACTTTGCTTTAAATACATGCAAAAGCTGTTAATTAAATTCCCAGATGTCAAAAGAACATCTGAATATCTAGAAGGCAAAATAACACCCCAAAATTTGTCAGCCAGAGCACGTATTCAGGATAAGAAATTGAGACTTCAGTACATAGGATGCCCTAGAGTGTTAATACCAACAATTTTCAGTTCTGTGGTTAGTCTTCAATAAAGTTTAGATGATCTTAAAAAGAAAATACATAGGTGGAGTCTGTCGTAGACTCTTTCTCCTCCACAGCACCAAAGCGCCTTTTCTAAACTTTGGAATACACTTTTTAACAGCGTAGTAGTTGTTAATAGCACGTACGTCACATATGACTTGTAAAAAGTATTTGACTGCAGGACGATTATACTTGTTTTTGCATTGCTTTCACATTCATTCTCAGGATACTTCTTGGTACCAGCTGTCTTCAGCACATTTAACCCTCCCCTAACGACACCAAAAAGTGGGATACGTGTTGGAGGTGTGAGACAGGGCTCCTAACACACTTGAACAGCACAATCAAGCTCTGACCATGAGCAGGGCTCTTCAGCTCCTCTTTAGCCTAATTAATAAATAACGATAGTAAACCAATAAACTATGTAATTTAATGTCTGTTCTGAGTCCGATTCTTCTTTGGC
Organism: Burhinus bistriatus; assembly: GCA_013397275.1. Lineage (NCBI taxonomy): Eukaryota > Metazoa > Chordata > Aves > Charadriiformes > Burhinidae > Burhinus > Burhinus bistriatus. The sequence goes on along the minus strand of VYXH01007721.1, from coordinate 96,042 downwards.
CTGTTTCTGCTTCTGCTGTGCTCAGTGGATAAGCACCCCCAGTCAAACTGATTGTCAAGTCTCTAGGATTATAAGGAAACTGATAGATCCTAAACAGATTAATCTTTGAAGAAGAAAACCTTTCAGTCCCTGGCTCCTGGCTGCTCCTGTACACAAATAAGGTATTTTGTGTCTGTATGTACTTCAGGAGCTCTGTCACTGAAATAATCAGTTGATCAAAACATCCCTATAAGTCAAATTCTGGCCCTCTCTAGCTCTGGTCAAAAGACGGATGAAAAGGCATTGCTAATGCAAACCCCTCTCACGTCTGGGGCCTTTCCCCTGCACAGTTATCCCACCTGGATTATTCCTCCTGGACTGTGACTGATTTACACACTACAGGAGTGTATCTCATATGGGAAACAAGTGCAGCTTTTTAATTATTTTCTGGACCGCAGTACCACCCGCAGGGTTTCGGTCGGAGATGCTGTGCTCGGTGCTGCAGGAGGACAGGATGGTGCCTGCCCAAATTGCTTCCCTTCTACCTCACAAGTTGGGCAGAGAGAGGCAACACAAAGCAACAGTAAAATGGCTGCACTTCAAATAATATGTAGTTGTGGTGAATGGAGGTAAATCTAGTCGGCGGCTGGTCACAAGTGGTGTTCCCCAGGGCTCAGTGCTGGGGACGGTTCTGTTTAATATCTTTATCAATGATCTGGATGAGGGGATCAAGTGCACCCTCAGTAAGTTTGCAGATGACACCAAATAGAGCAGGAGTGTTGACCTGCTCGAGGGTAGGATGGCCCTACAGAGGGATCTGGACAGTCTGGATCAATGGGCCAAGGCCAATGGTATGAGGTTCAACAAGGCCAAGTGCCAGGTCCTGCACTTGGGTCACAACAACCCCATGCAGCGCTACAGGCTTGGGGAAGAGTGGCTGGAAAGCTGCCCAGCAGAAAAGGACCTGGGGGTGTTGGTTGACAGCCGACTTAATATGAGCCAGCAGTGTGCCCAGGTGGCCAAGAAGGCCAACAGCATCCTGGCCTGTATCAGGAATAGTGTGGTGAGCAGGACTAGGGAAGTGATTGTCCCCCTGTACCCAGCACTGGTGGGGCCCCACCTCGAGTACTGTGTTCAGTTTTAGGCCCCTAACTATAAGAAAGACATTGAGGTGCTGGAGCGTGTCCAGAGAAGGGCAACAAAGCTGGTGAGGGGTCTAGAGAACAAGTCTTATGAGAAGCAGCTGAGGGAACTGGGACTGTTAAGTCTGGAGAAAAGGAAGCTGAGGGGAGACCTTATTGCTCCCTACAACTACCTGAAAAGAGGTTGTAGCAACACGGGGGTTGGTCTCTTCTCCCAAGTAACATGTGAAAGGACAAAAGGAAATGGCCTCAAGTTGCACCAGGGAAGGTTTAGATTGGATATTAGGAAAAATTTCTTCACAGAAGGAGTTATCAAACATTGGAACAGGCTGCCCAGGGAAGTGGCTAAAACACAATCCCTGGAGGTATTTAAAAGACAGGTAGATGTTATGCTTATGGACATGGTTTAGTGGTGGCTTTGGCAGTGTTAGGTTAATGGTTGGACTCAATGATCTTAAAAGTCCCTTCCAACCTAGACAATTCTATGATTCTATGCCATAGCACCCTGCCTGCCTCGCCATCTTCAAGGCCTTGGAGGAGTCACTGCTCAAAAGGAGTCTGAAGGAGGAGGCTTGGCGTGGGTGGTGTGGGGAGCTGTAGAGTAAAAGCCTGACAGTGCTGGCCAAAATTATTTCCTGAAAGCATAAATAAAAGGACAGCAATTTAGGAAGGGTTCTGAAAAGGAGGACAAGCCTTTTATGTGAAGTGTGATAGGAAGGAGGCAGCGGAGAGAGGTGACAGGAGACAGCATGGAAACTGTGGCAGATTCAGTCTCCCCCAGAGCCCAGAGCTGGGCTGGGAAGGGAGGGTACCCCACTCCCTGCCAGGGTGGAAGGAAATGGGGCAATGGGAAAGCATGGTGTGGGCCATATGCCTCTAAACACCCTTACACACCAAAAACATCCATTGCAGGTATGACAAGTAGCGGTAACAAGGAATTAGTTTGCAACAAGCTTGGTCCCTACAACTGCATCTTCACTACCCTTAAGTTAAAAAAACAAACAAACAAAAACAAACAAACAAAACAACAACAACAAAAAAAAACCCTGCAAGGTTAACAGTAATTAATTTCCAAAGAGCCCAGTCACTACTGATGCATGTGATCTGTGGAGAAAACTGTTTGAAGTGGGGTAGCATGCCTGTGACCTTGCCACTTGGACAACCCGTGCCCCAACATCTCTAGACTGAGTGGGAACAAGCACAGAGGATGCAGACAGGTTGGACAAGATGCCTCCAGGTCCAAGCTCCAGCAGCTGCTTTCATCCTGTGCATCTATCTGAGAAAGACACTGCTGGAGGGGACCCTCGCTGGCTACAGGAGGCATCATTAGAACCATGAGCTGGCCTTCAAACTACTAGTTTTGCACTTAGAAGAAATGAAGAACTGCAAGAAGGAAGAACAAGAACAAATAAATACCCAGTTCTGGTCTGCTTAGACAGGTAATGTATGGAGGGGTCACACATGTGTTGGGGGACTGCAATGCATTTCCCATTTGAAATTGGTGGTCCCAGCTATTACGTGACAACTATCTGTGAATTCAGATTTACGAGATTCCTTGCCTGGCCAATAAAAGCAGGAGGGAAATATAGAGATGTCCATAAAATGACATATTTTCATGCTTTGTGCAACTCATCCCTGCAAAGCATTTTTGAGCAGCTAAGCAATTTACATCTAATAGCAAAGTGTTTTTTAATCAGTCAGATCAATTTGTGAAGAATTGGTACATTAGGTATAGCCATATAGCAGAGATCCTTATAGCAAAGGTTTAGAAGTAATTGCTCCCTGACCCACTGAACACTGTATTACTATAGAAGTTTGTATTCTATTAAGAGTTAATAAGTGACCAAAATCTAGACTAATACACTGTCAGGGTTCATTATCATTACAGGTTCTTGCTATTTTTCCAGTGTCTTTTGCTCTGCCCTTCTTGTTACATATGGAAAACCTATATCAAGATGGTTGTCATGGCAATGAAAAGATTTGCATGTGTCTTATCTATCTATTTAAATACCTTCTTATGGTTTATAACTACCATAATACATCCCTCCAGCCCTGCTCATTGCTAATTTAGAGCTAGCCCAGTGTGTCTGAGGTCAGCGATACCATCGAAAGCATGTTGTCTAGACAACTCCGAAGCTACTGTCCATAGGGTAATTGTTTTATGCAAATAAAAAGGTACAATGGTAACATGCTCATCCATGACTCGCGCAATCTGCTTGTGCCGGGGCTGGACCAAGTCTGTAATCACATGCTCGGCAAGAGCATTTTCTGCTGCATTCGCCAGCCAGGGCCACAATGGTTTGATGGTCTTTTTTGATGCTGGTCAGGCCTGAAGCTGGTTTGAGATGAGGCTGATAATCTAAAAAGAAGACATAGAAAAATCTGTTCTGTGTGCGCGCCTGTGCGTGCAATTTTAGAGAATGGAAGAAAACCTCACAAAACCACTCCCCTCATCTAAGTTACTCATTTTTGGAAGGGTGAATGAAAGCTCACCCAGCATCATGGCACAAGCACATAAGCATATTGGGTTTGGTACCAACGGTCTTTTGGGAGGGTGTTAAATTTTAAAAACAATTTGGTGAAGATTTCAATGGGTTGGACTAAAACGATCCAAACTTTCTACCTAACACAAATCTAAGTTCTTCCTTTCTCCATGTCTTTGTACCTCAGATGTTTCCATCAAAATACACTAGACTGAGAGCGCTCTTTGAGAAGATCACATGGAAGACAAGGAAATATTTTGCACAGAAGAGCAGAAACTGCTCTTCATCAACAGAGAGAGTAATACCTGCATTACTCTGCTTCCCTCTTTCTTTTAGCTTTTTCTCCTTCAGGAGTTCATGCTTTGCTACTACATTCAAATGACTGCAAAGGTAAATACAGCTATTACTGCATAAATCCATAATGCACGCAAGGCAGCATGCAGTTTGAAAATACAAAGAGAGGTAACAACAACAACAAACACCACCAAGAAAGACTATCTCTGAAATCCAGAAAACCAGACTCTTCATTCCTCTTCAATCTCCCTGACTCAGGGTTGTGGCTTTTTAGGATGTTCACAGATTAAAACTACTTTTTCAAGTACTTCAAGATCTACTAAGGATTTGTTTTCTGGCAGATTGTATGCTGTTGCTACCAGAGATTAATAATAATATTGGAAATGTTTAATAATTTGGTAATTGACTGATTTGTTACCAGTATTTGAATCGCTTGACCACACTTACAGATTAGAAATGTATTTTTTCTCAAGATAATTTATATCTGTATTCACAGTCTGAGAAAATGCCACCTATTCCTGCAACAGTAAATCAGGAAGCATTTACCCTGCCAATACAGCTAGACAATGTTTATGTGCAGGACTACATTCATCGTTTGACTAATCTGTAAGGGGTAGATTTTCAATTGCATTTCAATAGCTCATCTACTTCAGACTGTTGTGAACTTTCTAAAGATGTGTTTTCACTTATAATAGCAGATCTTGGAGTGTAGTAATCTGGAATTGAAGTTTCAGTGACAGATTTATTCAACTAGCATTTTGCATGAGGCATTACTGCAAACATCATTTTATATGTGTGAGTGCGTGTGTGACTGTATAAATATATTATACATATATATATATCTCTATATATCTGACAAAAGCTTCGAAAGATAATTTTTGCAATTTAGAAAAATAAGGATTTCAAGTCAAGCATCAGTTTCTGGGTGTTTTTCATAATGGATTTCACAGCAGATGACCTGACAGCTAATCTCATGATCTGAATTGCGCTCTGCCACACATATCCAAACAAACTGCCGTCAGACCCTCAAAGGATCCCCCTGCTTTCACATGCCACGGCTGCAAGTCCGTGCCGCAAATGTCCAGAGGTCCAGACTGACCTCCTCACCCCCTGTCTGGGAAACATTCCTCCTCCCGGCAGCTCATTCTTGCCGACAAACAGAGCAGGACCAGTGGGCACTCGCTGAAAAGGGACAAGAGAGGGGCCATGAATGGAGCGTGTCTGGTACAACAATGCCAGACAATGCCTGTGAATGGGGTTGCAAACCGTGCTCCTGTTAGAGGGGCTGCCAGCAGCTTCCCTGCCCCCTCTCCCCCTCCCTTTAAGGGTCTCTGCTCCCCTTTTGAAAATATATTAGACCCCAAAGTCATACCAAATAGGTGGACAAAGTCAATAGGTGCTGTGTTTCAGGAAGGGTAGGCACTTCCTAGCAGTGCCTATGACTATATAATTTTTCCGGCGTGCCCTCGCCCTGCGCCACCTGCTCTGTCTGCCATTAAAAATGGTGGCAAGGACAAAAGCGAAGCAAAAATTTGAGTGCAGGTGCTGCTCCTGCATTTGGGTGAGGGCAAAAACACCAGCATTGCTGCAGGACGGGCTGCTGGCCTCCATTTTTGGCCTTTTTTGAAAAGCAAGAGAAGCACACCACTAATGAGGTGTGGGGTTCAGACCTGGCTTTATTTCTTTTTTTTTAAGTCATGGTTTTTGGAGGAAAACAAAGGAAAAAAAAAAAAGAAAACATATATCTACACTGTGACATGCTTCTCCCGCCTAATTCATAGCGAAGGCAATGACTTACTTAGCAGTGAAGATAAGATAAATGCAGAATGTGCTAAGAAGGTCTACAGGATACGGCTAAGCTCTCATCTCATTTACACTCACGCAAATCCAGGGTAACTTTTGAAATCAGGGTAGAGAGTCCAGATTTTACTGGTGAAGCTCAGTATCCAGCCCGGAGTGCTAAAGAATTCTGGAAAGTATTTGGGCATAAATATTGGCATTTTTGTCCTATCTGAGAACATATAAAGTTTCATCAGAAATATTTAATTAAAATTAAACTGAACACATATTTCTAGTATTTATTACTAGTACTAATCTTGAGTAATTATTATGTCTACAAGATGAGCCTTTGGTACTGCACTTACCCTCTGGTCCACAGTTGTGCAAAACTGAAACAAAACAAAGAAATTACGTAGCCTCACAGCAAGTACAGTATGAAATCCTCCTCCCAAGATGCTCTGTGAGCTTCAGAAAGGCCATTCTGGGTATTAAATCAAACGCAAGGGAGCTACAAGTAGGTAACCCACAGTATACTCCTTAGTAATTCGGGATTTCTCATCTCGGGAACCCACCAGTAACTATTCCTACATCTGCAAATGCCCTTTGGGATGGGAGTTAATGGGTCAAGGTAGGATGATGGGGATGGCTGAGACTGAGGATCTTGCTAATACACAAAAAAACCTTCAAAGACTGGGAGCCTTCAGGATCAAAAACGCCCCAGCTGACTGACTTGTCCATCTATGCTTCTCTGTCTGCAGAACTCTGCATGGATCTATCTGCAAAATAAAACTTCCTGCCCGTATTTTAGACTGTTTCCCGAAAGCATATTTTGGATGTGACTGTCCAGTCTGACCTTGCCAGACCTCTAGGTGGTCACAGCGAGGAGGGATAGCATAGGGACACCAACACCATCTGCAAGAGCAACTGCAAGAGCAAGTTTGTTCCTGCTTGGGCCAAGCCGCAGAAGGGATCTACTAGATCATTTCCTGGTGTCAATGGGGCCCCCAGAGCCAGCACAAAAGCCACAGTTTGCTGGGAAAGCAGCCTGACAGCTTAGGGAAAAAATAAAAATAAAACATTAAATAAATAAAATAAAAAAGCACCTTGGACGGCAAAGCCCAGCACTGGCCCCAGCTGCTTCATGCAAAGCAAACGGACAGGAAAACTCAACCAACCGGCCATGGGGTGACTCCCGGACGCAGGGGCTCCCGGTGGGGCCGGTCCCACGATAGCCCCCTCCCTGGGCGTGTGGCTGGGGAGCTGCCATGTCCGGCTGAGCCCTTCTGCTGGAGCATCCCCCCGGGACGGTGGGCAGCTGGGGGTGAGATAAAGCAGACTCCAGGCTGTTTTATCTTATGCAGGGGGCTGGTCCCAGGAGCAGGAAAGCGTAAAGGTGGTTTAAAAACCACAGCTTTTTTTTGTTGTTGGGTTGTGGGTTTTTTTCCCTCTTTGAACATCTGGGCCTCTCCTGGAGTGTGTGCTGTGGGCAGAGCAGACCCTCTGGCCCTGAACCTGCAATGCCCAGAGGACAGCCAATGCTTCCGCCACTGTGAGCGGATAAAAACACCCGGGGGCGGGGGGGGAGGTGGGAAGTTAAAACAATAAGGAGAAATTTTTATTTAAAATGCATGCCCCTGTCTGTTTAGAACAAATATGTCTGTTGTACGGAGGGATTTTAAACACCCAACGGGAGCTAGATTTGCAGTTAAATTCAGTGAGATTTGGGTGCAGTGGTCTAGGAATATGCCAGTCTGGAAAGAAGTAACGCAGCTCTTCCTATGGGTTTGGAGGCAACATCCCTGTGCAATGGTGAACTCCGGAGCTTTACATCCCGGAGACAAAGTGACCTCCCTTCTCCCCTGCTCACCCCGCAAGCTTGGCCCCAGCCAGCAGCTGCTGCCAGCCCCGGAGGGCAAGATGGGGATGGAGGGAGGGGAAAAGCCTTCCCCTCCTCCCCGGGCTCTGTAACCAGCTAAGTTTTTGTCTCGTTATGCCTTTTAACGCAAGTAAATCCAAATAACTGGGCAGTAATGAATTATAAATGGAACAAAAATGAATATACTATTAATACTACTCCCAGAAGGGGATAAAAGGGATCAGCAGCTTTATCCCATGGTGCAGCTGAGAACTGACAGGCAGGCTGGGCTGACATTCAGAGGCCACTCTGTTTTCATAAGGGAAAGAAAAATCCCTGGCGAAGGCAAGGCGATATTTTAACCGCTCCTGTGGCCCCACGCTTGAGAGCCCCGTCTGCAGCCCCGCGCACCACAGCTCAATCCAGCAGACAGTGGCTCCTTCCTCTAATATAACCGCTTGTAAGAGGCACAGTCCTAAAATGGATGCAGAGAGGATGCTCTCGCTTTGCAAGCGAACAAGCTCTCCCTCTGCTTCTTCGGTGAAATATGCTCATATAAAAGAGGGAGTAAACAAAATTCGGCGCTTAACAATCTCCAGGCCCTTCGGCGCTCCCACAGACCGACCCGTACGGCTGCCATGGGGCGATGGGGAGGAAAAACAAAGCCGAAAGCACAGCCTGCCCCGGCGCTGACCTTCCCGCAGCCAGGTGCCGTGAGGCACCCAGGCCTCCGATAATGCCCTGGCGTGGCCAGCGCTGCTGCTCTGCAGGAATGCCGGGAGATAAGGGCAGTGTTTTCTGAATTATTTCCTACGAGCAGGTTTGAGAGAGGGGAAGGGGTGCAGCTGCGCGGCAAGGAAGCCCCTGCCTCCTCACTCTCTCTGTAGAGGATAAGGGAATCCGCGGGCATCATCTCCGATTTTTATTTTTAACTCCTCCCATAAGGACTGATCCGGAAAGCTGCTAAGCACCGTAGACCCCTCTAATCCTCAAGCATTGGGGAAAACAAACTGGATGCACACTTAAACTCTTTTATACACTTTAAAGTGCAGTTAAACTCCATCAAGTGTTGAAATCCAGGAGGCTTCAATCCGAGGTATAGTAGGCACTTCCATATTTTTTCACATATTCAGTTCTAGGGCCTCTCTGGCTGTGGTGCCTGCGAGGTGCAGCTGGCTCCAGGGCACGATCCTGCGCCCAGTGCAGCCCGGTGGTCCCAGCGCCTCCGGGACCAACCCAAGGGTTGATCTGTAAGGCAGCAAACAGAAAAAAAACCAAAACTTCGGTGATGGTCTGCAGTGGAGTTTCTTTGTTCATTAGTCTCATTACAAATTTCTACAGATTTCCAATTTTTTTTTTCTAAAGGCAATCCTCTCCCACTTGCTGTGGGAAAAGCCTGCAGAAACCGCCGAGTGAAAACTGCACAGGTCAAGGGAACTGAGGAAACCAGGAGAAATAGTTTTGTTTTTCTCTCACCTTCTGCAATGCCAGTAATGTCTGGTGCCACCCGCAACGCAGCAGGTACATGGAGATTCAGGGGAAGCGCTTGTGCCGAGGTACTGTGGCAGGGGCTTAGTCCTGCTGTGTTAAAGCCAGCATGAAGCTTTACCCTGACATGGGTGGAACTAGGATGGAGACACCAGCATATTCAGTTCAAAATGGGTTAAAAAGGTTTGGAAAGAGGCAGGTGGTCATTTTCAAAAGTGACTTGGCTAATTCGGGCAGAAAGGAAGGAGGTGCTTCTTTTTTGAGGGTGTTTAACTGGAAGTGCTTGAAAAGGGACAGATTTTCTTCAAGATGGGCACATGCTTGGGCTGAAACCAGCCTCTCCAATGCACTTTCATAATCTTCTTTGTCTTTGACTTGGCATGATCAATTTTAGCACAAATGAATCACTCCCAGGTTAATCTTTCTCTCCTTTGCCTCCTCCCCACCTCATGGCAGAGCAGGCACATTCTGCCTGCTAGCACCCCAGGAGACACCAAGATAAATAGCCATATAGGGATTGAAGTTGGATCATCGATAGCATTTTGAGCAAAGGGGGAAAAAAAGAAACCTCCAGCCACGTCAGATGAAGACGATCCAACACTTCCCAGAGCCCTCAGTGACACTAATGCTGTTTACTATTGCGCTTATGTCACTCTTCGCCCTTACCAGGATTAGATCATTTGAAATAACAAATTGCCGTTCCTTCACCAATAGTTTGGAAATAGCACCAGCCCATGCCTTCGCTCCCATGTCTCACAGCCCAGGGCTTATCTGACAACTGGCAGGTTATTTCATGGCTAGAATCAGGTCAGTATAGCAGGAAAGTGTCCACACAAGATGAAATGCAGATGCAGGCAGCTCTCAACCAAACTAATGCAGGCATAAAATCAGCCAACATAGCTCCTTTAACTGCCCAATGATCAAGAAATACAAAGTTCACCTTCAATAGCTAATGTAAAAATTCAAATAAAACCCCCCTTTATCAAGTGCTATAAGCTTACCTGCATATATTATTTTCATGTATGACCTTATCCACTTGAGTCTTTTTTTGATATGGAAAGCCATCCCTGACCATCAGGATTTGCCCACTTAAGCACGTTCTGCTTAGCGTTTCAGCATCTGTGCATGGGTGGCTGTGAGCAGCCTTTCTTCTCGCAGTTGCGGTGCAACAGGGCTTGTGGGTCTGGTGAAGATCAGGTTGAGCAGGTGCGCCTTCACATCGCATGAGCCAAACTGAAATAAAGTACCTGTCTGAGAGGCTTGTGGGTGGTCTTGTTCCTGAGCTTCCCTGCCCTCCCGGGGACATTCCCACCTGCATGGTGGTGGGACCCTGCTCCCACCGCTGCACGGCATGCAGCAACACAAAGGGAGATATTTGGAGCCAGGTGATTAATGGGGCTGGGTTTTAGCCCTTGTCCCCATAGGGAAACTGCAGGCCTCAGAGAGAGCAGGGAGGAGATGCTCTGCACCCTGAGGCTGGCAGTGGTGACAAACTGTCCTCCAGCTGTTACCCATGACCTGATGTCCCCAGCACGCTGCTGTCCCCAACCTGTTGGTCCATGCCCTGCTGCTCCTGCCTGACCCGCTGCCCCCCAGCCCACTTGTCCCAGTATGGCCGGGCACCCCCAGCCATCAGCAGCAGCTCCCCATCCCACAGCCAGGGTACCGCCGTAACCATGGAGACTGGCCCAGCTATGGTCACCATGGAAACGCCCAGAGGTGCTCAGGTTGGCGATGCTTAGGCACCGGGGGGAGCGGCAAGGAGGCTGTCCCCCCGCTGATGGCACAGGGGCAAGAGACCCTGACCCTGGGAAAACTAACAAAATCCAAGCAAGCGTCACAGCAGAGATGCAGAAACACCGCACTTCTCTTCCTCCTTTCCCCTGTGCGATGCGGTCTTCTGCCAAGAGGGGTCAAATTCCCAAAGAAACACCAAGAAGAAAAAAGAAAATGTGGCTTTTCATGACAACGCTGAATGGTACCATAAATTTGTCCCAGCTGCAATGGCTGGCTCGGCTCACAAACAGCACAGGTCCAGTGCTGCTGCCTTGCGAGATTCACAAAGCCCTGAGGCCTGAATAAGCACCTAAAAAGCTTAAAAACTAACTTTCTCCAAAGGATACTAAATGTTAATTGTTGTTGCTGCCGCTCTCACCCATGATGTTGTTTTGCATGAGAAAGAAAATGCTCATTTCTACCAAGACAGAATCACCCAGGTTCACATTAGGATACATATGTGCCTACGTACTGATGGCTTTATTTACTACTTTATGGCACGTGCGCCCAGCCCTAATTGTCAGGCTATGTCCATTTAGGTCATGGAAGAGTGGGTCAAAAATTACTAGAAAGAAAATAATTTCTGGATGATATTTCTATTACAACTTAAAGAAGCCCTCTATATGCTGGGCTCTGTCACTAGCACAATACAGCACTGCATCTCCACTGCCCCAATCATGGGTAGCAGGGGAATATTCTAGTAATTATATCAAATCCCCAGTGTGTTTTGAGGTGAACTATCTAGAATAACCAATTTTAATAGTGTGTCACTCTTCTGTCTCAAGGTAGGAGTGAATGGGCTGTAAGAGATGCAGTGGGCAGACCTGCTCATACCAGGACGCAGGAGGTCACCTGCCTCATGAGGGATTGAACTACCATGATCTGTACACACACACACACCCCCCCTTGGTGCCCACCACCACAAATATCTTGATCCTCACCTCTCTGCCTGAGCTTGCTGCTTTAGCCTGACTGCCTGCTGTTCATTAATCTGCCGTGCTCTCAAGGAAAACAGCTTCCCTCCAAAAAAGAAAAGTGAAACAGAACATAAAACTTCAAACTTGAACTTAAGGTACTAAAACTGGGCTTTATATTTTAACAGTGAAAACACTAAAAGAGCCCTCCAAAATCTACAGCACCTGAAAGAGATAAGGAAGTTCGCTTTTCTTCCTTTCTGCACCCAAATGTCTTCTACTGACTGTAAAATCTGTAGGGACATCCTTGTGAAATACAAATTCTCGGAACAGACTTCAAAGCAACTAAGCTAATATTAGCATTTCTCATAACATTATAATGATTTTATTGTGTTATAAAACCTTACAAATGATTTTGAAGTTTTTTTGTATTAATATTACAGACTAGGCAGATAATTTGGATGATTTCAAGGTTGCAGCTACAAATGGTGAATTGACCAACTGAACCAGGGTTTGCTCCATTGCAATCTATGCCTGTGATGAGCAGCCTATAGCCATATGCTTTCCTGACAAATGTTAGCTTGCAGGGCTTCAGAGGCAGCTTTTAAAAGAAAAATTTAAACTACATCAAGTGTACAGTGCTACTAAAAAATCACTTTTCACAGATTGACTAAATAGCTACTGTATTAGTCAGCTTAGAAGCAAATGAGTCCAATTTCATAAAGTCTCAGCATCCGAGGCATAGACACCTACAATTCCTAGAAATGGATATAGAGTCCAATCACGATGAGAACATACATAGGATTTCTGCCTACAGGGAAAAAAAAAAAAAAAACCACCCCCAAAACCCTCAAAGCACTAACCTCTAATTTTAATTTTTTTTTAAGAGTGGAAATACCATTTTTTTCTGTTTTAAGGAGGCAGTGTGATATTATTTCCCTGATTATTTGACTAATGAAAAATAGTTCAGCTTAAAAAAGTATTTAGCGCACCCTCTGCATTCAGCACTTTGCTACCTACGGAAATGGTTTAATTACATAGATCTTGTCTGCAAGGTCAATAAGAAGAAAATTAAAGGGAGCCTGATCCTGATTTACTGTGACGTCCTTTCCCCACTCTAGTACTGTTAAAGGTGGTTTTCCATTGTAACAGAATTTATATTCACTGTAAAGATACTTCACGGGGTATGGGGAAATGTGGGCTCCATTGAGGATGACACAAGCAAATTCTAGCTATGAGGATTGCACCTGGCATAAAGGAGCTGTGTTACTAACTGGAATCATGGCCGGAATAAAAGACAGACCCCTAAAACACTGGTTAACTTCAGTGTTTCATGTACAAAGTTAAATTTCCTAGTTTTCTGCTCTACATAAGCAGAAGTAGCAGAAATTAAGACTTTGAAGATATCTTATGCCTTGTTCCTCCTTGTCTCAATCTGATCCTATGGATGTGCAAAATGCCTGTTGCAAGTGATTCAGTGGACCCTTGACTGCGGTGTGTGAAATTTGCTGTGCTGAATCCTGAGGTTGCCCCCGGGCTGCAGAGAGCTGCCAACACTGCGCGAGGACGCATCTGCTGCCCTGTACCTCGCCAGCAGTGTTGGTTTTACCATAGCCAGGTTGGGCCATCAAAGCACAGCTTTGGTCAAGGAAGAGGGTCCAACACCTCCCAGGTGGCCCTTTGCCAACGCAGTGCTCCCGCAGACTCACTTTCACTGAGGTCTTGTTTCGGAAAACCGACTGCAAGGCAGGTTTCACGTTTTTCTGCAGGGCTGGGGGGTCAGGAAGAAGAAATTCTCCAAAGCAAAATAGTCAGAGAGAAAAAAAAACCCTTAAAGAGGAAGCAGGCTGTGGCTACAGGAAAGCATATTTCTTCAAAAACACCTCAGGAAGTTATGTTACTTTAAATTTTTCAGCTGCCGCCCTCTGAAGAAGCATGCATTTCACTTTATCATGTAAAGGAAAGAGTAAATTGAGCACCATAAATCGGAGTTGTGCTTACGGCGAAGGTGCTGTTTATCTGTCTGATATTTAGACTGACCTTTGCTGGGTTGTGGAGTTTGTCTGTCTGCAAATCCTCAAATCTCAAACAGAGAACACTCTGCTGAGAACCAACTGACCCGCGGGGAGATGAAATATTATCTCCTCCACTGTATACAACATTTTCCCCGGGAGCCTCACCAGCGCCGCAGCTTTGTCTCCAGCTTCTTGCAGGGTTACGCACCCGCCCGCCCCTGCCAGAAGTCACCCAGGGCTGCTCCCCGGCCCCGGTGCGGCAGCTTTGGTCCTTCCCTCTGTACCAGCACCACACTTCATGCTTGGGCTGTTTGCTGTGATCATGTTTTTGATCAGCAGACTCAAAACCTGGCAGATCCTCACCACATACTAACTCCAGACCCAGTTTATCCTCGACATCGCCTCTTTCTGCTCCCTGCTCACCCGGAGTGGCAAAACGTGGGCAAAGCCCCACCAGGGAAAATCTCAGAAGCAAACACATGCAGCTCGCATCCCAGCTGCATTTCATTTTACCAGCCCGGCTTCTCAGTGTCGCTTCATTCCATCCTTAAAACATTGTAATTGTTTTTTTTTTAAATCATGCAACAAAGATGGCATCGGTGCTACCTTTTGTTATCCCAAGGAAAAAGTATCGCTGTTTTTATGCCAACAGTCTCTGTTGCCAGTGCTTAAGATTCAGTGCTGGAGCTCGTGCCTTCCCCTTGCTTAGCCTTCCAAAGCCTTTTGCAAACATTTAAATAAACAGCCCTAGGAAGTAAGTATTAATAAATACATTTTACAGAGCTCGATTTAGTCCAGCCAGTAGGAGTTATGCACACACGAATTAGTAGCAGACTCAGAAAAGCAGTCCATGTGCCTCGAGTCCAGGTCCTGCCAGACAAACTGGCTGCAGTCACTTCCCAAGCATCCCAGAAAAACAGGCTCTCGTCCCCTTACAAACTTCTTGCAAGAGCATGAGCTCCCATGAAATAGAGAGGTTCACTAAAGTGGCCTGAAATCCACCTTACCCTGATTTCCATCCATCCAGGAAGCTCCATCCAATGCAACACCTCCGGGCTTTCCCTCCAGCTGCAGGAGGAATCCTCTAATGAGTTAACACTAAATGAAGCAACAGGCAAGATTTGTGAATGAACAGGCCAGAGGACTGTCAGGCCAGTCTTCACACAATGATGGCTTATTCACAAAAACTAGGCTTTGAACAACCTAATTAGGACTAAGAATATATCATCTGGACAGTACTGAGAAAAGTGAAATATGTTGCAATCCCCAACGCTCTTTCTATTGTTTTCAGATATCAGCCGAGCAGCAAATGAAACCTCTTTCCCCTAGCAGGAAAAGGGCACAGCAGACTCTGTGTGCCTCTGCTTTTATAATCTGGGAACACACCGGTGAAAACCCCAGGCTGAGGTGCAGCCGGGTCCTTCCCTGTGTGACAAACCAGCCCACACGCAATACCCCCACCCACTGAGAACTGAGCCAGCTCTGGTGATGGCCACAGTGATCACTTCCCTCCCTAAAGCTTCCAGGACTCAAACTCAGCCTTAAAATCCCCTTTAAAGGTGCATTTGGGGGTACGGTGCCTGTAGGCAGCAGTCACCCAACCACCCACCAGTCCTCGCTCGAGTCCCTTTGCCTGACGCCCTTCGCCGAGGGCAGTGCGGGGCTGCGAGAGGGTTGTCCCCTGCCATGGGGAGAGGAAGGAGCACAGCAATTTCATCCAGCATCACAGCAGTCGGAGAGCTAAGCACGTTTCCTTTCCCAATAAGGTTTTCCCTACCCACGCCTCCACCAATGGCCTCCCCACTACCAGCCGAAAGGCGACATGGCAAGACCCAGGCACAAGCTGGGAGAGTTAATCCTCCAGCATTTAAGCACAGATGCAGCCAGGGAAGACTTTCCTTCTTTAAAAGTGCAATTGTTGTTCAGTTTCCCTCAGGTACAGATTCATTAGCTCTTGACTGGCTCTCCTTGCTTGCTGACTACTTGTGGAAAAAGCCATTTACCCTGGTGAATGTCAAGGTTAGTTCAAACTGTCCTTGTCATCAGTCTCTCTGGCAGAAGGTCAGGGAGAAGCTTTCCTCAAATGGGCAGCGTCAAACAAAGCAGAGGCTGACTTAACTCATCGAAGGAAAGGAGACCTTCCCTTCTAGGCAATAAACATTCCCCTGGGCAAAGAGGACAAGAGATTAACCCCTCTCTCTCCTCCCAACTCCTGTTGGACTGCCTTCAGCCAGCAACCTCCGTGCGCATGGGGCTGATCACATCCTCACCTCCCTTTGCTGGGTAAGACCACGCAGGCACACTGAAGTTTGCAGGGAAGATTCAGCCTCAAAAGAGGCTATCCCAGCAGCAGCTTATGTCCCTTTTTATTATTATTATTTCTTTAAACTTTTAATTTAATTCTTACACCTCCAGCACCACAGGCCTCATTGCTAGGTCATATGGGAAGCATTATGGCACATAAGTAAACAATAACCACTCATTTCATACCTGTTAGCTTTGGTTCCTACAGTACATGCTGTGATGTCTTCAAGGTGGTGGGGAACCACTCTATATATGCAAAGAGAGGCACATGTGCTACTTAATGAAAAAGAAAAAAAATAAAAAAAATCCCGCAAAGCCTCTGTACCCTTTTGTGTGTTGCAAGTGAGCCAGCTCAAAGGATAATTAATGTTAAAAGGAAATAGTTTTGGAGGTAACGCTTTTGATAAGAATACCATGGGTAAATTACAGGAAAAGCTCTCCTGCACCTGGAATAGGCTTCGTCCACAGGGCTTTAGCATAAGAAAATGAATGGGAAAGCAAGAGGGGAGACTTCTGGTGCTCCTTTCATGCTCTCCATTCACATGGGAAGAATTAGAGGAATTTTTCAGCAGAAGGGAATGGGAGTAAATTATGAACAGCCTCATCACAGAAAAATACCAAGGTTTCGAACACTCAATCTTGCAGCATTACCAGCTCACTTCTAGGGTTTCACTCTCAGCTCTGCCCCCTTGGGGACATGGCATGTGGGCCAGCTCCAAGGGTCCCATCAAGAGAGCCACCTCTGCCACCCTGATGCCCGTCTGAGGGGCCTGGGACCACAGGAAAGCAGAAAGGACGTAAAGCACACCCATGGCAAACACTACAGACACTATGAGGAAGAATAAAGATCAATGAAATAAAGCCTCCAGTGTTTGCTGTCTTGTAGCATTTCTCAGCTGAGAGCCCAACAGTCTCCTGTAAAAAGCTCATTAGAAATCTTAACACAGAAGGAAAAGGTCTTGCAATTATGCAGCTTCAACTCAAAAACTTTTTGGAGATCGCATTAGCTTTTGAGTTCTCTCATTCACCTATCAGACACTGGAGGAGCTTGGTTTAAGAATTCTGGTGCAGAAGATCTCTCCTTTAAAGAAATACTGACCTACAGTCAATTAGACATTAGCCAGTGCCTTAAAGTTAAGAGACTCTGAAATTCTTCAAAGAAGGTCTATTTTGAACCAGTGTTTCAGCCGAGGTCAAAAGTGACACCCAGACCTTGCTTCAGACTTCCCTGCCCTCGCAACAACAAACATGGTTTATGGTATTTCTAATTTGTGGAGGTTTCTGAGATGAGTAGATCAAAAATGTAAATGGCTTCAGCCCTCAGGTCAAGCAGGCAATCTGTGCCAGTGTAAGGAAACGAGTATGACAGCTCACAAAATGTTGCTTCAAGGAGTAAGAGCTCTCAGCTTCCTAATAAGCTAATGGTGGGCTTAAAGAGGACGCTATGAATCCCTTTCTGCCTCCAAATTTCCTCTGTGTTGCAGCTGGAGAGCAGACCCTGAAACTGTACAGTCTGAGACTGTTAGGAGAGAGATCTGTCTACCTGAGGGCCCAGGCTTGGACCTCCTTTTGGTTATCACATGTTTCAACGTCTGTCTGAATTGCCCTGGATGGGATTCAAAAGAGCTCGTGCATTTTACCCGTGTGCAAATGAGATCCTGCAAAAAAAAACCTTCCCCGGTTTTATTGCCTGCAAGCCTCCTTCCACAATAATTCTCCACTTGTAACACCCTTCTGCAAAACGAAGCCAGAGATGTACAAGACCTGTCCTGTCTACTTCCATTAGAGATGGGGAGCACGCCTATCAGTTTGAAAGTAGGTCGAGGCCTTTTCATGTTCATTCAGTTTTCAGGTTTCATTTTCATACATTCGCACATACATACTATAGGTAGGGCTGATAGCACTGTCCATTATTAAGGTTGTATGACACTTCCCATTATAAGAGACTGTTTCATTTGCTTATAACTTTGCCAAACTCAAACCAGACTTTTTCTGTAATTGCAGCTTCCAGCTGCTGGAATAGGGACCTCGAAGCTTCCAGCTGCTGGAATAGGGGCCTCGGAAAGAAGAACAGGAGTCGGTTTTCCCTGGGTATGTCCTGGCCTGAGCAACACAGAAAAGGAAACAATTTCATTTAAAATTAGTGGAAGAGGGCATGCAAGGGAGACTTCGAGGGTGGAAAGACATTCATGGGATAACAGGTCAAACAAAACTGAAACATGGGATGGGAAAGATGGGTTACAGCTGGCCTTGCTGGGTGGACAGGGACGCTGCAGTGAGGACCTAGCACTAGATGGTGAATGGAAGAGTAAGACTGGTTAGGCAAAGTCATGAAATAAAAGCAGTCATGTGAATAAAAAAAAAAAGAGATGCTGTGCCTGGCCAGTCAAGGAGAGTGGGAGTCAGCTGGTGGCAGCAAAACAGCAGAGCTGGATGAGGACATGATGGTGGAGCGGGCTAGGTGACGAAGCAGGAACAAGATCCAACTGAAGTATTGGTGCAGAAGGTCACTGAAGCACACGAGTTGGTCTCTGTCAATGGGAAAATGTCAGGGATGTCCCACAGTAAAGGAAGAACTTTGAATGAACTTCCCAACCTATCCTAGAAAAATGAAATAAGTACAAAGCTGAATCAACAGACACGGAGTCTCCTTTGCTTAGAAGCAGGCACTATTTGTGCTCATCATCATATATGGCAATAGACATGGAAGAAGTCTCACAAGGTCTTCCAGTCACCTTATCCCAAAACTGCATCAACTTCTGCCATTGCTGCCAGCATAAACACCGAGTATGGAAAAAAAATTCATACAAGTATCGTTAAGATTAAAGAATTCTTAGAGCTATTATTATTCAAAACAAACTGAGAAAATGCATTGGCACCTAGATATTACAGAATTTTTATTACCCGCAGTCATATTGTTGGCCTATGCTACAAGAAACAAGAGTCTACATTGACTGAGTGGAGGAAAGAGAGCTACAAAAGGAAGCCAGCCTAATTGACAAGTAGTCATGGGCAAGTGCTCATACTGAGTGTCCCAGTGTCCCTGGAAAGGCAGATGAGAACTGAGGTGCCCCAAACCCATAGACAGTCTGTAAATGCAAGTTAAAGCTTCCCTGTTGTATCACTTTATTTCTAGATATAACTCTTAGGAACTATTTGGATAGCCTGTGATTTACCAGAAAAAAAAAAAAAAAAAAAAAAAAACAAAAAAAAAAAAAAAAAAAAAAAAACCACACACACCAACAAAAAAACCCCTGAGATCATTAGGCAAAATTAGACCGGGTGCAAATGGGAGAAGGTTAAAACTAGTCTTTTGCCTTCATGCTTGGAGCTGGGAGCCGTGAGAGCTTCTCACAGTGGGAACACACCACTGTGGAGATAATTTATGTCAAATTGAAGCTCTGCATTGACAGATAGCTAAGTA
Organism: Burhinus bistriatus; assembly: GCA_013397275.1. Lineage (NCBI taxonomy): Eukaryota > Metazoa > Chordata > Aves > Charadriiformes > Burhinidae > Burhinus > Burhinus bistriatus. The sequence goes on along the minus strand of VYXH01007721.1, from coordinate 76,589 downwards.
CAATAACAATTATAATAATAAAAGCCAGGCCCTAGTACATGCTGCGTGTACGGACATTTCTTGCCCTTGAAAATAGCAAGAGAATGGTAGAGTTCCATGTAACTATCACTTAGTAAGTTAAAAAATGTGTAAGCTAAAAATGCGTGTGTGTTTCCAGATGAATTAAAGAGAGGAGTTTGCTGATACAAACTCTTAAATACAGGTTTGAAATGGCAAGTACACTGTAACAAATTGGAAGATGCCACTGTGGTTTTGCAAAAGGAACAAAATGGAAGGGATTATTTAGAAGGATTCTTACATTATATAGAAATGGATATCACTTAAAAGTTTTTCTTAACCAAGTGGCATTTCATTCTCCTGTTTTAAGGCATTTGCTTGTGCTGTTAGTGACAGATTGCTAACAATTGTTTTGGACCACACTGTTGCCCCAGAGCTTGAAGCAGACCCCAGGAATACTGAGTCACCACATTCCTCTGACACATTGGGTAATGGAAATGGTGAAAGGGTGAAATCTAAAACCAAAGCCACTGCCAAAAAATAAATAAAAAGTAGGGTTTGGAAGGGATATAAACATTATTCTTGAGGGTTTAAAACAACTTCTAACTACTAGTGGCTTGGGTGAGGTCTTCCTGTGGACAGACTGTTCTACATCTGTACACTAATTTCTTGCATCCTCCTTTGGTGCATCTGATGTGGACTAAATTCACTGCCCATCTGATACAGTGTGGCAAACTGTACATAATAACAAACTGAAAAGCCATGCTGTTCCGTCAGCTGTAAGTCATTCCCCAAAGGACAGCAGATGAAAGTTGCACCCTCTGTCCCAGAGGTAGGCGTCTGCGCTAGGAATCTACAGCTTCTGGGCTGAAACTCAGATTGTGGCTGGAGGTGAGCTTGGCCACAAAACATGAATATTCCATAAATTTTCTTGCAGAAAAAACTAAGATTGCATACAAAAGGATAATTAAATAAATAAATAAGTAAGTTAAATTTAAGTCGAGTTCTTAAGATTTAGGAAATGCCAAACTGAAAGTTGCCTAGTCAACTTTAATTCAGGCTTCTTCCTTGTACAATGGAATTTTGATTCAGTCTTTAATTACATGATCACTTAATGTTTGTTTCACAAGATCATCTCCTCATTCAGTGTAAAGCAGTTGCCCAGGCAACCTTCATCTTTGCATTTTCAAATTTTGAGTGCTCAATTCAACAGTCTTTAAAAAAAAAATAAAAAGGGAACATTTGTAAGGAATGACTGTGGACCTGGTCTAGGTGTTTTCCTTGGGGACATATGTTGCTTCTTGGAGAAGAATGAAGTTCTCTGCAGAAGCGCCTGTTTTTTCACAATCGCTGCAATAATTGTTCTGGCAGTCAATTGCTCCTCCCCTTCCCCAGCCAAAACAACACTGTAGATGACAAGCGCTGCTGAGCCACGCTGCGCCACATCTCTCTCCTGAGGTCCGTCATGACAGAGAGCACTTGCAAGCACTGAAAATCTGCTCAAGCCCATCTCCAAATGCATGAGATCGGCCTCCAACCAAAATAATGAAATCACAGTTTAAGCTACCAGGGTGATTCCCGGGCTTCCAGCATTTATGCCCCACACAGGCAGGACAACGGATGCAACCAGTGTAGAGTGAGATATGCTTTTGGCTATCGCAGCGCTACGTTAGTTACTGTTCCACCCTGGCCCCCAATTAACTCCCTGCTCCAGCCTCAAATCAATTAGGTTTATGCCCCTGCCCAGTTCTCAGTGTGCTCCAGTCTCACATCAATTCCGCCTGCAGTGATTTAGCAGTGATTTAGCCCCTGTCTCAAACGTACCACTTACCCCTCATGACATTGCAATCGTTCTACATTTATTTTCTCCTCTTTTTCATGCTTCTCCCCACCCCTCCTCAATATGGGAAATTTGTCAAAGCACACCCTTTGCCTGGAGTTGTTTGGCTTTCACAAATTAGCACTTTCCAATAACAAAATGGTTTGCTTAAAAAGAAAACAAGGGGAAAAAAAATATCCCCATGCAGCCTCTGGTGAGAGCTCTGTGGCCTCAGTTCTCCCTCAGCTGATGGTTTCCCTCTTCAGCAACCTTTTGTTGCAACCCTTCTCCCTTCCAGCACTCCTGGCTTTGTTCTGGGGACTTCAATACCAGTGGAGCCACCAGCCCCTGTCTTTTCTTATGACTCTCATTCAGTTTTCTCAGTTTGGAGAATGCAGGAGGGTTTGCAATCTAAGCTGACTGCATGCAATTGCACCTGAACTGTCATAGAGCTGCTAGCAAAGTCAGCCTTGCCCTGGGTTTTCCCCTGTAAGTACCAGCTTCAGAGCAGACAACAGCAGCTGGCTGGAGTCAGGGGTCCGGGTGTTGAAGGAGTGCTTGAGTGGCAGCAGAAAACTAAGGAAAAGAAAGAAAACATAAGAGCAGAGGACCAACTCCAGCTTTCACAGCTACAGGCTCCGAGTTTCGGCAGGAAAAGCCTGTAGGTGCCTTGCTCTCAGGTGCTTGAGGTTTACCCTCGCTCAGTCACGGCTGAAACAGCACAAGGTCACAAGGGATTTCAACGTCTGCTCTTGGTTTTACCGTTATTTGGGATCCCTTGTGGCTCTTGGGCAAAAAGATGTGTAGTGGGATAAAGACTGACCCAGCTCCATCTTTGCAGGCCTTTGCTCTTCCAGATTTGCTCCTCTTGTGCAACCTGAGTGGACTTTTCCTGGCCACAAACTCAAATCTGAATGACTATGGTCATAAGCAGCTCATTTTCAGCTCACCAGGACAAGGTGAAGTGAGACTCCAGCCTTGCTGGAAGGAATTGAGCTGGGACTGTACCCCACAGGGCATGTCGGTGTTTCAGGAAGGCAGAGGCATTAGTGTCAGCGTTTGGGATAGATTTTACAGTTTAAAACTGGAGCTCCTTCCCATTCCTGATGCACACACGCACACAAAAAGGCAGGGGGGTGGGGGGAATCTTTCACATTCTAAGCCCTGTTTCAGCACTAATTAATGTTTCCTGCCCCCCATGCCAGGTAGGGAAGGCAAACAGGTATTATTGTTATTCTCCATTTCACAGCCAAAGAGCCCGAGACACCAAACAGTTGAAGTCTACAGCGTGTCCGCAGCGTTCTTCACTGTGCAGGCAGGTTTGATCCTGCTCCACTCAGCTCCAAGGGAGTTCTCCCATTGATTTTAATAGGAACCAGCTCAGGCCTGTAATAAACTGCTCCTCAGCAGTTTGGGGCATCTGAAACCATCCCTCAGCGAGGACTGGGAAGAGCTGGCAGCTCAAGGTGCTGCCTGGCTGGAGGTGACACCGTGATGGGCAGGTGTCAGCCTGGCATCGCTGGCAGTGAGTGCCGCTCCGAGTGTGGCACAACTCATTCACAGTTGCACAGATTTAGCATAAGCTCAGGCTCCTCTGGTCCTACCAGCTCGCCTGCTTCCGGAAACTTAATATATTATATTTCAGGGTGCTAAAACATTTGTATATCCCTGCCTTATAAAACATGCGAAAATGCCATCTGCAGTTAGCATGACTAACTCCAAGTACGCAGTCCTACTACAGATCCCCTTGTAGCTTTCTTCATTTCATGGCTAAACACTTTTCAAGAAAGAAAGAAAAATCCATTTTTAGTGCTAATGCCACCTGCAGGTTGAAGAAAAACAGTTGCAAGATCCCTGAAAACTGAACAAACATGCCTTTTTTGTTTTCCGCTCTCCTTCCCTATCTAACCACAAGGAATGTTATTGTGCGACTGCACCTTTTGCTGGACAGAAACGACTTTGTCAATCGGAAAAGTGACCTTTTCTTACTGCACGGCTCGTGTTATCTGCTCGTGGAAACTTCCACCTTATAGTAGCTAGTGGTTGATGGGAACGCTGAAATAAAATATCCATCAGCAGTTTTCTCTGATGTTTCTTCTGCTGCCATAACTGCTTCTGGTTCCCCTGCCCCGGCAGGATGTAGGGATCTCAGTCACCGACTATCCATCTCCAAGAAGATGTCGAATTCAGATAGATGCTCAAATGTGTTTTTATCCATCTGTGCTTTCACTGCCAAGACACTGACAGGAGATGCTTAATGCCGTGTTTGAACGCTGGATGCAAACACCACTGTTGGAAATGCAGACCCCATCCCTGACGGACACAGCTGGACACTCTGAACGTGGCACGGAACACCTTCACTGTGGCGCTTCCGAGCTCCACCTCAGCTCCCCTCTCTTTAAAGTGCAACTACTGACCCCAGCCAGACCCCTACCAGGAAAAACCATGCTGCTCTGAAGAAAAAAATAACCCTAAATATGCTTAGCCAGCCTCTTATTCATTATTTAGCACCATGCTAGTACCAGCATCAGGACCGCCAGTAGCTGCTACCTGCAGGGACCAGTCGTGTTACATGTTTTTCCCTCCATAGAGACCCATTCACATGCTTCCCTCCCAGACCCAGGCAGCGCAGCTTTAAAACCAGCTCTTCTCAAAATACTGCTGCTGGGAACCTCACCACTATCGCTGGTTCATCGTTTTCGTTAGTAGTACATTTTCAGTTACTCCATGGATGCTGCTCTCAGTCATACAGTCATTTTTCCTGCTGCACGGATTATATCTGGGAAACAGTCAGCAGAGCTGGAACAGTCAAGTGTATTTGACTTCCCCCCCTGCCCCGAAAAGGGCATCTTGGACCTTCATTTTGTAACCATTGGGCTTAAGTACACGAGACTGTACAACCTCTGACATGATGTAACGCTGAATACGATGACATAATGTTATAAGAACAGACAGAAATAATGTGGAAAAGCCCTTTCTGGCTCTAATAGACAGCTGGTGACACAGGTGAAACACCTAGTGTACCACTTAATAAAATTATTTTAATTTAGAATGGGAATGAAGAAATGGAGCCAATTACCTTAGTGGATCTGACAGGCAACCCTAAACGGATCCTCAGCATCCTCGGTTTGGGCCATTTTTATCCCTATGAATAATGATAAAATGACTCAGAAGAGATGCCTGAGGAAACACTGTGCGCTCCCAGCCCAGATAATATTAATAAGGCAGGCTCCCAGCTGCAGAGAAAGAAACCCGAACAAATGATCGTGGTTTAGCTTGTGCCCCCTTTTCTTTGACCGAATTAGAGGAGAGGAGGGCAGAGAGGGAAGGGGAGAGGATGGGGGGGGCGCCCACCCTCCCTCACCTGACCGACATCCCCGCAGCCCGACAGAAATGTCCAGGGTGAGCACCACCGCCAGGCACACTCCAAAAAGAGTTTGCAGCGTTTCCGTGGGCAGAAATAATATTCGTGGCTGCACTTGGCTGGGTTAAAAAAAAAAAAAGTTTCAGGGGAAAGAAATCCTGACGCGGTAAGGTTGTGAAGTGGCTGTCAGTCAGGAGCAAGGAGAAATCTTGCCCCCTCCCTGATAAATAATAAATAATTGCAGAGGGTGCAAGCACAGGGGGAGGCGCTTGCTACCCCCATGTACAGGTCCAGGCCAGCGCAGCACGCTGGACTGGGTGGACAAATGGTCTGTTCCAGTATGGCAACTCCTATTTTCCTGTGAAAATACAGATTTCATGGTGCAAGATCAGTTCTGTCAGATTAAATCAAAATGCAGTGATCACTGAGCAATTGCCATCTGATATCTAAATACCCCCACCAGCCTTATCCTACTACTAATTTTAAAACGGACACCTCTGAGAAGGAGGATTTTTTTTTATTCCCAGGGAGAGGAATAAAAATCCTCTGAAGTGATAAAAATTAATCTCAATTCATGTTAGTTTCAGTGACAGTGATTGTACCAGGCACACAGGCTGACCGGCGGTATTTCTGGGATGAATTCTGCATCTTAAAATAAGACGGAGAAGCCTGAGAGCTGTTGTTTTATAGTAAGATTTTTTCCCTCCCTTCTTCAAAAAGCATTTTCCACGACAACTTCTTGGGGAGAGAGGCCACGGGAACCACTGTGCCTTTAAGACCAGATGTAACTTGCAGATCAAAAGGGCACAGCATTCACCCATGTCATTGTCCCCTGAAAGATCAAAACCTCATTATATACTTGGTGCAATATCTGTTCTTTTAAGGTAGTTTACACATTTCTCCTCTTTTTTTCTTTTTTTCTTTTTTTTAATTTTATTTTTCTTACAACCCCCACTTCTCCTTTTCTCCATCTATTCTTATCACTTTCGAATTACAGAGATCTATTTTCAGATGAACGCGCCGAACAAAACCTTCATCTGGGTTTTTTTTCCCTCTTCTCTCTCTCTTTTTTTTCTCTCTCTCTCTTTTTTTTTTTTTTTTTATTTCCCAACATGGCGGTACGTGCTTATGCCCGCTATCTGCATAAGTCTTTTGTGTATTGCTAATGGAGTGCTGGAATTGTGGCAGCTCTGAGCAGGGAATACATGTGAGCAACAATATGCTGACAGACCCCTCGGTGGAATCTAATCTGTTCCAGCTCATGCACTCCTCAGAAACTATTTAACTTTCATTAAACTGTGTTTGATATCAGCTAAATAGAATGCATACGGCACCAATATAGCTCATATGGTCTCATTCATTCGATCACAGCAGTGCTTTTTTCTTATATTTTCCCCCCACTTGTGTCCGTACCCGGTATAGCTGGGTAAATAGGAGACCTTTGAAGATATAGTTAGTACTCAGATTTCTTTATTCTTTTGTGCTAGTTTCTTAGTGTTGAAACAGTGATTCATGTATGTCTCAGACAGCCTCCATTAATTTCATGTAATGTAGCTTTTATCTCGTAGCTGGGACAACTATCTCCAGCGCTGTCTCCCTATAGCATCTCTCATGCAGCAGCCCACCGGCTTCCCACCCCCCCAGCGCCCCTTTTTCTCCCATGAGCGACTCATTTCTGGAGAATTTACTTTTGTTTTGTTATGTTGGGTAGGGGGGGAAATAAATAAAGAGGCTAAGATTGCAGAGGAGAAGTAAGGTAAAGATCTTTCTGTCCGCGTGGATGTCTTTATGTCTCACGTAGGGAGGAAAAAAGGCAGGGGGGAGCTGAGAAGGGAGGGCTTTGTGGGGAGTGGGCTAAAATATCTTTCGTGGCAGCGGCTGGATAACAGTTTTTTTAACCTATTCACAGCGCACTAATTTGATTATGAATGCAGCACAGTAGGAGCATGCAATTTCTGGGGAGCGGGAGGAGGGGGCGACGGGCACTGGATTTACAAGCCAAGGCTGTTCAAAAGTTTGAACGGTCAAATGTGCCTAAAAAAAAAAAATTATCAAGACCAAAGCCCCCCCAAAACCATAATTAACCAAGAGGGGAGGAGGAAGAAAAAAAAAAAAAAAAAAATCCCCAACGCCAAATCAGCCAGCCCTTCAAACCAAAGGGAGCTGCGAGCGGGTGCATTAGCACCACAAATAAACATTGCAATTCCATTTGTAAATAAAAAGAGAAAAAATATGGTTTGCTCTTTTCTCTCTTTTTTTGGCTCTTGAATGATCTGAATGTATTACAGATTTCTTCACCTTACAAGGAGGATGGAAGAGGGAAAGCAACATAAATTTGATTGGGAAAAGTGAAAGCGATTACCTTATGCTTTCTTTAAAGATTTTTTTTTTCCAATTATGTTTTATTAAGTCCAAAGGAATAATCACAAAATTTTTTTATATTGCTGAAGAGAAACAACATGGGGTCCTTTGGTAGAGGGAACCCAATTATTTGGGATATTATTTTGTGAAACCTTTTCATTTTATTAGTATACCAGAGGGTTTTCACATTCACGAGGCTAAATCCTGACTATTATTACTTTTTTGGAAGAACTGTCTCACCGGGGCAATTAATTTTATACATTAACACTAGTCGCTGCTGTGTCGCACGTTTTAAAAAAGAGAAGGAAAGCAAGCTTCTCGCACGATTTATCATTCGGTTCATAACAGGGTCACCGACGCCAGCCTAGGTAATACAAAATGAGCTTTTTCAAGAGAAGATTTTGCTGTGCAGCAACTTTGGAAAGTCCTGGGCTGCACCAAGTTTACCGGCACTTTGAGCGCAAGCCCTGGGTCTATAGGCAGCGTTATAGCAGCGGCTGCCAAGGGAGAGCAGAAACGTGTCCTATCTGCTCTCCGGAAATCAAATCCTACTGCGGTAACTTTGCTCCTGAGCCTGGTGAGGCTGCACAGGGAAGGGCTTGCTGCTATCAGGCGGATCCAAAAATTATTGAGATAAGCTTATTGACATTTTTACTATATGTTATTAATCTTATTAATAGCATTAACAAAGGCTAATTGAAAATACATCATCTATAATCATGTTAGTCTTCATTTTAGGGCATTTTTGTCAAAGTAAACTAGAGAGGAGTAATTAATGCTCTGCTGTTATTTTCCCCCGGTTTTGGGGAGGTCCGTGCTAGCGTGGCGGCAGGAAGGATGACAGCCTGATTTCACTGAGCACCACGCAGCCCAAATTCAGAGGCAATGAAATTAACGGCTATGTGGTTTCCGGTACCATGAGCCTAAAGATAAAACGAGCTTTAATATTGCAGGACAAGCGTGCACAGGACTGGGGGGTAGCAGAGGCGATGCTCACCTGGTTTCTGCTGCATCCAACACAGGATCCCTAGTCCTGTCACTTCGCTCTCTGCTACAGGTAGACAGTGACAGCCACAGCCTGCCCTGATACTCTTCTGTTGTAAAACCATGCTGTGAAAAAAATATTGTTGTAGTACAAAGGGCAAGCACACATGCAGGAAAGGCAACGGCTAGGGAGCAGAGACGCTGCAATCCCCACAGAGCAGGAGGGACCCTGGAGCAAAACTCAAAACGGCGGCCGTACTCCTTTGCATCACTTGACATGATGCAACGGCACCACGAAGCCTCTCCTGAGGGTATGGTGCCGGCGCTACCCCCCAGCAGCATAAATGGCCATCGCAGGGACCCTGCTGCAAAACCCCAGCCAAAGCCCCCTCGGCTCACCAGGGGGAAATGTGGCACCCATGTCATTGCACTGTCCTCCCATTTTCCCTGTCCCAAGGCCCCCTCAAAATGACATTGCCTCATTTGCTTCCTAATTAGAGCCAGTACAGCCCTAACCCGTGCTATGGCCACCTTGCAGGGCTCTGGGGCACCCTGGGGATCCCCACAGTGCAGGGAAGGGTGTTGGGGGTGGACTTGCCCCCTGCTCTGCTTGCCTGGGAGATGCCCCATGGGAGATGCGCACCGTTAGGGCACTCAGACCCGCAGTGCTATTCCTCCTCTGTATGCTCCATTTTATTTTATTTTTCTCTGCTTTGGGGCAGTTTGGGAAGCTCCATTGAACCCCTCGGTGCAAAGTGACAACTTTCATATCACAGAAATTCAAGATCTTTGCAATTTGCAAAACTCACAAGAGGAACCCGCGTCCCCAGATCGCTCTCGCCTCCCCTGGCGCCGGGGTGACACATGGCACTTGCACAACCCATGGGTTTTGGGTGCAGCCCTTCGTGACTCAGAAGAGTTCACACCTCAAAGCCAAATTTATTTTAAGTTTTCTGCAACGTTGCTTTCACTCCTGTGCACCGCCGCCGTCAATAAATGAGAGATGCATGAATAGCTAACACTGGACGGGTGGGGGACCAGGGCAGCACCGAGGGGCAAATGCCCCAATGCGTTGCAGTCAGGTAGAGCTAAGAGAGATGTCTCTGATTCATAATCTCCGCTCAGTGCTTCTCTTGTGCTGTAATGAAAATCGTGCCATATTGGTCGCTCTCGCTGCCAAGTGATATGGCCATGCCCTCTCCACAGCATCCAGCTACAAACACGCTTGATGGCACTCTCCGGGGGAGCTGCCTGCGCTGGTTTTACATTGCTAACATATGTAGGTACACCTGAAAGCTACAGCCTGCTACTTCTCATGGACCTCGCTGGGGTACCTTTGCTCTTTTGCCACCAAGGGTTAATTTTCTAATGGCTGCTTTGCTGCTGAAGCTGGCCAAGTTTTTCATCGCCTGCAGAGTACCACAAGCTGTGATTTGGAGCCAGAAAACACCATTAATTTTCTAAATAGGAAGGATCACATATGTAAACTGTCTGGGTCTATAACCAGTTGGGCAGGTAGAAGGCAAAGAGAAGGAAAGCGGGTTTTTTTTTTTCAGGCACCAAAGCAAAATAAACCCGAGGCTGCTGGCTGCACTGAAGTTTCTCGGTGAAGCCGGGCTCCCCCTTGCCTTCCCCCCACACTCCCACCACACACACACGGCATCACCCGTGGCAGTGCTCGTTTTTACTGGAAAAGGTCAGGGTGATGATTTATTGAACAGTTATTGAAGTTTTTTTACATGAGGCTATATGGAAAAGTTACTGGAAAAATCAAGGCAAGACTGAATAAAGGTAACAGCTCACGGTTTGTATGAGACCCAGGCTGATAGCCTTTCACGTGCCGGCGTGACCTAATCCTGCACCACATGTGTCAAGGCAAATGCCCAGTTTGCGCCAATGGAGGGTGACGGGGGACCCCGGACCTCGACTGGGGCAGAGAGCTGCAAGAGTGGGATTAGGGTGTTTGCTACCCACATCGTCCTCCTTCAAAAGACCCACCGATGCCACAGAGCTGCCTGATTTTGTTCAGCCAGGCACACACACGAGAGCTACATTTTGGTGGTGCAGAGGGAAGGGACAGGGCCCCGTGAGCTCTCTTGCCCTGGGCACAGCTGCCCACACCACCTCCCGCTGCCGGCCGTGCCTCAGTTTCTCTATTTATAAGCTGGTGTACAGATACCAACCACAGAGGGGTGCTCTGGGTCTTAATTAATTAATTAACGCCTTGTGCAAGGCATTTGGAAGGCCTTTGGTGGACTACCAAAGGTCACATTGTCAAATGGTTTTAAGAAAAAAAAAACACAAAACAAAACAAAAAAACCCTATTTTTGTAATTGTTTTTCCAAGTCTTTCATGCAACTCCTGGCACTGTACAGTTCAGCTTTTCACCTTTTTCTTGCCTCTCCACAAATCCTTAGGAGCTGCTTTTTCCTCCCTTTGTGAGCTAGAAGAGGGGGAAGAGCTGCGGGCAGGACCAAGGGCTCCCTCAACTGGCAACCACCGTGCTCAGCCCCAGCACCACCCAAATCACAGGGGACACCTCAGCTCCCCAGGGCCGAACAAACCCTCAGCCAAGGGCTGAGGCAGAAGAATTAAATTTTTTTTTCTACGTTACTCAATGCAGCAAAGACACAAAGGAACATGTTTTTTTACTTTCAGGTGCTGTGCAAATACTGTAGCAATCCTAGGCTGGTTGTGGCTGCAATTGCACTGTGACCTCTGGGGGCCTGATCCTGCACTTATTCACCGCTGCAACAGCCATCTCAACCAGATGCAATAACCACTGCAGGATCGGGTCCTTAATTAGTTCAATATTCTCCCCCACACACCTCTTTTACCACTTTCCCTCCCAAGGAAGAGTATTATTCATTAAGGGCTCAGGCAGAGCCCACCAGAGCTCATTTTAGCTGAGATCTCCCTATGATCTTCCCAAGCCTTTAGCAGGGAGCAAGCCTTGGACTCTCTTTCATGGGCTGCGTTGTGACCTGGCTTCAAAGTGTGCAAAGAGGTTCCACGGCTCCCTTTGTGCAGCACAGTCTCTTAATTGCACTTTTAAACACAGTGTAATTTTTGTAATTAACATTATGGTTTCAGAGGGCAGAGAAGCCTGCACTATGCTAATTACAAACTGGAGTAGTTGGAGTAGAAATTCAAGGCTCCAGTTGCTGGGGCCGAATGCAGTTTTTATGAAGGATTTCAAAGCTCCTCCGTGGGCTCTGTGTTCTGAGTTATCATTAGCATTTGATAACATAAAGAATTTTTATAACATGTGACAGATTTCGATGTGAAGATTTTACCTGATAACTGGAAAATTTACATAAAGACCTTCATTAGCTCTCTGCTCACATTACTGTGAGCGGAAGAACTACAGCACGCTGTCTCCCTGTAAGATGGGGCTTGGGAGCCAAAGAATTTGTGCTTTATAATAAAATTTATAGTACGTTAGAAAGGGAGGTTATAATAATCCTCAATGATGTTAGGAATCGGAGCAATTCAAAGAGTGAAAGAGAGCACGAGAGGTGATGGGAAAGGATATTTCAGTATTGCCATGCAGCAGAGGACCGCAGGCTGCAGCAAAGGCGCTGCAAGCGGGAACATAAAACATCCCAGAGCAGACGCTCAAACCACCACCACAACGCCAGTGCTGGGGCCAGCTCCCGGGCATGGGCTGGGACCCATCCGGGCTCACTTATGCTGCCATCTCAGTGCTTTGGAGCAGCTTTCTGGATGGGGTAAATGAGAATTTATCATTACTCCTGCTGCCTCCCTACTTGCCGCTGTAGGTGTGCTGCTGGGCATAGAGTAGCAGCATGCGGCAGTATCTCTGCGGGATGCATCATCCTTCACAAGGGGTATGTTTTATTTGCGGTTATGGATATAACACATAGCCATGTAACCACATCATCACAGAATTCAAACTACCCAGACACCATTAGTAAAAGTTTATCAGTATCTCTCTTATAACATTCTATGGGTTCTCCTGGGACTACACAGTATTTTCTAGATGTCTGCACGGCTCCAAGATCTTTCCATTGCCTATTGAAGGCTGCCTGGCTGCATCCTGTGAACACTTCTAAATATTTCATATTTATTATGATCTCCAGTGAATAACTGAAACTGCTCACCAGCATAGTGCCACACTGATTGCAAGCTTGCATAAGAAAAAACCAAAATAACAGTTGATGTGCACAGAGCTGCTCCGTGGCACACTCCTGCCATGCTGAACTGACCAGGGATACCTCAGACGGGCATCTGAGCAAGGGAGGACATGGCCAAACCTTAATAAACTCATCACACTAACTTCAATTTGACTGGCTGCTTCAGAGTCTTTTGATGCTCTCAGTACCAGTTTCTGAATTCCTTGCCAGGCTAAAAAGCCTCCCACGCACCCTCAACTTTAGGTAAAATAAAACTCTTCCTTCAGGAAATGGAAGCAATCTCGCCAGCTGATCCATAAGCTTCATTCCTCAAGTCTCCAATCAGACTGTTAAAACCACACGATATCTTTGACAAGCGTCGTTAGTCCTGTTGCATGGGGAACAGCCACACTGGATTTTCAGAGTTGCCTCTGCAAAGGAATCTCTTTTTCCTGTAGTTTTGCAAGCCCAGTGCTTGGAGAAACCAAAAAGCAACCTTAGATCAATGATCAAACTTTCGTAGTAGATGGCTTTTATTTTTACAAAATATTTGCTTCCAGCAGAGTGTATCTTAATTTACAAATGCAGAAATCTGTCATTAAGCTTTGACCCAGCTTCATGGCATTGTCAAATGCAATAACGTATCTTTTAATAGTTTTATATCAAGTAAGGATATAACATATCATTAGTTTAAATGTATTTGCAAGCAATTACCCCCACCAGGATATTTGTGAATGCTCATGCAAAATTGATGAAATTCTGACATGCTTAAACATTGTTCATTTAGCTCTATTCCTTATGTATAGAAAAAATAGAATAAATAATTCTACTGCCACTTGCAAAGTATTGTTCGGCATTTTCATTCTGTTCGTGGTTTCTGTCCTGCCTTTAAACTATAGCCCTCGGTGATCATTTGGAAAAACAGTTTCATATATGTTTAATTTTAAATAGATGTACTAGATTATTCATTCCTCTTATTATTGTTCAATGCAGTAATTTAAACATGGACTAGATTTACTGCGTGTCAGCTGCCTTTCTTTTACAAAACGGGATAAATTATTAAATGAGTAGAGGTTGTTTGACAACGGGTTTTCCAGTACTTCACAAAAGAAAGACCTTTGACATTCAGCTGTCTTTTGAAAAGAATAAAGAATAAATCAATTAAGTCTCTATGCTGTGGTTCAAAAACACGCTGTTATGGCACATTCTTGCTTACCTCTAAGTTGACTTGGGAAGACTCAACCCATTGCAGTCATACCACTAGGTAAATTATTGATCTAATTGTCAGGTTGCTTTGCGAGCCGCACTCTCTGGCCCAACCACCTTAAATATAGCCATTTCTATAACTCCTCTGCTCATTCGCCAAGCTACAGAAAATCATTGCTATCAACGTCTGGTAACATTTGCCACCAACTTGGAAGACCTTTTTACAATATTTATTTTTGGCTGCATCCAGCAGAGGCTCAGACTTCCTAAGAAGAAATGTCTTCATTGACAATGTTGAGGGACTTCTGTCTCATGAGCTTCTGTGTGAGAAGATTTTCAAGAAAGTGGAGGGAATGTCAGGTACGAGATGCTCAAAGCTCAGATAAAGCTTGGATGCTAGAATATTCCCTGCCAAGGAAAACCCTGAGTTCATGGGAAGTTGGACTGGTGGACCCCACAAACAGTGCTAATCTTTTCTTTCTCATTTGTGTGGCTTTTACTAATTGCAGAATTTACTGCAAAGCACTTTGGGTGCTTTGAAACAAAGAGGAACGTATCTGCTTAAGACATCATGTCAGCAAACTGACCCTTTAACCCAAGCAGAACCTAATTACAAAATAGAAAATTAAAACAAAATTAAAAAAAAAAAAACTAAATCAAAACAAAATCTAACCAAATGCTCATCTCCTTTACCTGGCTTATGCAGCATTGCTGTATCAACACCAGTCTAACTTAGCAGTATAAAGGAAAACGTGGGCATACACAAGGGGATTCATGTTTTGCAACCCAGCCTTGGCATGGTGAGAACTTACAAATATGGCTATTTTTATTATTGTTTTAGCTCTGCAGAAACCAAAGATGAGGGTTTTTTCTCTGCCAGAATTAAGATTTCCTTAATTTCACAAAATGCTCTTGATCATATCTAGCATCTTTTTCATCATGTTTGTCCATTCCCAAGCGCCACAAACATTTTATATGCCAAGGGCTGATCCAGGACATAAACAGAAATCACTGAAATGACACATGGAGACAGACTACCCAGCCTTGGAGTCTCCCAAGTCCCTTTCTCACCCATGAAGGATGCTCCCCTGCTATCTTTAGGTTGGAACTTCACTCACTCAACTTTTTAACATCCCAAGTGATGGGATTTGCATTAGCTCCCCTGGGGGACTGCTCCTGCCAGGAAGCTTTCTGTACTATTCAGCTCTAGTTTTCTATTTCTCACTTTTCCCTCCAGGAGAAGAGCTTTTTGAGCAGCATGACAGCTCGCAGGAGGTCTTTGGGCCTGAGGACTACCCCAAGGCCACCTGCACAGAGAAGTGTTGGGGCTGCAGGTGCCACTGTGGAAGAGGGAGATGCATGTATTTTTGAGCCAGAGATTAATTTAAAAATAAAAAATAAACCAATAAAAAAACCTGAAGTTATGTCTTCTGATAAATCCTTACCAGGCTGCAATATTTTGCCTCATGGCAGAAAAATGAAGGCAGCAGATGTGGGGCTTGCACACACATTTTGTCTTGGGGGGAGCTTCTGTACATCCCGCTCAGGAAGTGGCTTGCCAGGATTTTGCAAAATCCCGCAGTCCCACTTTAAAGCACTGCTTCCTGAGCAAAGGTTAAACGAGGTTTAAGTGCAATGTAGTAAACCTTCACTGTTCATAAAGTTCTGTGATAAATGCACGTGTAGTTACTCCAGATAAAAGCACCGAGGTCAGCCAGCAAAGCTGGGAGGCGACAGCCCCGATGCTCCAACTTGCCTCCAGCCCATTCCCGAGATGCTTACTTTGTGCTGGGATAACTTCTCACCCACCATAGACACATTGCTTGCACAAAATATGAAACTTCTGACATTTGCGATTCTCTTGCGACTTTCAGCCCAAATTGCCTGGCTGCTGCCTTACCCTGCACACTCCAGGTTTGTCAGTGCACTTCTCCCGTGCTTGGTCCTGATGAGGAAGCAAAGCCACCGCAGTTTCTGTGCTCATTTGCAAGTGGGACTTGCTGAGACTCCAAAGCGAAAGACAATTGTGCCGAGGTCAGACTCCTCTTCTCCTGCTCGGGCTGGAAGGCACCTCAAAGCACAAGGGGCCCGTGGAAGCAAATGGAGTACGGTGCCACTGATTGCAGTTCAGGCGAGCAGAATGGCGCTTCAATTATTATTGTTATTTTAAAGTGAAACTCTGATTGCTAGGGGCATCCCAATTTTATCGAGCTCATTTTATTTTCCCTACATTTATTTGAATAATATGTCCTTTGCTTGCAATAAAAAATGCCATATACCCCATCATCATAAGTAGCAGTTTATATAAACATAGCATTGTCCTGATGAGTTCAGATATGAACCTGTTTGTTTATAGAATTTCTCCAGAAGTTGTAATATTTATGATTTAGAAAACGAACCAAGAGGGAAGCATCTTGTATGGCAAGGAGCTGTTGTGCCTGCAGATTTGAATCACAAGCTACAGATGTGGTTGCAGAATAACAACCTTGTTAAAAAAAAAAAAATAGTAATAGTAGTAAAAAAACAAACTTTCAGCACCTTCTCCACCCTTTGGGTGCTCAGTGACAGGGCAATTTTAGCCTGAGAAGGTTAAAATTCAATGGCAAGGTGGTCAAAACATCTCTTTGCAAGGGTGTTAAGGTGCTTCGGGGGTGTGGGGGTGTGTGTGTGTAACCACTGAGGGCCCTGGAAAGAGCAGGACAAGGACAGGTACCCTTGGTGACGCATGGGACAAAAGACAACCAGGAGAGGCTGATCATCAACACAGTAGTCAAAGATCATCCTCTGTAGCACAGGAATACTGGAGAGACTGTGTTGGCCTGAAGATGTAGTAAAGTCTCATGAAGAATAGAATAAATGGGAGAAAGATTTCATTCCTCAGTTATGCCAAGCCCAGACACTCCAGCTGGTGAGAAGAAAAAGGGATTTCCCCCATGGGACATCTAACAATAAGGACTTTACATCAGCAGCACATCAAGAGACAATATTACTCTTAAGTGTCTAAAAAAAAAAAAAAAAGAATGTAAGGGAGTCCTTTTTACGAAGTTTCTTCATGGGTTGTATCCTTCACAGCCAATATATACCGAGATCACACGCATTGCTGTGGTGTACATTAACCATGAAATGTCATGGTGCAGAATACCAGCCGTCTTCAAGAGGGCACTCCTTTCCCCACCATACTGTAGGATGCCTGTGGCAGACGAGCCATAAACCTAACACTTTATACGACGGCTGGCAAATGCTCAGTTGCAAACAGGCATTCCACCAGCAAGGCACTTGTTAGTGTAAGGGCCCATCCATAAATCGTGTTTTTACAATAATTTCCTTCAAATTGGACTGTCATCATGATCAGAGAGCCATTTACTGGAAGCAATTGCTAATTACACACGTCCCCTGTAGGGAGGAGGTACAGCGAAATGAGCATTTTGGAGGGAATTTCTTGTGTTTTGTACCTCCTACAATTTCACTCATGAATATTTTCCAACAGGCCAAGCTCAGAAGTTCTTCATCTGACTTCAGCAAGAGTTTTGGCTCAGCACAGCCCTGCGAGACTCTGCTGTATGTGTTTTGGTCAATTAGAAAACAAAACAAGAAAACAAATACCCTTGAATCGCTCTAAAAATCCTGTAGAGTATCTTGTCCATCCTGATGACATCTAAAATATTTTCCTTGCAGTCTATTCCCACTGTGGTTTTCACTGGCCAGCGTGGAATGGCTTTCCTAAATCTTTTGGGAAACCAGTTCACAGATCACTGGACAGTATTTTTTTTTCCCCCATGGCATCACTTTAAGTTTTCTTTAGCTCAGTTTCATCCCATAACTCTTTCTGCTGAAAATATCCCAAATAATTCCTCTTATACATACAGCTTTCTCGTCTATCCAAACACCTTACTGGAAACATCTTGAATTCTTCTGCTCCTAAATAAATCAACAAGCCAGATCTGCTAAAGATGAATTTCACCATTTTCTTGAGTAGCTGTCTGAAGAGCTACATTTACTCCTCATTTCGCATCCTTTACATTTATGGCTGCTGTAAGACCCCCTCTTGCATAGCCAAAGAGCCTTGGCGTGAGCCCAGTGTTGGGTGGAAACTTGACCTAAACCCAAGGCGTCCTGGCTGCTCTCCCCAACACTTGTATGTGTTCGTCCAGCACTGGCATTTCTGGGTTACACACCTAAAGAGAATGACTATTTCCTCTTTCATATATGACAAAATAAAACAAATCACCCTGATAGTTACAGCAACATGCTTCGGGACCTGCAGAAGCTGTCTGAGGGAATGTTAAATCCTTTGACCACAGTTTGCAGTTACCTTGCGATATCTAAAGAAACTCACCTGGATGAAAATAGGGGGGTCAAATTCATTCCTGGAGCAACTTCACTAAAAGCACTGGAGTTACTCCAGAGATTAATTTGAACTGGTATCTGTAGTACAGACTAGTTGCATTGTATTTCCTACCTGCAATTAAGAACTACATAAAGTATCCTGGGCTCCAGAGCACGGCATTTTTCCTCTTCAGCTGCACGGGATTCTTTCCATAAAGGTATAATGGGGGAGAGTAATGAATACCATTATTTTGTTTAGAGATTTGGGGACTTAAGCAAGAGCTGGTCAAAGCAGCTCAGGTAAAACTTTCTCCATCAGGAAATGCCATTTTGTCAGATAGGAACTTGGTGCAGGAGCCAGCACAGTTTCATAGAATTTCATTTAGAACAAAATTGAACCACGGTGTTTTGGTGAGAATAAACTCTAAAATTAAATTTCATTGGAACAGAGCGAGTCAATTATTCATTGCAAAAGAAAAAGTTGTTCTGAACTGTTACTTTACATTACATTCCTAATTATAAAAGAAAAGAAATACATAATTGGAATGAAACCTTTTGATTTCTTGAACTAGAACATTTTGACTAATTCAAAATAGCATGTCCTAGAAATGTGTTTTTCACAGGCAATTTCAACTTTGTGCTTTTGTTCCAATTCAGAACAAATCTCTACATTTTGAAAATCACAAGTTTCCCAGTTAAATGGAAAAATGATGTATGAGAAAAACCAAGCACCTTACACAAAACCAATGGCAATATTACATGTAACTCCCTTTTCCAGCGACTTTTGAGCAGCTTTAGGGACATACGAAGAGACAAAACAGGGCACTGAGCAGCACAGGAAGAAACAGGATAATACTAGAGATGCAGAAGTCAGATAGGAAATACAGTGCTGTTCTTCAAGAGAGATATTTTCAGGTGTGTGTAGGGATGCATAACACTAAGGAAAATCGGGTGGGACTCAAAGCTCGTATAATTCAATGGACAAAACAAACCTTGGCATCCCTAAATGATCCCATCATTAGCTTCATGCATGGCTCTCCTATAAGGAGGTTAGTTCACAGTATACCGATTTTGCTTCCTTCATTATGTGCTGGAGAGCTTATGTTTTTCATTTCGCCCAGTCTTAGTCTCAGTTCATAGGTCATAAGAGGCTGCAAGATCTTGACTGCAGCTTTTGGTCCTATGGGAGAGAGCGCTGTCCTACACCCCAGTGCCATGGAGACAGCAGGGCACCTCCAAAAACCCTGTTTCTCCCAGGAAAGGCATCACTACCTCTAGCCACTGCTCACCGATGCCCCATACAGCTGCCCAATGTCCTATCAGCTTTGGAGAGCAGGTCAGAGATGATTCAAGGAATCATGTGCTGGAGGAGATCTGAAGGAAACTTTTTCCCTTCAAACAAATGGCAGCTTCAACACGGAGGAGTTATCCCAGAGGTCTTGGGGCTGCTCCTTGCACTTCCAGACCCCACTCCATATCCAGCACAGCCCAAGATGCAAGGTAACACATCTCCATCCCTGCAATTGTTTGTAGAGGAAAGGAAAAGCAGTGACCAGGCTATTGAGTAGTTAACTACACAACTGTTACCTAATGATCCTAATTTGCATTATTTTAATAATAATGAGTAAAGCCAAACTGTTAAGTTGCACCTTCTACCTCAGCAAAACTGAGCTATAATTGTGTAGAGAATAATTTTATGGGTGAAGTGTGCCCTATATTATAAGAGATTAGAATAAAGTGCTCTAATATTCAATGTCTTAGCAGGTGCAGGCACTTACCTGGGCAATTAAAATCTTTTTAATATACAAATCATAGCCAATGAGACTATTGGCATGACAAACTGGATCTTTCAGGACATACTGTGTTTGTCTAAAATAGATTTTTGTTTGCTAGCGATAATTTCTCTAACTTTTGTTTGACAGAGAAAATGACTAAACGCAGACTAATTTGCACAAGATTCTTAAAACACTTGTATATCATTTCTGTGAAAGCATTTAACATGTCTCTATCTTTGTGTAATACATGCATTAATGCCTTTCACTTAATATCTCTTTTTTAAAACATACCACAGGCAACAATTGATATATTTCAATATTATACCTGCTAGGGATTGCTGGGCTGAATAGAAGTTGGCCTTGAAATAACAAGCAGGTCATGGAAAGCATGTGAAATTTTCTTTAATTTAGGGATTCATTAAGTTCATTAAATGCCCTCCTTTGTGCTCGGAGTAGTTTATAAATATGAACAGGTAAAATAGGTGCAATGTTTCCTGTGAAATTTGCAGAAAAGCATTTTTCCAGTTATTCCTGAGTAATTTTGCAACTTCAAAAAACGAAGAAAACTCAACTCTGCCAACACTCAGCTCTGCACATAAAAACGCGCTATATTGATAGTTTCAGATCTTTTCTACCTTTCAAAACAGCATGATTTTGCATCCAAATACCAACCAAAAGTGCAACAGAGATGACTTTTAGTAATTTTAAAGAGTGAAATCCGAGAAGCAAGGTTTGTCACCCAAGCCCACCACTTCTCCCACCCACGCACGCAGCCCAGCCCAGCGGTATGGTCTCGCTCTACAGAAGGGCAGGAGGTGCTGGATCACCCTTAAATGTGCTTCTCGGATTGTTATGACCCAAAAATGCAATGTGGGTGAAAACAGCAAATTGGAATTTGAAGGTAAAATGAACTGTCCATTTCTCCGTACTGCCTAGTGCAAAACAATCCTAGTGGTTTCCCATGAAGGAACCAAAGCTTGGCAGCTTCCTCACTCAATTCACACCTCTGCCTGTGCAAAGAGGTGCAAATTGCACCTCCTGGAGCTGCCTCCCCGGGGGGGGGTTATCTTAATGGAGGGCAAGCATTGTTTGCACACCTACCCTTTGAGCAACTCCTCTCCTGGAAGGCAGCTTTCATCCAGGGACAGTCCTCAACCCCAGCTCCACAGCGGGATGCAGTGGACCACTCGGGTCCTAAAGGGATTGCTGCAGCTCCAATATTTGCAATGATGGGGACATGCCAAGCCCGTTTTAGCTGCAGCAAGAGGGATCACAGCCTTTCCCTCCGGGGAAAAAAGCCAGGGAAGGGAAGCACTGAGCACCTGGAAGAAGCTGGAATAATTTAGGGCTGAATGCAGACTGACGCCTGCATGAGAAATAGGTTGCACGGAGGCCAGCGAGGATATACTAGAACAACACGTGCAACCACAGAGCAAATCAATTGCATATTGTGCAAGATCACCCTGTTGGGAAGTCGTCTAACATCCCGCAGTGGCAGCAGGCTGACATCAGCTTACATACACACACACAGAGCGCACTCAGCAACAAACACCATATAGGTGAGTATTTGGCTGGAAATTGGGGGCACTTCAAACATTTGGCAGGTAATCCTATCAGTCCCAACTGAGATTTCCTCCTTCTTGGAGGAGGTTTGTGGTTTCCACGCAGCTTTGTATCAGCAAATAGATGGAAAATACTCAGAGCATGTCTAGTTAAGACAGAAAATAATTTTGCAATATATGGACGAACACAGGCTCTTCCATCTCAAGGGAGGTTTCATGACACTTTACACCACACAGCTTAAAAAAAAAAAAAAAAAAAAAGTTATGTTTCCAAACTAGGCTTCCCTTTCCATTCTACAGAGAGACAGACAACTGCAAAACATAATTTGCATGACCCGTGCTGGACAATAACTCAATAGTACAGTCACTCCTCAGATGTCTCGCTCCCTATAACCCAAATAGGAAGACTCTAGATACTGTCTTGGACATACAATTCTTAGATAGCTGAACTTGGGTGAGATTACTAACTTTATGTTAGCAATAATATTTTTGTTAACAATAACACAGTAGCTTTCTCTGTTATCATACAACTCCGTCTCCGTTACGGACACCAGTCCCACCAGTGCCCCTCTCCATGCCCTAGGTCACCGACAGGTCTTCCTATACAATTGGAAATGGGCAGCTTGTGCCCCGCTCTCTATCTAGGTGATTTTAAGTTGTTATCACGGGGATTGCAGTAATGCCCAAGGACCTTCTCCTGGAGACCCTTCCTGTGGTGAAGAGCAGTTCTTGCCAGAGAGCACGTACAGAGGACAAGCTGGAAAAAGCAGCGGCCACCTTCTTTGAGGGGATCATTTGGCTGGCCTAAAAACCCAAAAGAGGTTTGTGAGTCGAGATCCCCCGCATGTCTCTTTTTTAATGCTTATGTCATTAACCACAGCATACAGCATACATTCTTGTTAAATCATAAACATGGGAAAATCCCTGAAGTTACCAGTGCCTTAAAAAAAATAAATAATGCAAGCTCCAAGCCTCTCTGCTTCTGCTGTGGAAACAATTTAAGTTGAGCTTTGGTTCATACCCAAGCTACTCCTTAAAGAAACTTAAAGCACTTTAATGTTCAGATGTACTCGCATGCCCAGTATCAACATTTTGCCTCACGGTCTCTTCCAAGTTAGCTAGGAAATACATATCTGCAGCTGCTTTACATACTTTTTGCATTCTCATTTCCTAGGCCAAAAGTCTTCCACTATCAAGCCACAAATTAATCTAATTATTTGGATATTTAGGCCATTTAGGCTCAAGTCATCAGACAGTTAGGCATGTGTCTAATACTGTCTCTGCAACGTGACTGCTGGGGGACTATTTAAAGATAAGCACATGCCTAAACGCTGTGCTGAATTAAGCCTTAGTAAGCCTTCAGAAGCTGGCTTTAAACAAACTGGTTTTAGGCAAATAAAGAATTGCCTTGGATTAAAAAAAAAAAAAAACAAACAGAGGATGGGAAGGTATTTACCAGGTGTCACAAACACCCTATATGAAAGGAATAGATTCTTTTTAACAAAAATACTCAACATATGGCTGAGATATCTGGAATAATTATGAGAATGTAACAATAAACAAAAAATGTTTTTGTAACTCATCATATGGCAACTTTGACAAGTTTGAGTAGACGTATTTCACCTTTAGCATCGCCTTTAAAAAGACCGATCAGTGATAAATCAGTGGGGTTTTTCCACTTCCAAACATGAAGGTGTCAGGTTCTGCAAGGGGCAAACATTAGGCCAGCTCTGCCTTGACTCTCAGGTTTGCCTGACCTAAAGAAAAGCAATTTGCAGAAAGAACCTGTAACCAAAAATAAAATAGCACGAGGCGTGCAACACCATAAACAGTTAAACGAAACGAAGTATGAGTGAAAGCAAACTGTAAGAATATCATGTTTCCAACTGTAATGTGGGCATTTATATGCAATAGTTAAAAACGTTTGAAGAAGCTAAATTATCCAGCCCCCATTATCCTAATGTTTGAATTCCGCACATGACTCCGCTCCAGGGGAACGGCAGAAATGTGACACCCCTTTGGGGACCACCCTGGGACAGCTGCCAGAGGGGACACCTCAGCAGGGCGTTGAGGGACAGGCGCAGGAGCAGCTCTGGGGCAGCGGGGGCGGAGCCCTCGCTTGTCCCAGGTAAGAACTGCTCAAGAGGGAAATTATGGGACTCTTCTGCAACATGTTTCCTAAAACACGAGCGGGGTCCCATTAACCACCCCAGTAACACATGAGGTGGTGGGCTGCTGCCTTTTTATGCCCGAAGACCTGCTGCCCTGGCAGGCAGCAGGGCCAGACTCCTGCACCACCTTGCTGGGGCTCCAGCCTCTGCCACCCACTTGCTGCGTGACCCCGCCAGCGCTCATGATGCATCGTCCCGTCACCCTCACCGTTTACAGCAAAAAAGCTATTTAGCTGGTGCCTGCAACCCTTCAGCCCGCAACGCCTTGACAGCAGAGGTTATAGGGAAAAAAAAAGAAAAAAAAGGGAGAGAAAGAAAGAACAATGTGCAATCGGCACTGCATTAGAGATGGAAAAAGTACTTAAAGCCTGCAACATTCATCAAGGCTGAATACATAAATGCCACATTTTGAATAAGCCAAGCAAAAGACAATGACAAAGGAAAGGCGCGTTGCTTCAGGAATCTCTATCATTTTCATTTGCTGCTGTCAGGAACCTGTTTTTTGCCTCTCACTCTATCAGCCATTATAGCATTAATGAAGTAACCTCACATAGTTATTGACTGGCTTGTCAGAGTCCCTGCCTGATCCCTTAATAGAAACCATTGGTCTTCAGTTAAAAATGGGGTGAGCTGGGAGGTGCTGTGGGCATGTGCTGAATTTCAAGTGCACTCCTGAGGTTATCAAAAGCCATGAAATGCAAATTATTATATTTTTTAAACACACAGATTTCATGCAACTGAGCATATAAAATTGACTAATACTGTACTTTATGCATTCCTAATATGTTTCCAAATATGCTCTGCATATGATCTTTCCCCAGAAAGTTGTGGGTGGTAATTGAATAAGCAGAAATGGGCCTAGTTTTATTTTGTGAATAGTTTCCTGGATGTTGCAAGTCTCTGTTCCTTCTAATATAAGGTAATGTTTATGCACTGTCTGTTCAAACAACACGGGTAATCCTTTGTCTGAATTTCTGTCTCAGATCAAAATAATTTTTCCTTCATAATTTTTTTTTTTTCCTCCTTTCATAAAGCATCCTAAGTCCCAGAACTAGTATATTCTCATTTACTAGAAATTGAGGGTTGGCAGAGGGTCTAGAAATAAATTCTTTTCCCAGAAGGTAATAAATCCAGGGAGTAATCTAAAACACTGAGTTGTTAATTCCAGTACCACCACGCCATTGCCAGCGATATGGGTACGTTACTGAATCAGCCCTGGTCGACAAGCAATCAGTACCTGTAGGGTACCTGCAGAGCGGGATGCAAGTGCATCCTCAGGCATCTGCTTGTTGCAGACAAGGCATCCACAAAGAGTTTGCCAGCTAAGTATTTGGTATAGTGCACGAGCAGGAAAAAGCTACGGGTGGACCTTCTGTAAGCTCCTCCAGGGAGGAGCTGGGGCCCATGGTCTGATGATTTTTCGTTATGGTTCTTAACGTAACGCCCAGAAGATGTGCGCTTTGCACATCTGTGATCATCTAAATCGTGGCCCAAGTATCACTAAGTCCTCTTGGTGCATAATGCTTCCAAACCCTGCAGCCCTGGCCCATGCGAAACCTACTTAAGCAAATTCAGTCAGTTTTCTGGAATCAAATTTTACTTGCAGGCAAGATTTGAAAGCCTTTCATCAACACAGATAGCCCTAATAAACATGCCTCTCCCATGTCTTTCTCTTCAGGAGAGTCTCAAAGGTTAAACATTACGCTGATTTTGAAAAGGATAGTGAGAAACCTCACGTTTCACTCAGCATAGAGAGCAACGAGAGGAATAGTTGTTCAGCCAGACCTGATTTGAGATTGTTCAGACCTCTTGGGTCTGCAAAACTGGGTTGGCATTCTCAGAAGAACAGGCTCCCATAATAATTGTGGTCTTCTCTTGTTTCTGATTGGGCTAAAAATTCTCTGAGAACAACTCTCATGGCACTTCCACATCCCTGGTCTGAAATTAAGCACTTTTTTCCTAATGAATACTCCATTTGTTGATTTGGTGACACTTTTTCTGAGCCTGAAATATTATGAAATTCTTTAATTCCCCCCCCCCTTTCCCTAATTAATTATTTGCAGGCTGTTTCCCTCCATAAAAGACATTCCTTACATAAAAACAGTTGGTGGGTAGCATGTTAGGAATGTCTTTCATTTAACCTATTTCCAAAATATTCCCGTAGCCCTGCGCATAGAGCCAGCAGCATACTTGCTCATCCCCTCACATGGTCCTGGGAGAGCCACAGGGCACTGTAAAGCCTGAGCCACTCCAAAACCAGGGTAAGGAGGGTTGCAAGGGTCTTTGAGGGGACCATAGCGCCACCCCAGAGTACGAACACCCTCCAGCCTGGGACATCCCAACATTGGTTCCCAACCGTTGGGTCAACTCCCCACAGTTGGTAGATGTTAGTGCATATTTCCAAGGCTGTCTTCGCAAGGGAGTAGGACTTGGCTAAAATATTCGAGATCAGCCTGAACCATGCAGCTCTCTCAGACATTGGGCTGGGAGACCATCTTCTGTTAAAAGTATTTATCATGGCCTGAAACCCACAGCTCCTCCCCAAAGCTTAGCATCCCAAGCACTCTTGGATGAGAACTAAATCCCGGTTGCTGTCATCACGTAGGACAAGCTTAATCTGTCTGAAAATAAATGAGTTTGTTCTTTGTATATGGGGAGAAAAACCAAAATAACATCACTTTCTAATTGATTCAAGGTCCATGAGCGAGTAAGTGGGACCACAACTCCTGTGCTTTCCACCAAAGCTCAGGAAAATTTTAGGCTGTTGTTTTTTGGTCCAGTGCAAAGTCGAAGTAGCCAACAAACAGCTTTTAGATTTGCTGTCAGATCTGTGCTTGAGTGAGCTTGCATGCTAACAATTCAGAAATGGGCAGAGCAGGGGGCTCAGGGGTTAACATTTATTTAGATTCTCTCTTCCCCGAGTGATTTGTCTATCCCTACTTATAAAGCTGTGTTATCTGTGGGCGTTGTTTTCTTTGTCTTTTTCTTTTTCCTTCAGGATACACTGATGCCACATTTTCAACACAAATGCCACAAAACACCACCCTTGCCCACAGTTCCTTGCTCCACAGCAGTGGGGCAATGTGTGGCCTGCATATAGAACATCACTGCCAGGAGCTCATCAGTTCTGATCTTCTAATTGTGCTTAATGATTGCTGAAAGGAACCAAACAATCACGAGTGAACTTCAGCTTTCCTGGTAATTAATATTGTTATTACAGAATTGTTAATAATTATTGGACTCTGGCAATCTAGGAAGCATCAAAGATTTTGAGCATCTCCAGGAAGATACACACAGCCTGCCCAACTCTCGTTTCCTGGTTCACAGCTTTGTCCTTATTTTGAACGTGCCTCTGACTAATACCCACCCCAGTATGAGCCCAGAAAAGCCTAATTGCTTGCAAGAAACTGCTCATTTCAGACATACATAGATTCAGTCTTGAGACGATCTTTGTTTTGGGGACACACTCCATGGTCCTAGGAGAAACCCGCACGGCTTTTGTGCATTGCAGCTGCCACTACGGGCAATACCCAAGCAAGCGTTGCAGCAAATTTTCACACAAGCGGTTGAAAACTGAAATTATTCTTAAAGGTTGCTAAACAACAAATTTGCAATTGCATTCGCTGTATGCAAACAGACCTGCTATTTTGTGTGTTTTGTTGAGTGCAATATATTTGGCATGCAAAAGCTGTGTCTTCAGGGATTTTTTTTTTTAAATAAGTAGTCTGGACGTATTGTAAGAGACAAAGTAATTAGCATTCACTCAGCCCAGCAGGGCAGCAATTTAAACTTTTACAAGGAGTCAAAGTTCAGGATGCTGCCCTGCCATCAACTTTCTACATACAGAAGGGATACAGACTGGAATATCCAAATGTTTCAGGCTACTCTGGGTTATTTGAAACTCCAATAGACACATTACTATGGGGAAATTGCTTAATCTGCTCCAGGATTTATTGCTATTGTATGTTCAGTATGGAGGTCTCGGAGGGTCAAAAAGGGCTGTGCTCAGTGCAAGTATTTCATACCATATTAAAAAGTTTCTGACCATACCTTTAATCCTCAAAATCATTACATCTTATTTTTATGCAGACACGCATATAAAAACACTCCACAAAATGAATTTGCGTTTACACCCTACTCACAATAATCCCACAGCACGGGGAAAGGAGGGAGGCGAAGCACTCTGCTGCTTGCTTTAGTCCAGGAAAAGGCAAGTTTGTTGTCGTATAAAGCAAACAAATAGAAAAGTCAGAAGGGGGAAAAAAAAAAAGCCCTACTGTGTTGGATTGATTTAAGAGTAAGTGCATGCTGCCAGAGAAATAGATTTTTTTCACCCGTTAGGCAGTCATTTTTACAAATGTACGATGTGAGTACTGATTAGAGCTTGTGGAGAAAAGAGCTTTTTTTTTTTTTTTTTTTTTTTTTTCTTCTCCTACCTGTTGTANTTTTTTTTTTTTTTAGTCTTTCTCTTTTTGTGTTCATCCCACCCTTCGCTCCCCATGGCACGACCCCACTCTGCCAGGCAGCCCCCCATCTGCTCAGGGTTGCTGTTGGGGAGGACAGGAACCCCAGCCCCTGCCCAACACAGGGAGGAAAATCCAGTGCCCTGAGACTCGTGGCGGGGATGGCATGGGGCAGTTTGGGAGGGAACTCCAAGCTGGTCACAGGAGAGAGAAATACTTTGCCCCACTTAGCATAATTATTTGGGGGCTTTCAGTAAGAAACCAGTAATGAATTTTTTTTCCTTGTTCCCCCACGCCAGGCTTTCACTTGTAAGAGCAGCTAAAACTAACTAGAAAGAGAAGACGAGAATGAAACGTATAACACCACATTTGTTTTGTAGACTATTCACACCCAGTGAAAGCAAAACAACTTGGGTAGGAAGGAAATCTGGGTACCACAGAGCTAAATATAACAAAAAACCTGGGTGAAAAGCAGTCTCGTCTAATTGCCCTCAAAAGTATTGTCATTACCCTGCTGGCTTTTCTTGGTAAAAAATGTTGAAAATATCATTATAAGTCTTGGTGGCATCTTTGCACCTCTGAGAAATAAGTTCAAAAGCAAAAAGCACAAGGAATCAGCACATAGGATTTTAAGGCTCTTGCAGGAACAAGCATCAATTTTATACATCCCCCATCTTTACGGGAGTTTCAAATGAAGAAGAAAACACAAACATCTTGTTTGCAAATAAAGGTATGATCTCTCAGGTTCTCACAATGTATTATTTGCCAAGCAAAACAAACTTTGAACACAAACAGTTCAGCTCCTTTCCCATCTCCAGAAGACCTAGTAAAGGGTATCGCCTCACAATGGAGATGCTGCCTATAAAATCAGGGAGAAACAACCCTCCACGTCCCTACAGTCAATTCACAGACAAAGGAAATTTTTTGCCTTCCCATTTTACATATGGCAGCACAAGACATTAAGTAACTTTTCTGAGTCAGTAAATCAGGCTGCTCCATGACTGCAGGGGGAGATGGGGATGGCTGAACGGGTGCTTTGCTTCTTGAACGTACCCCACAATGCTTCCTCCTAAAATAAGACTGACTTGTCCTGCCTCCCCCCCCCGCCCCCAGCCCCAATGCAAATTTGTACTAGCTTAAGTCATTAGGAGGTCCAAAGAGTTTATTTCTTTTTCTTCTTCATTTTCAACCTACCAGATTTCTTCTCACAGATGAAATACTGCAGGAGGAGTATGATGAGAGAATAGGTTTCCTAAATATTTATGGATTAAACCAAACTAAGCAGAGAGAAAAAATAATGTTAAAAATACTAATTGTATGAGATTTCCAAACTTCTTCCCTCCAAGAGGCTGGAAGAGTTCGAATACATGTCTGACTGCAGATCTCTAGCACTTTCGGAAACCGTGTAAGATCAACAGGATATTGGTCAGCGAAGTCAATACCAGCAGCTCTGCTAGCACCCAGGGCTGGGGTGCAGGGACCCATCACGCCACTGTCCCTGCAGAGAGCCCATAATCCCAGGGCCGAGCTTTTTTAAAAAACAAAATAAGGCTATTTTCTTTGCCTTCATTAAGGCCTATTCCCATCACACGTTTAGACAAACTCTTACTCCTACATTTTCTTTTTTCTGCCCCAAGTGCATTTTCTAATTGAAAAGAGAGGTAACTTGTTTTAGTGTCACAGGCTTTAATTAAGCATAGTTTGTCTCGAATAGC
Organism: Burhinus bistriatus; assembly: GCA_013397275.1. Classification (NCBI taxonomy): domain Eukaryota; kingdom Metazoa; phylum Chordata; class Aves; order Charadriiformes; family Burhinidae; genus Burhinus; species Burhinus bistriatus. The sequence continues at coordinate 46,710 of VYXH01007721.1, read as the reverse complement.
TTCAGGGTTTATTTATTATTTATTAAAGAAAGGTTAGTTATTTATTGGGGGGAGACACATCTGTAGTTGCAACTTCACGGAATAAATCACACAGCCCATCACTCAACCTGCTTTAGGACTTTAGTGGATTACTATCGGGGTCAGGAAAAATATTTCTTTTACTGATGGAGTGTTACATAATAAGGATATTTTCAATAGTTTCAAGTCTCCCTGGAAGCCGTGGTTGTTTCTGGTCACTATTCAAGGACCAGGCATTGGCTTTGTTCAAGGGGAGAAAAAAAATAAACCACGGGTCTTACTTTGCACCATACATGCAAGAGTGCTCCAATGTCACCGTGACAGCCACCATCAATAGCGCTGGGTGCACAGGAGGGGACAGGCTGCTGAAGTCCCCACCGCAGACATTTTTCCTTCCCTCTGGCAGAGGGAAAGATCCACCACCAGGATAAATTCTGGTGCAAATGGACTGGCACGCAGGGAGACATCCTCTGGGAAGAGGTAGGATGTGCTCTAGAGCAGCTCCCGCTGCAGAGAGAAGCTCCCTGCAAGCAGGGGACTATTAAACAGCTGTTCGAGGGCAGGGGCCTATAAAGCCAATGAGGGGCCCCATAAAGCCATGCTAAGTCATATTTTTGCTTTTTTTTAATTAAAAAAGCTTTAACTTTCCCCTCATCACTTCTGGGCTGAATTGGTTTGATCCAGAGAGGTAGTTATGCATAAGAGCAACCACTTTATATTGAATTAGGGGATTTCTCATGCAACACATCTCACCAATTACAAGGCAGGGATGCAATTCTATGATTTATAATACATTATACTGTTAAGTAATATAACATTATAGATACAATTTGTACCTATCTCTCCATGGATTAGAGAGGTGGCACATGAAGAGTGGATCATTAAACAGCAGTGCAAGGCCAGGGGCCAAGCACTTCTGTTTAACAAGCTGCTCCAAGCACCACCTCTCTAATCCATGGAGAGAGAGAATAAATTGTTCCTGTATCTTGTTATAAATCATGTTCTTTTGGGTTGGTTTTGTTTTGTTTTTTTTTAATGAAAATAAAAATTTAAAATTCTGTTTAGGGCCATCTCTTTCCGGGGCTGAGCTAGTTTAAGCTGAAGGCACTTCTGTTCCAGAAAGGCTCTGAAGCCAGATTGTATAATTTACAATCTGGCTGAATTTGGGGGTGGTACAGGGGAGTGAGCCAGCTGCCCCACCCCTCTGGGTGAGGGAAACTACTCTCCCGGCCACATCAGGCTACTCGGTGGCTGAAGCACCCACATCCTCCCAGCTGCAATGGCATGGCTGGAGCTTGGGCAGCTGGAGAGGACAACCGGCTCCAAGCTGCCTCAAGTGAATAGGCTGCAAATGGCAAGCATGGTCTAAGAGCTTCAGCTACATCCTTGCTTCATCAGGAAGAAGTATCCTAGGAACACTCAGCAGCCCACCAGCACCCAGTTTGCCCAGCATGCCCCAACACAAAACTCACGAGCAAGGATTATCTAGCCTTAAGGCTAGGTAATGCTGTCGCCATTCCCATGCGAACATTAAAAAGCAACCATGGCCAAGTAAGCAGAGGTCTTTGGGAGGACAGAGTTGACACGGTGGTATTTCAATGCAGTGTGCAAACCTGCTCCGCTCGATGGCCATCCATAGCAGCTGAAGGTGAGCTCTTTGACCTCTATCTCTTCTGTTTATATTACCTCTCAAGGGTCAATAAATGCAGATACAAATACCAGGCTCTGCAGATAATACACCACTTTATAACATTGGCGCCAATATCAGGGTTCCATGCCTCAGCTTCCAGGTTTATTAAATTCCATTATAATCCCCTTAACGATGACAACACCTTTCTATAACAGTACAGTTGCTTGGCTCCTGAGGAGAGTAGCACAATGGAGGGGGCTGAAGATATAAGGACACTGTTAGGCTGCCTTATAGACCCTAAGTCATCATGTGACAAGTCATTGATTTCTATTGACAATTTCATTGTAATGTCAGAACATAACCTGAATTCATCTTTCATCCACTTCAAAAGTAAACAATGGCCCTTGGAATAGAAAAAAGGATATTGCTAAAAAAATAACAAAAATAATAAAAGAATCCAGCTTTTTCTCAAAAAAAAAAAAAGAGAACCAAGACCACTTGGTAGCTACATAGAGCAGAGCAAACTATTAATAGAGAACACATTTGACAAATTCTATCACTGCCTCCATTTGCAAATTATTCACAAATCTACTGTCATTCATTCAATTCTTCTCAATTTATGAAACTATATTAAATTAGCATTATTCCCAGAAACTATTGTCAGCCTAAGAAAAATTTCGAGTGATATTTACCGTGTTTGCTGACAAGACATCATCACCTCAGCCATGATAAGGTGCCATTGCTGTCCCCTGGCTTAATGAGCAGCTTTTAAATAAGTAGGGATTGGGGGAGGCTATGATCAGACCTTCGATGCTGTCTGTGTTTGAAAAAGAAGATAAAAAGGAAAGGCTGGCAGGACTTGGCATTGGCACTACATTACATTTCTATTAATAAAGAATGGCAATCAGCTCTAAAATTAATGTGGATCTGTTATCTCTTCACACACGCACAAAGAATTTGTGTCTAACGTGTTCACATGGTCTACGATGCAAATGATGGGGCCAAGTAATTCGTTTTTCTGTTTGATTACCCCTGTGCCTCCGCTCTTGTCTGGTTTTATATGGTTTTCTACAGCAAAGTATGTGCAGTCATGTAGGATAAAGATCTAACTGTCAGCATGGTCCCTCTCTGCTTTTCTAGAGGCCGGACAGAAATACTTCATATGCACGCAAAATGCAAACTGAAATTTGCTAGTTTCTCATTTTCGGCCACCTGTTGCTCTTCACCACTACTATTTAATACACATGAGTTTGCACATGGTGCAGGTTAGAAGTTTTACTGGACTTAAGGCTAAGACACCTCCAAAGTCCTTCACAAATATCAGACGCTCTGGCAGATGGGAAGGCTGAAGTACAGATCTGCACACCATGATGAAAAAGAAAGAGACCCTGGAGCCTTAAAAAAATAAAATTATGAAAATACACCTCTTCATTTCAGTTTCATGGGATTCAAATGATTTACAAAAATTCCCTAAGCAATTTTCCTGCAGCACAGCTCCCTAATGAGGCTGGGGAACCGGCTTCTCTCCACGCTACCACAAATAGCTAGTTGGGGCTGAATGAAAGGTTTCTTGGCTGGCACAGGTCTGCGACAAGCATAAAAGGTAAACTCAGTCTTTCAAGGTGGAAATTGCACTACTCATGCCAAGCTGCTGGCCATAGCTTACCCATCAGCCAACTACCTTTTCTAGTGATAGACCATCCCATTATATACTCTTAATTTCGAGATATTTGTTTGGGGTACGCTAATACAGGTTGGTTTTTCAACACTGGTTACTTGGGGTATTGTTTCAAGTGGTTAACTTCAAGCAGTCTCAAACTGAATAAACAGTAAGGAAAACATCCCAAATTACCACTTGCCCTATAAAGTTTTGGCATAAATAGGATCTCAAGATATTTCGTTATATTGTCCTGGACAACCAGGAAGCACAAGATGGAAATGTTTATCAGTTTAGAGAAAAAAGAAAAGAAAAAAAAAAAA
>VYXH01007721.1:26922-43046 GCA_013397275.1 Burhinus bistriatus | reverse complement strand
AAAAAAAAAAGAACAGCCATTACAAAAAGGAAGAAACAAACCAAACAAACAAACGAAAAAAACAATGAGGTGTTTGCCGATGGGGAGTTTCTGTTCCTTTTAAAAAATATCTTGTGCATTGTCCATCTTGTCTGTTCAAGTGACATCGTCTCTCCCAATATGTCCCATCTAGCTACTCACAAGCAACAGAGAGATCCATCCTGGGATCTTGTCACATCATCTCACACATGGAGAAGAAACCTGACAGTGGCCTTGGACATCTTGGCAAGAAGCAGCCATGAGGAGCAGCCAGGAAGGGAAGCAGGGAAGAGCAGAGAAGAGATGCATCTCTCAGCAGGGAAGAGATGCATCTTGATAGGCTCCCCCTCTCACTCTTCTCCAACCTCCGGGCCCAGCTGGACTCAATGTCCCAACTGCTCTCCCCATTAGGATGGGGGACGTGGGAAGCGCGTGGCTGGCAATACACCCAACAGGCTCAAAGGGATCCGAGAACACCCTCAGGTTCACAAGCACCCGGAGTTTGCCAAAGCTTTTTAGCTCATCTCTAATTGTCAGCGATCTCTATTAGCTCAGTAGTGTGGTTTTGACATAAGGATGAACAGAAGGGTTGTTACTGGCTAGTGATAGGAGAGAAGCTTCTGGTCCAAGGAAGAAAAGCATCTTCCATGGCAGAAGGAGAATCTTTTTTTTCCTTCACACATAGGCTATACTATATGGAAGGTTAAACGACAGAAGACAAAGGGACTACACAATGAATGTTCATCAGCTTAAACTTTTCCTATATGTGACATATAAAAAAAAAAAAAAGGCTTTATTGTAGTGTTTCACAGTTTTAAGGAATAAGAGATCCTTTTAATAATCATCTCTAAGAGAAGGGGGGGGAGGGAAGGGCAGGGGAAATAGCACCACGTGCAGCTATCGCAATACACCACAACTCCATTTGAACCCTCAGCTACAGGAGATGGCTTGTTTGATGGTGGCAGCTCCTTCTCCAGAGCACTTCCCTCTTGAATGGCTGGCCTCTCTGACACCCAGCGCCATAGTGCAACTTTCCCCATGCCAATTCAAGCTAAATTTATGAAGATGGAAAGAAAATGGAGAAGGGAAAGAAGAGTCTTGAGTAAGGGATAAAATTGCTTCAAGACCACATTTTCTTGGATTACGCCAAAATTCTGATCTTTCCACATTATTTCCATGAACAACAGCCCAAGTTAATAAGACCTAAAAATACCCCAAACACATTTTTGGTTTTGCAAACAGTGTTTCATTCATGCATGTCTGCCTGGTGATGCATCATTACTATTGTAATGAGATAGCTGCCAACCCTGGAAGGGCACATTGCTCAGTGTACCTGGAATGCTAAAGAGGGACTGAAGCCATTATATGATGTTAAAATGAGTTTCACTATATAGAAATAAGAGAGAGATTAAGTCAGGCCTGGAGCTAGAAGTTGCTTGAGCTTCTCAAATGGTCTGGGGCCATGGCCAATCCCGTTTTAGACTTAATTTTTTGCCCAATACAACAATGAGCAAAAGCATCCCTTAGATCCCAGGAGTGACCCGAGTTACACATTAGATCCTGGGACAGGGTCAGTCATTCAGGTGGCAACTGCACCCACTTGCAGCAGTGGGCGGCTTTGCTGCTTGAGACAAGATGTACCACAAGCAGGGAGAATAAACCAACCCTAAATTAAAGCGCTTCCAACATAATGCAATTACACTACGTAATGTTTACTTATCTTATATACACTCAGAGAGAAGATAAATGTCTAGTAAAAACCACAATCCACTATTAAACAGCTATAAAATACTTTGCTGTCTTCCCATTTCAAAAGCTCCCATAGTATAAATAGTGGTCAAAAGTTCAGTGAACTGTCTTGTAGTCTGGTGCTCCATTCAAACCCTGCTATTTTCAGAGAGTCTCCTGACACTGTATCTAATTTCCAAAATGAATATGCTTTAATTTTCCTTCTTCATGCATTGTGCTTTTTCCTCATTTAAAATAGCAACAGCCTCTGGCAGTAAAGGACATCACATTTCTGTGCGAGATGAAGCTTTCCCCCCCCCATATGCGGGAGAATGGCATGGGTCAAGGGAGAAAAAACGTATGCAAAAACATCACACCCCACTGACCCCAGTATATTTTACATTACAATTTTGCCATTTCCAATATAGGTTCATTTTGCAGTGGACCATATCAGCCATATTTCAGGATTTACAAAAAAAATAAAATAAAAAATCAGTACCTGGAGCATTGTCTGCATACAGTATGTCTTAATGCAATACATGGACTGTCTTATTAATGTGTAGTGTAGCTTGCAGAGAACACACACGCATGCAGGGAATACTTATGTGTGCCAGGGAGGCGGCACAGGTGTACCTACTGTGGATATGTATATATATTCAATTATATCTGCAGATAACACACACGTGCATTTTTATGTCTTAAAAACCAGACTGCTATATGCTGCAGGTGAAACCCCTGAAATCAGAGGGATTTTCAGTGGGGAGGGAAGTTTGCCATATAAGCCTTCCTCCTCTGAGCCATTAAAGTCCCTGTAATGGGGCACCGGACACAGGTTCAGACATTCAAGCTGAGGTTGCCATGCTTTCAGTGGGCAACAAAAGTAGCTTTATCCCCTGGCATACATTAGAAGGCCCCCTTCCACCTCTTAGCACAGGCAGAGATAATTCAGAGCCTGATTCAAAAGGCACAGAAGGTTCTGGCAGCTTCTCGGTACTTTGCACCCATCCTTTACCTCTAAGTGTTGTAACAAAGGTCAGCTGTGACCACAAGCTCACAAATTAATTTAGCTGGGACACCTGAAGTTTGTGTTGATACTGCGAGGTTTCTCTGAAACTGCAGCAGTGGAGGAAATAATGATGTTTTGTTCTCCCAACCCTCTCCGAGGCCAGAGACCCCAGGAAAAGGATGAAATGGAAACTTGGGGCAATCCCTGTTTTAACCAGGGGAAAAACCCACATACTCAACTGGAGCATTGCCTGACTAAAGACCGTAACAATTTTGACTTCACGTACTGCAAAGACCATAATACTCACAGAACTGGCACATCTGACCATTACAGACAAAATCATCATCCACTATTTTGACAGAAAATCAAAGAAGTCTGACTTTCCTAAGAAGTATCAGTTCCCATAAAATTCTGCTGCTATTGACAGATGATCAGCTGGGTGAAGACTCACAAGAGAGGCAACAAATGCATACAGGTCTCCAAAGGTTAAATATGCCAACAATGCAGAATCATGTAATGGGGGGTAAATACAGGTTGGTAGAGTGATTAAAAAGTAAAAAAACTAAATTAGGTTCCTGCCACACAAAGACAAAATCATCATCTTTCATATCAAGGAACTACTCCACCTTGCAGCTGCCATGGAAAAGAACAATTTCAGATCCTACAACCATCAAACTTTCTCTGCTCATCATCTCAAAAAAGCTTGAAACAGTATCATGCTACAAAGCTTTAAGACTTTAGGAATAACAGACTTACCTGAAGTTCAGGGTAGCCCAAGACAAGAAGACCCACTTGTTTGGATGTCAATGTTCAGAAGGAAGGTGAAGCACCATGCAGTAAAGTTGCATGCACCAGGGGCAAACAGAAGCTCAAACCATGGTGGAAACACCTTCATAGGTGTTTAGGATATGCTAATTAATTTCCTTTAGCTCATTGGTTGTAATTGCTCTACATCCATACCCTGCCAGCTGACTCCCCAAGCCCTGACTCAGCACACCCTAAATCCTGGTGTGGATCTGCTTCTGGGGTAGATAAAGCAGCTTTGGATTATTTCAAAGTCCTGGCAAGGGAATTGGAGTGGGAACTGGCCAGGGCCCTATGGGAAAAGGGTTTCCTTTAACGGGAGGTAGCTGGGAGCCTTGGGGGTGGGAGGTGGCGACAGTCTGCTGAAAATGAACCCAAATGCAATTGTAAGAGCAGCAGGTTTTTTGTTAAGTAGAAAGGGTAAAATATGCAATATTTTCTTCAGCTGTTAGCTCTCTTAAATGTCACGGAGAAGCATCCTGTTGCCTGGGAAGTTGTAGACTTGGGGCTCAACAGGTTTGCTTGCTTATTGTCAGCATTTACCTGAACTGGTTTTTAATAAAAGCCTTTGAAGAAAGAAAATCTCCTGCCTGAGACAAGGTGTTGGGAACCTGAGTGGAGGCCCCTGAGAGTTGCCGAGCTACCCAGTAGCAGTCAATTGCACCCCTGATATATCCCATTCTTTCATAATTGCAAACCCACTCTGTGATGCTCTGCATAGGACCCGCCTTTCTGTAAGCAGTTAGTGGATGGGAAACTGATGGTGGTGTTTACACCTCTACTTTCTCAAGAATTTCAGTGTCTCTCTGGCAAACATTACTGTGTTTCAAATGGCCAATTTGAGCAAACTAGATGTGGTTGAGGGCAGAACTTGGTCCTTTCTATATTCATCCAGAGCTTTGAACTTATCAAAATGAACTTTGATTTCATAAAATACTACTACTAATAATAATAATAATAATGTTCCCTTTGGCTTCAGAGCACCAGTTCCATCAAAGTACCAACTATTGAAAGTTCAACTGCTAATGGCAAGCTATTTTGAAAAGGGAAGAGTCTGGAGGCAAATTATGAGGGAAAGAATAGATATTAATCATTGTTAAAGTCATTCGGTCTCAGGCATTATTTTCATTTTCTTTCATTAGTCATGATGAGTTTTTTGCTTCAAGGCCAAGTGAATTCATAGGGCCTGACCCATCCAAACACAACCATGACTGTGAACAATGCATCCCAGCTGAGTCTATAGGAAAAAAAAGAGTCCAAATAGAAAGAAAAAAAAAAGCCAATTTTAAACAGTGGATCTAAACACATACATGAAAGTATAATTCTCCTTCTGATCTTTTAATTTCCCAGTACTTGGTCCACTGTGTTCCCATCCCATCCATCCTGGTGGGGGATTTGCGATATGGGAGTCCCAACAAGCAAGTTGTTTTGTTTTCTGTTTCTCTGACCCTACCTCTCTGGCCTCTAAAGCCAGCTTGGTGGTATTAAGCCTCTTTTGGTCAAGGGAAGGCCTCTTACCTTTCCTTTTTTAACTTAATTCCAGAGCTAATGGAAACTCAGTAGCTTCAATCATAACTTGGGTAACCTGCACGGCCTTTTGCTGCTGCAGGGCACGAGCGGACACCATGAAGAAGTAAGCCTAGAGACATTTGCAGCTCTCTCTGCTAAGAAATTGAAGAGCTCGGAAGAAAAATCTAAATCCAGGAGAGGGGTTTTTTTCCCCAAAAACTCCCTTAGGAGAGATTTTCCCCATTCTGGTTGTGGAGCACCAGCACTGCTGCAGGTAGACCCATGCATTAGGACACAGATGGACACCATGTCTGTGGCAACTTGCCCTTGCCAGAGGATGCCAGCAGGGCAAGAAGAAGCTTTCAGAGCAGAAGCAATGCCAATGCATGGACCTATTTTCTCCTCCTCTGGTAATTCTCAGTGTCCCCAGGTAGCCCCATCTTTGTATGCTGCCAAAGAGAAATGGCAACTCAGAGTTCCCTTTGCTTCATGGGAAAAGAAACCAACATTACTTTGGCATATTTATATTTGTAACCCTGTTCCCTGGAAGACAGTAGTTTGTAATGGAATATCTTTGGCAACCTTGAAGGTAACTGGTGTACTTTGTGCACTCTGAAATAAACTCAGCAACATGTACCCTCACTCAGACTCCGCACATGCATGCATCTGCAGAACACGCTGTTAATAATTAATATAATTGTATAAACCCCTAGGTATATAAATACACAGACAGATCCTCACATTTTGCTTGTTTCTCTGTAATAAAGACACAAACTGAAACAAATTTAACAAGATACATTATACAAATCTGCAGACAGAAGTTGTATCAAAATTTTAACTATCTTCAGCAAGAAAGCGCTTCTATTTCCAGTAATGCTGGCAGCATATACTGTAGCTAGGCAGCCGCATTTATTTTCAATTATCATTTTTGCCTTTTTATACAGCATAATGAAATGCCTGGTAAATTATACATTTTTGTAAAACACAAACTTGTCTCTTTATTTGTAGCTCAAGTCTTGCAGTATCGTTTTGTCTGCATTAGTTCTAGGTCTTTATGAGAGGCCAATTACTTTTCTTAGCTGTAATATGCAGAGTGTGATATCTTACTCGCCAGTCCTCACTGAGATGCAGCCTGGTACAAAGTGACCATGTGTAAGGCTCAGATCTTCAGAGAAAAGAGGGAAGCACCCTGTTTGCCATAACATCACTCATATTCATTTGGTCCATCTTCAATACCTACGATTTTCAACCCACTCCCTGCTAAACAAAAGCAGCTTTTTTAGAGAAAAAAAAAAAATGTGTATAGCTGCTCCTCCCAGTCTCCCTTTAGAAAGACACGCTCATGGCAGATGGATCTCAATATGCCATCTCCCAAATCTTCTTAAGCAACTCTGAAAATACAAAGTTCACTTACAGCAATGGGCCATATATATCTACACTTCTCAATTCCCTGTCTCTTTAACTGGCACTTTGAACTAGTGAACACCTCTTTAATCTTGCCCCATTATCATCCTAATAGTACCTCCCGATATTCATAAATGTCTAGCAAGACTTTCAGCTATTTGGTATGAAGAAGAAATATCCAGCTAAATTGAGAAGATTACCACATCACCACATAAATCAGTGACAGGCTGCGTGTTATTACAGTTGATTTTTGTTGACAGTTGGCTGTAGGCAGTTGTGTTTCAAATGCCTTTTTTCACTGGGAAATTAAACAAAATTCCATGCAAAATGCAGCCCTCCAGTTCAAAAACTGTAAATCCAAAATTAGCATTTCATACTTTAAAAGGTAGCACAGCACAATTTTCCATTGAAAGGTCTGTACAGTTGTCACAAATGGGTGCTTCACACATGACACTAATGCTACTGATGCCTTTTAAGAAAGCCACCTTTCTCTGATATTATTTTCTTCTCCTAATAATCTGCATACACTATAGTTCATCCCTATGGAAAAGAAAGAGAGCTCACTTGCTTATCTCTCATATGGGAGTATTATGCTTTCAGCANGCTGAATCCTCTGTGATAAGAGGGAACGAATTGTGGCCAGCAAAAGGTTAATCTTCCCTCTCCGAGTCCCTCCTTCCATCTCCGCATAACCTGGAGAGCAAAGAAAATGCGAGACTTACGAAGTGAAAAGATGCATTGGCACAAAACACGTTCCTACTGGATCATGCAGCACTTCATATACGATGGCCACACATGACCTAATTAACGAAAAGCCATTGCTAAAAATCAGGAATCAGCTTGGGCGATACCAGAGAGGACCAGAACTTGCAAAGGAGTTTTTGCTTCCAGCAGCTGCTGATCTGCCATTTTTAGGCTTGGATATTGCCCACTGCTAAGCCAATTTTTTAGGGACTCTGGGGTCAGCAAGCCACCCAAGCAGCAGTAGTTGGATGGAGCCCCTTTCCCATCTCAAGACAGGTCCTTGACATCAGCTCCATTGTGGATGCTAGCTTGGAGAACAACAACACAAGAAGTTTACAATTTTGGCTATATATAACACAGCACACTGAGGCAAAGGACTGCGATGCTTACTCCTGGGCACGGGGACAGACATATAATGCGCTTTGTCAGCCAAAAGATGTTACGTGGGTCTTCACGCAAATACTTTGCTGGCAGCTAACTGGCTTCTGGCCATGGAGAGTCAAACATCCTCTGGTCAAACTACTGAGCTGAAAACCAAATCACCAGCCAATTGCATCTGATTCATTTTTCCCCTGTGTTCAAGGGCAGAGGCGTAAGGCCATGGAGACAATGGCCCGTGTGAAGGTTTGCCCTTTCTCCCAGTCCTGTCCCCAGAGGGGAGCTAAGGATGGAGAGTTGACCTAGTGATCTGTGAGCTGGGTAATCCCACTGCTTGTAACTGAGAGGAAAATACATTAATAGTTGCCAGTTCCGATAAAATTAAGTATTTCAGTCGATATTGAAATGACTTCATCTGACTTCATCATCAGGCATTTTAAACAGCTGCCTCTCTCTCCTTTGCTCATGGCTGGTTCAAGGTTTAGTTTTTACAGCATGTGCCAAACCTTTCCCTGGTGTAACTCTGCTGACGGAACCAGAGGAGATGTCCATGAGAGCCTGGCCCAAATCATCCATGATAGGGCAACGTATGTCACCCATACAAAACATCTCTTGACGCTCTACTAATGGTTAGATTTGCACCTGATTACAGGCAAAGACTAAATGAATTGAGTCAAATAATCAAAGTGAGGTACTGGTTGCTTAACAGTTATCCTGTTGGGGAAAAAAGGACCTGGCCAAGAAGGGTGGAAAATGGCAGCATGAGAGAAGACAATGAATATGATGGAGCCATCCTGTGTTGTCTATTGAGGAGAGGTTGGAAATGGGCCTAAGCTTAGCTGTTGAGTGAGCCACAGCCTACATGGAGTTATTCATTGATTTAGGGTAGCACTTGTTCAACACTGAAAATATTTATCCTTAAGATCTGTATGGAATATCATTAAAAGGTTTATACCACTAATAAGTTCTCTTCTAACTCTATGTGCACGTTTAATATCTTAGTATCTGATTTCAAATGAATATTTCTTGCAAATTTTCAAAACACACAAGAGGTGACCTCCCATTTCTGCTTGGGAAAAGCTCAGGAAAACCATGCAGAGAGACACAGACCAAACTGGCAGTGTGAAGGAGCATGGTCCACAGGGAAAACACAATTTCCCAACCAAAAAATGCTCAAAACAAACACGAAGCAGCAAAAACAAAACCAGGTTTTAAGTACAAAGCTGCCTGTTCTGATAAAGATGGGAAACCAAAGTGCACAATCACTGGGGAGAAGAGGCTGAGCTGAATGAGACATTATTGCCAAGAATAATGCTTGAAATGATGTCTGATGAGGACTGCAGTTGCAGGCAGAAGGTGATTGAGTTTGCATACACAAACAGGTATTTATCACAAGAAAAGCCTGAAAAGTGTGGCATCTACCTGTGCTTTCAGAGACAAGACAGGTTGCTCACTCCATGGTACAGGGGAGTCCTCCTCCAGGTCCATGCTCATCCAAGGAGAACACAGAAAGGCTGATTAAGAGGAGGGAGATCTTGGGGCACGTGTGCACCCTCACCCCAACTAGGGGAAGGCATCGTGGGTGCCAAGGGCTGATGAAGAAGACACGAGGGCTTTGCTTGAGGAGGAGCCAAGCAGTGAAGCCCAGCTGAAGCAAAGCTGATGTGCCAAGGCATCTCACTGCATTAAATGGCCTCACAAAACAAGTCAGCAAACTCACACAAAGAACACGTCAACAGCTGAAATTATCTTTAAACAGAGAAGATGAGGCAATCTGGGGCGGTGGCAGTGGGAACAGGTGAAGAAAAGGAAGCGTGGGAAGCCTGACTGGCAGTTGTGGCAGAGCAGGTCGCTCCAAAGAGCCTGTGCAGCTTTAGAAACGGAAAGTCTTCTCTTGTCGTTCCCTGATGTGCAATTCTTTAAAACTTTTGTTTCTCCAAAACTTTTGGTTTTGGCATCCCTACAGACATTGTGTAATGGGGAGAGTCACTGGGTTTGTTGTTTCAGTGAATGTAAAGGGTGCAGGCAACCCCTCCGCTCATCTGGCATCATTTTCTGCACAGCCCAGGTGATTACATCTCAACAGCAAATTTTGTAGCAAACCCAGTAAGATGCGATGAAATCACAGTGCTTATTTCACAGAGACATCCGGCTTTGACTGAAAGATCGCACTCAGCTTTGGATCGTACGCCTGGGGATGTCGTAAGAAAAAGTCAATTATTCCACAAATGAAGGGAAATAATTTACAAATTTTAGCTGAACTAAGTAAAGAAGAGAAATAAATCTGTAAACCATCAAATGGTGTGTCTGTTTATAATTATTATCATGCAAGAAATATAATGTTAGTTGAGCAACATAATTCTTTTTGTGTTTTGGGATTTCCTACTTTGCATCTTTGTGCCTACAGATCTAGATCTCTAGAGCAGATTTTTTTTTTTTCCTGGTGCCGCATATAAATGCCTCTTGACAGGAAATTTTTCCTTTCAAAGTATTGTTCATGTGGCTGTATTTAGAAAACGCAGTTCAAATACTGTTCTTCACTTTGTTCTTACAAGTTGTGAGTAATACCCATAATCGTTCACATGGAGAGAGCTGCGCTCATGACAGGAGTCCTGAAATAATGTCAGCTGGCCGTCGCTCACAAGGCTCAAGTATTGCAGTCTCTCCTGACTCCAAGCTCATCGGTATTAGCAGCTGAAGCTGGATTTAACTGCTGGCCAAATACCAGAGGAATGCAGGCTTAATGCACTGTCTTGAGTTGAGGTGCCCAGAAAACTCTTCAGGAAAAAATAAATTTCTAAAATATCCTAAGGGACATGAGAATCGGAGCTGAAATTTAGTATTTTCCAACTGCTCTCACCGTTCCTCCTGGGACTGCTGTTGATCTTTGATCACCTCCCTCATTTACAAACACTGTCATCTCACCATTCTCCTCCTATTCCTATCATTAATACAAATCTGGAAACAATGGCTTTCTTACTGCTAAAACATTGCAACATCCCACTATTTGTTTCCCCTTCTAAAACAGATCATTCATTACAACCCATATCCCCCAAAGAATTTTATCACTTGAAACCTGTTTGCAGTGAATCTAAAGTAGCTGGAAAATCATCTTCTCAGAGATTCCTGCATACGCTGGAGCCGACTTCTCCTGGAAGCCCAATAAAGTGCCGAGTCCCTCTGCAGGCAATATCCATTTTTCTTCTTTCTGATACAGTCTCCAGCAGTAACCCCTGCAGCTGTTCATGATCCATTTTTTTTTTGCTGCTGAAATTCACTGCTCAGCTACGTTAGCTCTTGTACCCACTTCATCCCAGAGAGTTGTGATAATTGCCTCCTTGCTTCATCGTTCCCACCACCTCCACGCTTATCTCAGAGGTCAGCTTCTCTTTTATCTCTTCTATAACCAACTCGTTATTTGCTGCTTTCTCTTGCAAGGGACAGGCTGCTGTTCCCTGGCTCCTGCCCCGTTCCAGTTTTCAGGGTGTTCGTGTGCACCTCGTTTGAATATTTCCTCCAGAAAGGACACTTCTATCTCTCAGCATTTAAATGTAGTATTTCACTTTGTTTTCCATGGTCCCCAGCAGCAGCAGAGGGTTTGGGTGAACGCTGACCTGTGTGATGGAGTATCATCACCAAAAAACATACCTGCAGTTTGAGAGCTGTGTGAGCAGGAATTTTCCCAAAAGATCTGGACAGCCATTAGGATTGTGGAGGTTTTTTGTAATAAACTAAATAGATGTAACATGCTCACTGCTTTGTACTTCAGGAAGGTTATGCAGCCTCATAGTGTTAAAATATATTAAAGGTGAGGCTTGGAACCCAAATTGCCTAACTGCTGCTGGAAAAGAAAGAAGTGCTGAATATAAAACAAAACACTGCAGAAAACATTCTACACTGATAATGGTGAAGGTAGCTATGGCTATGCAATATTTATCATCGGGGAAGCTCAGACCAGGCCTTCCCTTTGAACTATTCAGTGTCAAGAATAAACCCCAATGTCAGTAGATACACAGGTGAAAATTCAAAGTGCATGAAAGGGCAAGCATCCCTCACTGTTTTACAAGTCACCGAACTATCTAAGTACCATTGGAGATGCTTTATAAAAAGATGCAGGTGATCAAACTCCAGGCTAACCTACAGAGTTGAGGAGGACTTTTTCTTAGGACATACCGTATTTTGAAATAACAGCAAACTCTGGACAAGTGAGGCGCAGGTAATAAGGTCTGGAAAGCTCAGGCAGAACCAGGCTTACTAAAATCAGCCCTGAAGTGTCGCTCACAAATTGTCACCAAAGCACTGTGAGAGGAGTGCAGACAGGGCAACTTTTACAGAGATACTAATGACACTCTTACTTCCAGGGGCTTTCAGCAGATATTATGTACCCGTTTCCCTATTTGAAAATGTGCCTCTTCATGTAAAACAAGAGATCTTCACATTTTTAAATAACACATCCACTCATGTAAATATCTCCTTTGCTTAGGTGAACTAGCCATTGAGCAGCAATGATGCTGTCTGGAAAGACAGGCATTTTCTGGAAATACAGGTGTTTCCGGCTTTTCAACCCATGTCAGTGCAATGCAGTTGAACTTCCTAATCAATTATAATTCATTTATTACCAATAACACTGACAATGCACACATAACATAAAAAAGCAATTCTTTGCTGCTGCTTAATGATAGCAAAAGGCCCACACAGGCTGGGTGGTCACACACTCAGCACACCAGGACAAAGCACTATAGCTTCATCCTGAGGCCACCAGTCCAGCAGGAGAGGCAGAGTCTAGTCCCATGTCTGCCGCCAGCCAGCCCAGCAACCCTGAGTCACTTTGCCTTTGTATTCCCCTCCCACCATTGTCTATTTAAATCTGAATCTCTGTGAGACAGCAAATGTTTCTCTTCAGTGTGGTGTGCATGGTTCCTGCCACGCCAGGACTTGTGTCTTGGCTGGGACCTTGAGGTACTGCGGTAAGAAATCAAGCAGAAATAGCAGGCAGGTGAGAAGCAGCACCTCTTGACCTCAGCAGAAATATTCTGATTTCAGAGGGGGCTTGTTTTAATCCAAGAGAGCAAAATACACTTGGGTATCATCCGAGTTTGAGCATCCCTTGCTAGCTCCATTTCTTAAGATGAGTAAAAAGGCAGCCTGTGCTACCATGGTGGGGAATTCAGGTTTTGCAAATTACTTTATTTCTTTGTCCAAGAGAGCAAGTTGGGGGCCATCTTTACACGAGAGGTCCGTGAGCACACCAGCTGCCTCTCACTTCTCATTTTGCTTTTAAAACAAGCAGTAGACCACACAATGCCATATGACATTAACGCGCAGAGTCTCCTGAGCCCAGCGGGACCTCAACCACTGCCATTTCAGTAGCAGACAGACACCAAAAAAATCTAAAGAGCTACCAGGGCGTGCGGTGGCCACTCCGCATCTGACACCTGCAACGCTGGGCCCAGTGGAAAGCCCCATGGCCAGCTTGAAAGTACAGCCAGAAGCCCTGGCAGCAGGTCCGCTGCCGTGTCGTGTCCCTGCTCATCCCCAGCATGGAGCAGAGATTCAGGGCCAGCTCTCAGGGACAAAACACTCTGAGCATAAACATCTGCTTGCATAGGTTCCACAGGGCAACTTGTGCCAACGCAGTGTGAACTGCCCTGCAGGCAGCGGCAGCAGGGATGCAACAGGGCATGTAGCTTATTGCTTCTTTCAGGCAGAGCCACCAGCCACGCACTCAGGGCGAGAGCATGACCCACCAAGCTGCTGCCTGTGCCTGGGGACAGCTGAGCCCCAGACTGGCCAGGATGCTCCCATGGAGCTCCTTCCTCCCATGCCTCATATCATCCACATTTGGGGGCTCCACTTAGCATGTTTGCAAGGCCCTGTCATGGCTAAATTGCTATTTTACACTTCACATGACAGGACATGAGGAAGCCCCACTTCTCCCCGCCATGTACGTATTACTTTATACTTGTTTCCGCCTCCAAAACGTGTCGGTATTGCTTAACGCGGCTGCCCCTGCGGATGTGAGCAGGGTGTGTGTTCAACTTCTCATCTGAAATATTTGCATGAGTGGCTGGTTTCCTCTCTGCCCCGCTGGGGAGAACAGTATCTTTCTCTCACTTCTCTATTTCGTCGTGATCTAGAGAAGTAAGTTCAAAAGGGCAGGAACGAGGGTCTGACATCCTGATGCTTTGACTCACCCTCATGAAGTTATTGGTGTCAGTACAGATACGGCTCCTCACTTCCCCCCCAGCCTCTTTAATTTCTGTTCCTTTGCCACACTCGATGATAAACAATAATGAGCTTTTACATTTCCTTGCTATCTACTTTATGTCTCTCAGTCACAGCAAAACACACCCATACATACATACACGCAAACAATTTATCAGTTAACTTCTGAAAAAAAGTTTATATATCTACTGTGGAGATATGTGTAGGCTGTGGCCTTCAGCCTTACTGGCTTTTAAAAAGCTGGTGATAATAGGTATTGTATTTATTGGATTACCATAAAAACTTCGGTGCTGAAGAGCCTTTTCTTCTTCTTCTTTTTTTTTTTTTTTTTTTTTTTTTTTTTTTTTTTGCCAAAGACCATGGTTTGCACTCTACATTTGTTAGCCCAATAAAAGTTGCGTTATGCGTGGTACCTTAAATTCCCCGTTCTCCAGCACAGACCAATCTGTCTATGTGTATCTCACTCCCAGTCTTCACATCTGAGTACCTATAAAGAGATTGCCAAGTAAAATGTTGTGAATGCTGCTCTCCGTTCTCACTCCCTAAAACGCTGTTGAATTTGCCTAGTTTTACACCTATTATAGCTCAAAGACTCTTTTCCTCTCCCCTGCAGGGTTGTGGAAGCAGCAAAAGTAGTGGAGAAGGAAAACCTTCAGACCAGCTCACCACTTTCTCCCTTTACACTGCTGAACAGTAGTATTAAGGTCTCAAAGTTTTCTTTTTCTCCATTTAATTTTTTTTTGTCACTGGCTACTGCAACTCAAAATGCCTCGTCTGTATCAGCGGCTTTAGTCACACTGATAACGCAGATTTCCAGGCAAGATACTCGGAGTGAGTCTTCTGTATGGTTTTCTTCTAGCACCAAGAGTACAGAAAATTTTAATCTAACAATTGACTTCATTCTCTCGTTTGAGTTTCATTTTCCCCAAATGGCAGGAGGAAAAAAAAAAAAGAAAGAAAAGAAAAAGAAAAAAGGAAGAGAGAAAAGAAAGCAGAAACACAATATTTATTATATGGAAAACGCCTGAGGGGAATGAACTAAATTCAGCACTAACTTGCAAAGGCAGATTTTAAAGTTGCAAAATCAAAGCATAATTTGGCCCAATATTTTGTTTCAGTGTTTGGCTCAGTGGAGAAACCAGGACATGTTTTTTCCTGCCTGGGAATTATTGTTAAAATGAAAAATGAGTTTTCACAGACAGAAAAGTATCATTGCTGCAAGCAAGCATGAACAATGCTAAATCTCGGTCACGCGTAAAACCCAAGAAGAGGCCAAAACAGCCCTTTTCTGAGAAAGCTGGCAATCCCCGTATTGGAAAGTTGTGCGATATCCCACGCCAGCTTGGTTTACCAGTGCCGTCTGTGGAAATTGCTCTCCTTGAAGGAACATCTACCTAATTTGTAGCGGTTAATAACTAATGGCATATAATTTTAAATCCCAGCAACACTTTGCTAGTTCCTGCTTTTAATTAAACCTGAGTCGTAATGATGCAGGAACTGGCGATTTGATAGGTGCAATGCTGGAGCTGCAGCCTGTGATGAGTGGGGCCAGCAGCGGCAGTGTTATCCTGCGTGTGCTGGCACGGGCATGCCTGGCAGGACCCCCATCCTCTTCTCCTAAGTATGCATATTAATTCAGAGTCCTGTCAATTAGGGCTTGTTACTATGGTAATGGTGGCCTAAACTAATCAAGCACCACTCACCCATCTCTGTGAGTATGGGCGAAGAAGCTTGTGGTCAGAATCCGACCACAGAGATCCTCTGGACCAAGGGAGCAGGAAAGGCATGTGATAGGAAGTTAATGATGTATTAAAAATGCATGCTAATTAATGAGATTTTTAAAATTATAGCTTTTTCTTGCACCATAACAGGTATGCAAGTGGCAGGAGGGACGGTCACAGGTGGAGCAGGCAGCTGCCACCTCCTTGCTGCCTGTACAACCCCTACACATCCTCCATCAAGGCCAGGAAATAAAAAGTCCCTTATGTTATCCCGAATACATTGCGTAACAGCACCTTGGATATCATTTGGGCATTGAAGCAGAAATTTTCATGGGCCTAAAGCAGGTCTGTGCACCTTACTACCATTTGAGCCTCTGCATAGGAATATCCAGAGCAGTCTTGGCCAAAGGTCCATGGCCATCAAACCTCTGCCTCACAGGAACCAGCTGAGTTTCGGTGTGCAGAGTCTCGAGGCAATTCTCTAACTGCCTCTGAATTTGTTTTGCAATTGCAGTATGTCTCTGTCCATGTGCCATTAAGAGCTCAATTCTTTTATTTGCCCCCCCCCCCCGCCGTCTTTACAAACA
>VYXH01007721.1:1655-26895 GCA_013397275.1 Burhinus bistriatus | reverse complement strand
ATGCTTTTTTTTTTTTTATTCCCCCCCCCCCCCGCCTTTTTAAAACATCATGTTTATGCAAGTGGACAGGAGGCTCTCATATCTGGGTCACACGTTTGCTGGAGGTCATTGAAAGGCTACAAAATGGAGCATGCCTAATTCTGCTATTTCAGAAGTTTTCTCACATGTACTCAAGACAATTATGCCTATTAAATGAGTTCATTAAATCTCAGAAATCCTTTGAAATTCTGCAATACAAAAAAATATGCTGAACTCCTTCCATTTCTTCTAACACCTCCTATAAACACTCTAGTCTGAGGAGGTGCTGGGGCCAGAGCTTGGCTGCCTGTGACGTGGCCAATGTATTAAGCATGTCCTGTCTCCATTGCAAGCTGAATAAACTAAGTAAATAAAACAGAGCACCAAGGCCCATCAAGTGACCTTTTGCAGCATCACTGTCATTGGCCCAAGCACCACTCTACTGAGAATAATTTAGAGACACGGGATAAATGTCACCGGTGCTCTTCAAGAACTGTGGGGGTTTGCAGCAGGACAAGACATGCGAGGCATCTCCAGGACTGAGAATTAGCTCAGTACTGAGCTGTGAACTTCAGGGATGCAGGAGGAAAGCAAAGGCAGGCTCCGCATGTCCTCAGTAACTCCTCTGCACTGCTCTGGGGGCTGCTGTGTGGGACATCCTGGTCTCTGCCCTCCCAAAGGAGTACAGGGACTGTAGAAGGACATTTCTTAGGCTAAGCCACACGTGGAGAAAGAGGGGACAAGGAAGCCACAGAGCACAGGCAGAACCATCCTATTGGGAAGTAGCTTTTCCCACAAAGAAATGCCAATTTCCCATAAAGAAATATTGAAAGGTGCTGAGCATCAGTAACTGCCTCATGAGTAAACAGGAGCTGCGGGTGCCCAGTCATTGCGATCACATCCCACAAACGCTTACGTGCCTCACACTAACCATGTATGAATACTTTCTTGTAAGTAGTACTACAGTACATGCAAACAAAAGTTAATAGTTTATTGTTGCAATGTTAATACTACACAAAGGTGACATCACAGGATTGGTTTGGCATCAAAAAGTTCTGGGAACCTACAAAAAAAAAATTGCTTAGGGTAGCATGCCTTTGAGCAGCACAGTCACTTCTGGGGAACTCTGTATATCCACTGTAGCAATTGGGAAATTAAAATGTACACAAGATGATAGCTCATTAAGAAGTGTTTCTTTTTGGTGGGTAAGAGAGCATTTATCATAGTTGGCCCACACCAACAATCAGCTTTGGACAGAAGCCACCTTTACTAATGAATGGGAGGGAACAGTTTTTAATCTCTCCGAGATCTCTTATCAATTGATTTTGGATGATGTATGGTAGGTTTTATTCTCCAAGAATTACGATACTCCTGAAGTGCCAGCAGACACCCAATATGGTTTTTTTGTGTAGCTTTGTCTCCTGACACGATGTCGTTTTGTCTTGACACCATAGTGGTCTCCCTGCAGACTCACTGCTATTGTCTCACGTTATCCTTGTCTCCCTGGATTTGCATTGTCCTGCCTTCCCTGTGATCACACTAACTCAGATTTAAACAAACAGGGGGTGGGGGGAATAAACCAGCTGATACCTTTGATTAATTTTAGCCACAAAATATTAAACAAGATGGTTTGCAACTCTGCACTTGCTGATATTGTGAGAATTAACTCGCCTAGATTGATTATATTTATTCTGCACTCACCCGAGAGTCACACAAAGCCCTTGAATGCTACCTGTGTACGACGGCAGCCAGAAGGCATTATACTGGCATTGAAGAGAGAGAGCCTTTGATCAGGTCCTCAGGAAATACTTCCTCTGTCTTCCTGAAGTGTAACTTTAGACCAGGCTCTACCAAGGCCACTTCACTCTTTTGTGCATCCCCTTGAGCTCACTGGTGAATGAGCTGAAATCTGCTCTGTTTCCTTTACTAGGTGGCATGTGTCAAGGATCCCTACGATCACTTTTATTACTTGCTTTAGCTAAAGAGCTCCTTGCAGGAGCCCGGGGTGTCAGTGGTCATGAAAAGAGCATAGCTGGAATATAACAATATTTTATACCCTCTGGGTCAGACAATTAACTGAGGCCCATCAGCAGCTCTGTCTCGAGTCTCAGGCCTGGATCCTGAGCAATAGCAAAGAGGTGTCAGCTCTCCGTCAGGAAAGGGGAAAGACCAGTCTCCTCGTGGGACTCATCCACATGCTGGAGATAGGCAGGAGAAAAGTAAAGCAATACACTTCACTGCATCTACCACTCTCTTGAGACTCGCTTTTGATGGAAAGCTGCTGAAGTCTGGTGGCTCTGCCCCACTGTTTGTGCCATGTATTTAGAAGGACAGCAGTGGGTACTTTAAGGGGTCTGGGTGGGTGGAAGCTGTCAGCAGCAAGTCTCCTAAATCTCCCCAAATTGCTCACATAGCTCCAACGAGGGTTCAGTCCAGCTCCTTCATAAAGCAAGAGAAATTTTGTGATTGGTGCCATTGGACAGATCCTTAGTCCTTCAACCTGCTCTGCCAGCTTTTGCAGGATCAGCCACTGAGGATTTGGTCCCAGGTGAATGCAGAGAACAAGGGGAGAGCAGAAAAATGGGGCAAGAAAGAAAACAGACTTTCTTTTGTTCAGCTGCTATGGATTTTGGGATCTGAGCCTGGTATAGAAGGACCATATTGACCCTTCATAAGAGACACCCCCTCAACTCCTATTGATAAGTACAAGCATGGAGTGGAGCATCTGCTCCGATTTGTGGATTTCCATGTCTTCTCATTATAATCGACTCCAGAAGAATAATGTCATGTAAGATGTCAAAAACAAGAAGCAACATGTTACAAGAGTGCCACTTGGAAATAAAGCCCTGCTTTTATTGGATAGCTGATCTGCTAAAAGCAGTTATTTGAAATATCTGCAGATCGTTGGGATCCGTGAATAATTGCTATCTGCACATCTCAAATTCTTTACAGTTTTGCTGTTAGACATAGCTGTGCATGTCTATAAATAGTAGACCAATGTCGCTCACTGCATAATACAGTCTCTGTGTTTTTACAACTCATCATGAACTTCTATGTAATTTATTTTTTATTGAAGAATTCCAATTAATGGCTTCCTGGTGATTTTAAAGCCTCAAATTATCGGTCTCTGAAAACAAAGCAGAGAACATAATTATCATAAACCGAGAATTTTTCATTTTGAAGCTTATCTGTTTGTGCTAAGTATCTTGTCTGTAAGTAATTAGTGCCTTTATTTTTTTCTGTAAAAATAATGACCATTCTATGCTGCACATCCAAATTTTGTTAACTGCTAGATGTACTGTATACATTATATTTGAAAATGCACCACCTTTGGACCATCTTTAAAGTATTTCATCAAATGATAATGCCAACAACAAAATACATCTGTTTGTCAGAATAAATTATGTGACATTAAAAAAAAGCTATTATATCTTTTTCTCATCTAAGAGTAAAAGCCTTTCAAAAATACGCACTTCTTATTTATTACTGTGGCGGCATAGGATGATGGTTTGCTGCTTTTTGGCTATTTATAATTCCCAACTGCTGATCAGAACCGATCAGCCGATCGTATATACTTACAGAGCACCCTTTATGTGGATATCTCAGTCTTTACTGAGACATCTTTGCATTGTGCTTAGCACGTGCAGGAGTTCAAAGCCAGCAGCAAACCAAACCGAGACAGGAAAAAGCCAAACTAGGTAACAGGAGAAATTTGCAGCACCCTCTCAGAAGCACTCCTTGTAAGGAAGGAATTTAAACCCGACACACGATACAGTGAAATCCTGCTCCTGACCAGTACTTGGGGAATCAGGGTGGAAGGAGAGCATGTATATTTACCGTCACTCTAGTGCCAGGAGCCGGAGATTTCTGCCACTAATGTTTCAATGGTACACAGACCTTTGCACGTTTCCTGGGTTGTCTCCCTCAGCTGTTCAGTGTCCGGCTATGTTTACAGGTGGGATGATTTTTCCCAACTCCAGGCAAATTAGTTTATAACCCGGAGTGCGAGGGCTTGTACCGCCTGCCATTGTTTTAATTGTTGCATGCCCCTGCATTAGACTCAAGCAATTTCTGTACTGTACAAGCCCCCCCAGATATGTGAAGAGTCCCCTACAGCAAAGGGCTACAAGGATGAGGGGAGACTTTGGCATAGGTCTCTGGTCCCACATTTGCTCTACACATCTAGAGCATCCTCTAAGCCACAGAAGAGGGCGGGGACCAAGCGCTAAATGAGTATGCCATGTACCAGCCATACGCAATATTACCACAAGTCCAACACACACAACCCTGCTTTATTTCCCTGTCTTGTACAGTAATGCCTTTTCCATTGTGGCTCACATCAAGAAAAGAAATCACATAGTCAATAATCCAGTAGCAATGCATGTTGGATAAAGCAAAGAGGAATGAATTAGGAAGGCAATGAGGATGCTTCCCGACAAGAATATGTTCCTGGTGATCTGTGGACTCTCCTTGAAAGCAAGTTCATTTCCAGGTTGCCCCAGACTGTTAATCAAATAACACTATCAGCCTAAGATAGGCTGGTCTCTGCCAGACACTGCACCCTCTCCAATGCCTGCAAACAGGTATGAAGCAACTCCCTGCTTTTACAGTAGAAACTGCCTAAAGAAAGTGAATTTTAAAATTAATCTAAGGTAAAATAGTAGCTCCATAATTTTATACCATAAATAAACTTGCCTTAAAAATCTTAAGTTTAATTAACATCTCTTATCAGCTCCCCTCCCATCTCACTGGCCAGCTCCTTCCACCATGATCTCTGTGCACCACCCTCACTTCTTACACTGGTTGGATGGTGAATGTCCCTTTGACATCAGAGCAGGGCTTAAGGTTCCTTCCCAGCCTAACCAAGGTGCAGATTGGAGCTGGTGATTGTCCAGTCCCTGCTCACATCTCTTGCATCCTTGAACCAAGATCCTCGGCTTCACTCCTGAGTTCCCTCTTATTTTGGCAGACATCCAGGCCAGCTGCTAAAATAAATCTTTTTTTTCCCCCCATGAGCCCTGACGTTCTTCTGCTGGCGAAAGGTAGCAATAGCGGTGGTGTTTCTTGGCTTTTATCCTAACTGTGCAATCCACCCCGCGCCACCTCGCCCCATGTCTCCTAACCACATATGCAGGCTGCAGGATGAAGGAGAGAAGCACCACAGCTTGCCGTCTGCCTCGCAGTCTCTTTGCTTCCAGGCACTAAGTAAATGTCAGCTTTTTTTACTGTGTTACATACATTGTTAATTTTAAAAAGAAATCCAATATCATTGTTTTTCATGCTAGCTGAGGTGATTCTGAAATTTAATAAAAACAGTGGAATTTTTCATTAATGGCAAGCAGGGTTTAAGCTAGTACTAACTTTCTATAGCAGCAAGACAGGAGAACAGATAAAAGGAGGTCATCCTCATCTTGTTACATTACAACTGTCTTCAGTCACAACTTCAATGGTAAAGAATTCAAATGCATCACTATTTCTTTACTGAATTAATGTAAAAAAAACTGGCACAATGCATTGTATCCAAATTATCTAGAAATGCTTCAGGGAAAGGGACTTCCCAAGTACCTAAAAACATCAGGCCGAATAATGTTTTCTATAAGGCAAAAATGCAAGGGCGAGGAAATTATGCAAAATACTCGTTTCTGATCGCGTGTTTTTATTGCTCCAAATCTGGCAGGAAGGGACAAATTATAGGTTATCAGGGTAGGAACACAGTCAAAGCCATCCTGCAGCCTCACCCTGCTCTGGTGTCAGCCCATCCCATCACTCGTTAGAACCCCTTCTCCAGCAGGTACCCAACTGCATTACAGAGCCAAGTAGGGAAGTGCATCACACGTGGAGAAATTACTACACCATAATCTTTAGTATCTGTGTATTTAAAGAGTAGATACCAGTATGGACTTTGCCTTCCATGACTGCAGCTCTGTGGTTTGCCACCACCACATTAAGGACGAAAACTAGGGGGAAGAACGTGAAAAAAATATCTTGCGTCCAAAGTATATTTTCATTATGGTTGTTTTTGGAAAAAAATTCTACATTCAAACTATGCTGTGTGGTATTTGTTCTTTTGACTTTGTTGTCGTAGAAGGGCTCCCCAGGTCTCACCCATATCCAAGGCCAAAGTAAGTAAGGTCCTTCCTCTCCCCTAACTCTTCCATTACTAAATCAGCAGTTTATCATCTCTTCTCCCAAGGCCACCACTGAGTGGCCACCTTACAGCATGTTTGCAGTCAGCAGAAAAATCGGGAAAGTCAGCCAGTGGCCATCCATGCAGCACGTGGGACTTGGAGCAGTACCAACAAGACGCTCATCCATTTCCCAGCCAGGTCATCTAATGATCAAGCAAATGCTTTTCCTGTGCCTGTTTGTCGGTACGTAACCAAATAAGTGCAAAAAGTAAGAACAATATCTGCTTACTATACAATAATGTTACCCCATCAACATTTGCAGTACGTTTTATATGTAAATATACATACAACTACTCCTGAGGTTGTACGGGAGAGTCTATATGAAAAGCAGAGAGCAGATACCCCTACAAAGTGAACTCCTGAAGAGCCTGCCCAACTCCAATGTCATACGCTTTTATTTTGGCATCCGTGTCTTCCCATCAGCAAGACCTTAGTTTAACAGGCTGTCCAGGGAAGTGGTGGAATCGCCATCCCTTGAGGTATTTAAAGGATGGGTAGACATGGTGCTGAGGTACATGGTTTAGTGGTGGTTTTGGCAGTGTTAGGTTGGTGGTTGGACTCGATGATCTTAAAGGTCTCTTCCAACGTAGGTGATTCTATGATTCTAACAAGAAAAATACACCTACCCCCTGCCATCAGGGTTCTGAGCCTGGCTTCTTGACATTCAAAAGCCAAAGAGATCCCAGAATCTACTTCCTCTGAGCAAGAATACAGACCGAAGTTTAGTCTCAGGTTTTGCCTCTGTCAACGCTGCACTCTCATACTAGAAATATCAGAGATTACAGAGAAATGAGAGCAGCACTTCTGCAGGAAGACTGAAAAAATATGAATGACTCTTTGCAGAATGGCCCTTTCTTTTTGCAGACTTGCATTTCTAAGTTAAATGTGACACATATTTTTCCAATTTGTCACTGCAAGCAAGGAACTTACTGCAGCAAGAAATTCACTGGGTTTTCCCAAATATTCCCCAAACAGTCATTGCTTCTCTCCCCAAGCATCATCGGTGCAGTTCAGGGCAGAGCTTCCAGGCTGGCAGACGGTGCTTTGTGCTGGATTGCCCAAGCCACAGCAGCAGAAATCGCTGGAAACTTTGGAGCTGGAAATGGAAATTTGCAGTAATATGTGATAATGAGGAAGACGGCTCTTGTCTCCGCTGCAGAAGCCTGACCTTTTAACAGAGCAAATGTCAGGGAGAGATACACAAATGTGTTTAGACCAATATCAGTTGCTTCTCTGTGGGGGGTGCTCACGCAGGCACAGGTACAGCAAGGGATTTGCAGCCCTATATATGCAGAAGGGGCAGTGTTGCAGGTCACTTATAGAAAATAGCCCTGGAAATCATACTGTTAGGTGTAAGGGGCCAGATCCTTACAACAGAAAAATGGACCATGCATATTCCAGTTTCAGCATACCTGTGGTGTCACCTCACAACACTAGTTCACACTGAGCAGGTAGTGCACTGTCTTGCTGCTGGTCTAGTCTTCCTCCTCCATCTGCTTCACCCAAAACAATTCTGGTTTCCAGAGGTGCGAGAAAGGACTCAGCCTGCAAATAGGTCTGAGGGAGATAAGTCAAGTTGTGGACCAGAATCAAAAGCCAGAAGGGCAGCTGGCTTGGGTAGGGATGTAAATCCATTGCTTGGGATTCAGGGCCTAGGTGTGGCCTGCATATCTGGAACACCTGAGTGTCTGCACATACTCTTCTCAAATGCTCTGTCAATTAAGGATGAGCTACCACTATTCTGGGAGGGGAGAAAATAAAAAAGTAAAAACAGATCTGCTTCTTATTCTTCCCACACCAAGACGGAGACATCTGACACAGTAACAATACAGAGCAGACCTATGTGAACCCGAGTATCACATCCAACTCTCCTCCTCAGTCCAGGGAAGTCTAACAGTACACATTTCTAAAAATCCACATATTGCACCCAAGCAAGCCCTTAAACTAAATCAAGTTAAATGCATCCACCTCCTTTCCTAAGGGGAGCTGCACCTACGTAAAGGAGACCAACGCAACTGGTCCCTTCGCATGGAGTCCATCAGACCAGTACATTCAAACAGTACAATCAGTAACTTGCCATCACAAACCAGAGGACACCAGGCACCTTTTGGCACTAGTTTTGCTTAATTTCTCAGGTACAATTAAAAGGTAGGTGAGTGTATCTGCTTTAAGCTACACAGGAGGGTGCACACTGAGTCAGCACCCTTCGGTTCCTTTTGAGCAATGTCAGAGCAAGGCAAGAATGTCGATGCCCAAATCCGAACATTGCAAAAAGTGGAACCCCAGTGCCCAGAAACTTGCATACCTACACCAGAGCTCCCACGACTGTATTTCTTGTGCCAGGGAGGAAAGCCAATACAGCAGAAGCACACATAATTGGTCATTAGCTCTTTGCTTTAGCCTCACAGCAGAGATGCTCTCCCCGGTAAGAGGCATGCAAGAGATCTGAAGAGACCATCCCAGACACGGTGTTTTGCAAGCGTACTGGGTAGCGGTGACGGCGCATGGATTATACAGCAAGGGGCTTGGCTGGTTCATTGAGGCCAGGAGAAGCAGCACCTTGAGGCTGCAAGGGAAAAGTCCAAAAAGTCAGCAAAGTATAGTTACAAATTGTTGTGTTTCCCAATTTAGTAATGCTGTTCGGGGGATAGGAGAAGGTAATAAGCAGAATTTTCTAGGAAGCACGCTGAAAATAAGGTACTAAGAAAAGTCACTGAAAATGTCAAGCAAGCCAACAGGGAAAGGTCCAAGGAGCGAGCAAAAGCACAGCATATACTTTTTCATCTATTCAATCTGACCCTGGGCCCAGTGCCACAATCTTTTTAAGGTTAGTGGTGGGAAAGCTGCCTTTTGAATGTTTGCAGAGGCCTATTAACATCCTGTGCTGAGGAACCTTAAACCCCAGGTAGTATTTCAGAGGAAATGGACAGCACAAAACACAGACTGAAAATTAACCACAGCAGACCCCAGGCCTAAATAAGTTCCACTAGCCCTTTCTGAAATCACTTAAAGGCTTTCCTTCCAGTTGGACTTCTGCCCAACCACTTTAATAGGTGCAGCAGGCAGGGGGAAAAGAGGGAGCCGGGGAGGGTGGGGGGAAGGACAGAAAAAATAAAAGGGAAAAAGAAGCCTATTTGGCTGTATAATTTAAACATTCTTTGCAAAATAATAATAAAATAAAAAACCAGTTCAACAAAAACTGCAACTGTAGCAGGATTGGGAAGGGTAACTTGGTGAAATACTCTGCGGATGGCTGCAAACCTCTAATGGGAAGTTGTATAAGTGGCTGAGGCCAAAGTAGGCATTAATTACAATGAAAAATCAGTTTAGTGCAGGCCACAACTAAATTGGAAGGTGGTCCTCTAGGTAAAACAAAGAAAGTGAACAGAAGCTTTAGATTTGATTACATGGCAATACAAGAAAAATGTGCTGTATGTTGTCTATTATTAAAGCTGCTTTTGGGCCTTCTGTGTGTGCCTAAGGGATTTTAATAAAAAATTAGTAATAGCCCTGCTGCCCTGGCTCGCTGCGGCTTTTGGCACATTTGTGGGTACAAGGCTAGTTCTGCAGTACAAATTAAGTCACTTTAGACAAGCAACCTTGAAAGCATTATGTGATAGCGAAGTTCAAGCGGCACACTTCTGCTTTAAGAGGACGCAGTCCCTTGCTGGAGGCCAGCTCTGGGTTTAGAAGCTGCAATACAATTTCATCAGGAAAGAAACCCTACAACTGTTATAGTTGTCTTTGATTATTCTTGGCAACACTAGAAATACATATCCAGGTTCATAAACACTATATAGGTGTATAAAATACTGCAAAAGAATGAATTAATGGCAAAAAGTCACCATTAACAGAGGATTTTTATTTTTTTTTAACAAATGTTAACTCTATAACCTTCTTTACATTGATGTAATGGTATTAATAATGTTGTCTTTATTGCTAATATCAGCACTTGGTCCTTGGCATGGCTAAGGAAAGTTCACCTGGATTAATTTAAAAATATAAAAACCCCACTCTCCCAAGTTTATAAAGCTGAATTCTCTAATCCCTTTCCCAGATATATTTATTTTAAGATGAAATTAATTATGGTCTATTATACTCCACTATACCCATACCTCAGTGGATCCAATTCTGCCATTAAGCCCCTGGCTACAACTTCCTGTAAACTAAAGGCAAAATTTACTGTATGCAGGATTTTGTAAAATCCAGGGAAATAAGGGCAAAAGGAAAAAATATCATAGGGCTAGAGACAAGGAAACTTCTGGGAGGACACCACAAGCAGCTTTGGCTCTCCTCGGTGGTGGGCTCCTGCTATCAGCTGCTCCAGTGGGTCCCTGTCCCTCCAGCACTCCATGTTGGGGGTGAGGGGTTGTATGGCTCCTGGATGGGTGAATATAAGGGATTTTTTAAGTCACAGACATTGGTCATGTACTAGAAACACTGCCCAGCCCCAAAACGCTGCCTGGGTAGGAGTGCACAGTTCATCTGTACTCCTGTATTGCCAATGTTTGCTATTTTACTATGAGTTGCATCAAGTTTCTGTGATCTGCACTAAAGAATCTCCTCCTAGGTTATTTCCCTCCCTTCAAGCCCATGTTTGCTGCTCTTTTTCCTTGCAAAGCACAATATGGAAAAAGCATTTGATTCCTTTCTAAAGTTACCAAGCAAGGGGCGCAGAAGGGGCAAAACAACAAAAAAACAAGAAGAGATCTGCTGCTGGTTTAACTCCACAAATTTTAGAGCCATCTCATAATTTTTCAAATCTGATTCATGATTGGGTGTGTGAGGTTGACAATTTGGCAACTCTTATCCTAAACCCAGTGGCTTGGTGAGCTGTTCCCGGGCCGAGCGATGCTAACAGGCATCTACTACACAGAGGAGCCCCTTTTCCTTGTCACAGCACTTGGGGACATTGTCCTCTGTGTAGTGTGACCTAGATGGGACCCAGACAAGTACTGGAAAGGAAACACCTTTGTTTTTCAGCCCCTTGTTACACCGATGAATTCAGCTTCAAAATGCTTTTATCCCCATCACATGTGACTGTATGCACAGATTCATGTCACCATGTGCCATGTGGCCCCTGCTCATACAGATACCTTTCTTCTTTAGAGCTGCGTGTTGTGTGTTTTGCAGTGTCAGGCAAGGCTGCCACAAGAAAGGACTATCCCAGTTTACTGTTTCAATGACCAGCAGAGCTATTTTATAGTATGTAACCCCTGAAGACCCCGATTATTTTTTTTAAAAAAAAAAAAAAGGTTCAACATGACCACTGAGCTCAGAGTACAATTTAAAAAAAAAAAAAAAAAAGGCATTACAAAAAAAAACCCATTGAAGACCTGTAAGTTTCTCCAGAGCAGAGGAACGCTGGAGGTGGGTGGCTTGTCCCCATTATGCATGGACTGCCCCTGTTACAGCCCGCGCCTGGTCTCGATGAAAGGATAAGGAGGGGCAGAAGGGATTTCCTGGGGAAAACCCACCAGGACTCAGCACAACCAAGGTGGCCTCATGCACCTGAGTGCTGAGGTTGCACAGCAGCAAGTGAGGAGGATGGGAAAACCAAACCACTGTGCCTAACATTTCCCAGCAGCTCTCCTGAGCTGACTGTGAAACCTTTTAATCCATTGCTTACAAGCCACTTGGTGGTGGTTTGCAGAGGCAGCAGCCAGCGCCAGACACCAGCCCAACAGATAAACTCCATGACTAGCAAGTGAGGAACTGGGGCATGTCTGCCAGTGGGCACAGGCAGGGAATAGCTCCGTGTAGCTGGAGCATTAGAAAAAACATAAAGCAATCAGTCTTCTTTACATATAACATACATACTTATATATATACACATACATTTTGCAATATATCCAATTTTGAAATGTATTAGTGCATTGATGCTTGAAGGCATCCCTAGAAGGTATATACATGTCCCTTCTCTTTCTTTCCCAACCTGTTTACTTTTCCTAAAGAAAAGCCATGGTCTTTGAGGCTGCCTGGCACCACATCTGCTCAGTGAGTGCAGAAGTGGTCTCCAGAATCAAGTCTCTCTCTCCAGTATCTCTTATGCTAAGATCTGTGAAAAAACAATGTGGGGGGAAAAAAAAAGGGAGAAACCCCCACACATACACTTTTGTCTGTGGATTCAAAAGAGCCCTCTTTATGCCAGATTCATCTACATTAAATTGGTCACAACCTTCCAGGTGTCTTTAAGGTTGAAGTGTTTGCTGGACCATTTAAAGCTCCTCTTGTGGGCTCCTGCGACCCTCCTGACATGGAGAGCCGGGCTTTTAAGAGTGTAGCCACCTTGTCAATGCTCAGAGGTCACTAATAGCCTGCCTTGGGCCTTCCAGCGGGTCGCGTTCGGCTTGCTAGCCCGACACAAAGGAAAAAGAGAGGAAAGATGGGGAGGGGGGATAATTATCATTCTTCCTCTTCCCTCCTCTCTCTCCAGGCTGAGAGTTATGCTCCATGTCACTGTGTTAATGCGCTTGCATCCAGGGAGACACATAATGCTCCTCTCAGCCCTGTTTATTAGTGAGATCCATTTGAGAAAGGCCCTTCTTTTGTACCACAATATGAATGTGCTTTGATGGCAAATAATTACGCTAGTCCTTTTGACATGAGGATCCACAGGCTGCCCTAGTTAAGCCAGTAATTAGCCTGTCCTCCTTTTTTTTTTTATTATTATTGAGAAACTACAAATTATCCTCATATAAGCACTGGCCATTCCTTTTTCTCTTTTCTATTCTGCCTCTCTCTCTCTCCCTCTCTCCCTCTCCCTTGTATCTCTCAGCACTTTGGATAAGGGGAATGCAGCTGCACTAGAGCAAGATAAAGCTCCGCCATCAAGATGATGAACAATTTGGATGAAGAGGCTTCGAGATGAACACAAAAGCTGAAGAAGTGCGGCTGATGCAGCCCCGGACAGCTGAAGAATGCTGCAGTCTGCAGATGAATAGCCCTCATTTGTGAATATACAGATTTTCCATGATGAATAAAAACTGAGTGTAGGTCACAATAAATAAACTTTTTTTTTCCCTTCTTCTTAAATAATAATTCAGGTTCCCAGCACCAAACAGCTGTAAATTGAAGGTTGTGCTTAGTTTTCTCAACTCTCAAAGGGGATAATTAAGCTAAGCTCATATTGTTTGATATATTAGTGTAATGATGAGCTACTATATTCTGGCTTGTTTCGAGTTATTTTAGGGTTTTTTTTTCCATTATCTTTTTTCTTAAATTACATTTCAAATACATTTTAAATGTAGAAACAGCATTTCTGAAACATAGATGCCCTGTGTTTGGGTCTATCTGAAATGTATTCATATAACATTTAATTAAAGATGCAACATCCCCTTTTTTGGAAAAAAGCATGGAGGTAAAAAAATATCGATGTTATTCCACTAGTCCTGACATAATCTCACCCAACTGCCAAACCTTTATACTTATTGGTGCATGATAATTAGACGGGGCTATATTCTTTCTCAATACAGTCATTCTGAAACTTTAGGACTGGTATTTCTTGGCAACCATAAACCCCTTCAGCCCCCATAATTTTTTCATCATTTCTTTCGAAGATCAACAGAAGGCAAATATCATTTCCGAATTTCTGATTTTTACCTGTAAACTGGGGTTTACACTCACAGACTGGCGGATGTAATTTCTTTTAGGATAGCCAACCAGGTTCTGGGTCTCCAAGAAGTCTAAAATATCTACAAGTCAAAGAGCCATCTTGGGTAGCAGAGTAAAAGTGAAGCAGTAGCCCATGAACCCAAGTGCAGGTGCAAAGCAATGGTCCCAAACAAGCTCATAAAAGTAGGATTCACTATTTTGACAACGCATCTGCTGAAGTGAGTGAGACATGGTCTTGTTTACTTTCCAAATACCTCAGACTGATGCTGATCAATTAATTTGGCTATGAGGCGAGCTTTTACCTAAAGATACTGAAGGAGGAGTTAGAAGTCCTCTCAAGAAGTCTTCTTAGTGTGTGGGGCACTGCTACCTACACCCCCCAGCTGCACCCTGTTTACCAGCTGGTTGGTACAGTCCAGGTTATAAGAGGAAGGGAAGCCAGTGCAGTCCTACAAGTGCGTTTACAACTTCTGGGGTCAAAAAGGCAGAAAAAAAGCACAGTTTTAGTTTTCACATTAATTACGTTTCAACCTGAAACTGTCATCCACAGTAGGACTACTCATTAAAAGCATTTGTTATCTCATCGCTTCCCAGGTTAGAACCCCATGTGAAGCCTTTCCTCCATACTCACAACCCACAAAAGTCAAAGAGCCTCACCTCTAAAGATCCCAAATTTAAACTGTGCTATGGAATATATTAAAGAAGATGGAAATAAGGAAGCAACGCAGTGATTTGACTTTGAATTTTAGTATTGAGTATAAAGTTCTGCTAACATAAGTCAAACAGACTCTTCCTTTTGCCCGCTTTTTGAGAATTATGTCCCACAGGACACTGTTTGTTTCTAAGACTATGGCACAGCTTCATGACACGGTGAGAAGAGACCATTCAAATCTTTCAGAAAAAAGTAAGATTATCCTACATCTTGGCCTGTTTCTGGAACCAATGTCAAGCCACATGTTTTTTATGGTTCAAAAATGTGTGTGAATTGTTCCTTTCGTCTCTAGTTTGGGACCAAAGGGAGAACAGCCCCTGTGATATTTACAGCATGACTAGAAAGAAACTCCAGAAATCTTCCACCAAAGCTTGTTCCTACGAGGTTTCCCAGTTGCTTTGCACAGCCAAGATGCTCACATAGTGTGGGTGAGCATTCAGATGCTATATGACTGGGCAGCAATGCCAAGCTTTTTTAGCTCTCCCAGCCTTAACAGAGATGCATCATCCCAATTTCCCAATGAGCACTCCAAGTCCCACAGTCACTTGCTTGGCCTGTTCTCATACTGCAAGGAGGCAGCCCAAACATAGAGGATTGCAGTGGGTTCAGGATTGTGTTCTCCATTCATTACAAGCTTGGTGTGCATTGCTCTAAAGCTTTGCCCATGCTTATGATGCCTGCCATCATGCTCATCCCATCAAACAGCAGTGAGATGTCACCACAGATAAGATGGGCCCCAACTTTTTCCTCCTAGGAACATCGGCAATACACTATTCACAACTGTGTTACGAAGACCAATTAATGAGAAATTGCAAGAAAGGAAAGGGAAAAAAAAGAAAATTGTTTTTTCCCTGCCTGGGAAAAATTTCCAGTTCACTCCAAGAACGCACTGCAGCAGTCCTGATCCAAAGGCCATTAGAGACCATGAGTCTTTCCGCTAGCTTCAAGGGAATTTCAACCAGGTCATTACTAAACTCAGTGAAAAATAAAACTCAGGGCTTTACAATGCTGTATATCAGAGAAAAGCAGGGAACCGTGCGCTGTCCCTAAGGATCACAGCTCCCAGGGCCCTGCGGGTTTCTTCACAGTGGCACTGATCATGGTCAAACAGGCTTGGATTATTGTCTAGAGCCCATCCAGCACTTAAACTGATGATGGATTTCCATTCATGCTTACGGTAACGGCTGAACATTTATTAACTCTTTTCTCACTCATTATCTCCCTCCTTAAAAGGGTGCTCACAGCAAAACCAGGATCAATAGTTAGGAAAATAGATTTTTCATTTGACAGCTGTGGAAAACCACACTTTTAATAGATATAGCCCTGTATAGACACTGATTACTAATGAAAGATTTTATTTTTTAACAGCCATGAAATTATTATTCATATTGTTCTTAGGACCCCAAATTCCTCATCAGAGCTGTGCTATGGCCTGTGCATGTCTGTAATAAGACAGAAGGAGAAGGCAGCTCCTGCTCTAAAGAGGTTGGAATTTTAGCATGCTATAAGAGACAAAGAATTGCAGATAAACCACCTGGGAGGCAGGAGGGGTTGAGGACAAAGTAAAGGTGGAAAAAAACCCTGTTGCACTGTAATAAGTTCAGCTTCGGTTTATGCTATTATAGAATTTCGATATTTTTCAGATTATGCAATCTGATTTAATAATCAGTCATTCAATACAACTATTGTTCTTCCTCATCTCTCCCCAAAGAGTTGATGGAGGTAAAAGGCACTCATGCCCTAGCGGGAAGCTCCACTCTCACATTCAAAAGTTGAGACTCACCCAAGGGATCATCAATCAGTAACTCACTTTAAAATTCTCTTTAAAATGTTTTACTAGCTCACTTTACTTGGCATTTTTATCACTATTTATATCTCTAAAGCAGTGATATAATTAGTAAAGCTATTAATGTTTCTTATGTTTAGCCTTACAAAAGCTACAAATATCTATAAATCTGGCTTATAGCAAAATAAATAATGATAATAATTCTGTCAAGCATCAGTATAATTTTCTGGACAGCACTGTGTAAACCAAGCAAATATCTGAACCATTAATGAGCTTAATTTGTGCCATTTAACCACCCTTCAGCAAATTGTTCTGCAGGCCAGAGAGGAGCTTTTAGGCTAGTTACTTTACAAACTTCCCTCCTCTGCCAGCATTTGCTTTTCCACAAAAATGACTAGCCTGATCTTACCCAATTCTGCCTTATGCTCTCCTATGACTTGAGTCAAAAACTGCTATCAAAGGTGTGGGAAAGGGGGGTTTTTTCCATCCTTGTGAAACTTTGACATTTCAGCTATGCTGATGTTCTGCATGAATCTGGGTTCTTTAGGAGAAAAAAACCAAAATGAAACAACAAAAAATGCACCACCAGAAAAAAAATCCTCTCCCCTTTTTTTCCTTACAATAGTCACTTTTTAGTGGTGAGGCCATTCACTTAGGACACAATGAAGTCAATTATAAGTCTCTGCTCTGCATGGTTCAAACCAGTAACAAGAATATGGCTCCCAGCATCTTTGCCTTAGGGTTAGGGTCTCTCATTCAAGCCAAAATTTATACCTCAGGCAGGAGAAAATTTTCATCTCTAAAACACCAAACCAGGATGTTGCAGAGTCCTGCTTTTTGTCATATTGCCTATTCCAGATACAGGGATTTTTATGAAAATTCCTGGACAGCTCAAGCCCTCAAGACTTTAAATCATGGCATGGGCCACCCTTTATTCTACTAACACTTAACTTTCTTTAAAATTGAGTGGTTGTCTACATATGCACAAAAAAACAACAGAAAGCATAGACCGTGCCTGGGCAAAATAAGACAAGCTTCTGTTCTCCACTGCTTCTAACCCCATGGAAAGACTTTCCCCTCTTCAACAAGGCACACAGACATGACCCAGACTTCAGAGACCAGAATCCATAAATGCTGATCTCAATACAAAAACACTATCCATGGCATTACCATTTTCAATAAGAAAATAAATGTCTACATTCACAAGCCCCGAGTAATAGGCCTTTTAAGTAAAAGTATTAGAAGAATATATCAGCTATAAGATATAATACCAGTGACTACTACCACAGGATGGGCATTTTTAACTTTCACTCTAAAATGACTGGATGATAAGAGAGTACAATATATATTTTGAATTCAGGGTGAGAAGATCTTTTTAATATAAGTGTTTTATGATGTAGTCATACATCATTTCTAACTAAAATGCTAAACAAAACACAATCCTTTTCTGAAACATAGATAATGATGGATTTTTGTTATTCTATTTTATTCCATAAGATAATTTTTCAACCCAAACTTTCATTTTATTGATGGCATAAGAAGGTCCCAGTACATCTTCTTTCATATCAGAGACAGTTTCATGGAAACTGTGGGCTAAAAATCAAGTGTCATTACAGAGAAAGAATTTTTGGATACATGATCATTTATTGGGATAGTCCCGCATGATGGGATTAAAGGAGATTAAGAGGACCAGGTATGTTTTGTTGATTGCTTTGGCACTTGAAAACCTCTCTGATCTCAGAGCAGGAGTTTTGTGGGTATTATTATAATAATAATGGGGATCTTGGAAGACAGGAGGTGGATAAGCAGAAGGGAACTAAATCCAATAATGTTTGTACTGTCACAAAGCCAGGAAGGTCTGGGATATTATTTAATCCTATGGAGTAGACCTACCCAACACTCCTAAGAAAGAGATAAACAAATAAATATATACAGTAAAATAGAAGCATATCTGCAAAGTGAAATCCCTTGCCCTTCCCCAGGCAAAATATTTTTTCCCCTCAACTCCAAAACTCAACAACAACTTGGCTGTGTGTGCTGAGCAAGAACCCCAACAAATTGCTGCCTGCTCCCCTTTATAGTCTCAGCAAAACACGACATCGAGGAATTGCCTGTGCTTTCTGTCTCTTTCCTTGTTTGCTTTCATGTGTACTACCAAAGCAGACTGTGTCAGTACCTATAAGGAACCAAAATATTTTAAGTACTGACTACTGCAAAAATATGAAACACCTTTTTTAGTACTTGGATCAAACAGAGGGATAAAGGGAGAAGGAAAACGGCATTTCCCACCACTCTGGCACTGAGGATGGCTGTTCACTGTGTCATTGCCTTTCCAAATACTTTACTGTATCTACCACGAGACAATGCCTCTCATAGTCCCTTGTCCCAGAGAGTCCCAGCCTTGGCTTCCTATGGTATCATGACAACCACATACATTTTCTTTGATCAGTTTACTAGCTTAAAGCCTCCACTTCTTAAACCAGCAAGTTTTGTCAGTGTGTGGGCTAAGCCAGTCTCAGAGGTTACTGACCATCACATAGAATCATAGAATCATTTGGGCTGGAAAGGAACTTAAAAGGTCATCTAGTCCAACATCCCTGCAATGAGCAGGGACACCTTCAACTAGATCAGGTTGCTCAGAGCCCCATCCAACCTGTCCTTGAAAGTTTCCAGAGATGGGGCATCTACCACCTCTCTGGGCAACCTGTGCCAGTGTTTCACCACCCTCTTTGTAAGAAATTTCTTTCTTGTAGCTAGTCTAAATCTTCCCTCTTTTAGTTTAAAGCCATGACCCCTTGTCCTACCACAACAGGTCCTGCTAAAAAGTTTGTCCCCATCTTTCCTGTAGGGCCCCTTTAAGTACTGGAAGGCTGCTACAAGGTCTTCCCAGAGCCTTCTCTTCTCCAGGCTGACAACCCCAACTCTCTCAGCCTGTCCTCATAGCAGAGGTGCTCCATCCATCTGATTGTTTTTGTGGCCTCTTCTGGACCCACTCCAACAGGTCCATGTCTTTCCTGTGCTGGGCTCCAGAGCTGGACACAGTACTCCAGATAGGGTCTCATGAGAGCAGAGCAGAGGAGCAGAATCACCTCCCTCAACCTGCTGGCTACTCTTCTTTGGATGCAGCCCAGGATACAGCTGGCCTTCTAGGCTGCAAGTGCACATTGCCAGCTCATGTCCAGCTTTTCATCCACCAGTAACTCCATCTACATCATTCTCTGTAGGTTTGGGGCGAGGGCGGTGGGGGTTTGTGGTGCACACTACACCCTCTCTGTTCTCACACTTCTAGCTACTGTACCACGTCTGTGGATGAAGCCATGTTTTCTTACATTCACAAGTTCTGCCCAGCATTTGACATACAATTTAAAATAAATAAATAAAAGAATTGAAACTTTTTGAAGACTGTAGTTAAGAAAAAAAGACCTTTGCTGAAACAGTAGATGTTAGAATAGTGGTATGAGGTTGTACAAATTTTATCACTTCTATGTGTTTCAAGAAAATCCAAATTAAAACGTCAACTTGTAACACATGCTGTAATTCAGTCCTCTCATGAAGTCAATGGAGCAATGCTGAATTAGGCCAACCAATGATCTGGCCCATGAGAGGAAAATCCAGAAAAGGACATCATCTTGCCCCATTGCTCACTAGGTCTGCTTGCCGAGTGCAAAGCCACCCAAACTAGCTCCAAGCTGAGCTCCTTTGGACAACCACCTCCACCTCACCTGCAGCCCTCCAAGGGCTGTGGCGGCCATCCCAACAAGGCTTTCCTACCCAAAGACAGTACTCGCATTGCTATGCTACAGTCATGCCTCAATCTGCAATCAGAGATCCATCATTCACTATCCTTCCTGATCACTCCTAATTACTGTCCACTTTATAATAATTTAGATAATACCTAGCTTTTGCCATATCAAACTGTCCTGCAAGTACCAGGTGAGACAAACCTTTGCAGTGAAACCTCTGGCAAACAGCACCTCAGCAGTGGGCTGTCCCAAACGATGCCAGAAACCAAGACTGAACACCAGTCAAAAGCAGGGCTGTTTACATGGCCCAAGGATAAGCGTAAATCTCGATTTTGGTAAATTGCAATTTCAGTAAATTAATATTTTTAGAAGATGCAACTGAAATTTGAGTAGCATGGCAAGGCCACAGAGGGAACAACTTCTTCCCTTCTCCTCCACTTGGAGACCTACCATCAGCCAGCCTCCTTTAAAGCCACCCACTGCTACAATATGGATCTGTAGGGCAATTACATTCAACAAAACCTACCATGTTGCAGACTTGCACTTGAGAGAGAGATATAAACCAAAGAAAGATTATAATGAGAGTCGGGTGAGCTCCACCACTGCAGCCAAAGGCTCTCTGCTGTTCAATAAGGTTAAAAATAGTTGGATAGGAAGCACTGGAGCAGGGCACTGTGACACATATGCAGCAGAGACCCAGGGCCTGCTTTTATAGCAGTTTAATAATAAATAAAAAAAAAAACAACCACAGGCTTGTAGTTGTTCTTGTTTTGAGTTCTTACACTAACTACTTTGTCTATATGCCTCCTGAAGCTTTTGGCTGTGGTGCGTAATCAGAACAATAGTTCAGAAGAAGCCAACAGTCCTGGTTACAATTAATCGGGACTATTTTAACTACCTGTTGGGTTGTTATATATTTAAGAAGGACTGGCTGGTGAGAAGGTTCTGGCAAAACATCTCTGCTGAGTTAGGGAGACTTTGGGTTGTTGGGTTTTTTGTTTTGGTTTGGGGGTTCTTTTTGTTTGTTTTGTGGTTTTGTTTGTTTGCTGTTTTTTTAAGTTCAGCATCACGGTTTGGAAAGGCTGTTCTAAAAACCCAAGATACACTCCTTCCCTCTGTTTTGCATGATCTTTTATGACTCTTAGGTCTCTGAGGCAGTCCATATTCCTTATTTACACACAGCACAACAGCATCCTGTCCCCGGCTGGCCTCGGAGCTCAGTCAGAATGAAAATAAAAACAATCTGAAGAACAAGTCAATCACAAACATCAGCATGAACTTCCCCTAAATCCTGGATGAAAAACCCTATGAAATCCACAAGGGGAAAGTCTGAATGCATTAACAAAAAAAAAAAATTGAATTAAACAGATATGTAAGAGAAGTTCCATTTAAAATAAAATGCAGCAGAGACCGGACTGTAAGAGTTCAGGTTTTGAAGGAACTTTCATTATTCATTGACCCAGGTTTTTTCTTTATGTTATGCAGAAAGCAAAAGGTTAAACCAATGCCAATGGGAGTGGAGATGGAGGGTGGGTGCTGTGGACAGGCTCGCCCTGCAGAGGTGGGGAGAGGGTGCTTTAACTACACTTGGGAAGAGGCTGTGGCACACTCAGAACTTCACAGCACAAGGGTGCAGCAACTCAGCTAATTGGGGAAGATAAAAGGCAGGTTTTTACAAGACAGACACCATCATTATCAGAAATGAAGGATAAAAACCTGAGCAGCTACATCTCATTTTATCACTGAGAAGTCTCAGAAGGAAAAAAGAATTATCGAAGTTTTTGATAGTTCCATTTAACCACAAGAAAACTATGTTAATGTAACCCTAAAGGTTTGACTAAAACCTAAGAAATGAAGGCACTTCAGGCCGCAGCTTCTTCCCTAACCCACCCATAGTGCCTGGACCGTGTGAGACACAAATGCTGCCTGCCTGGGAACAGTCTCATTTATACAGGCAGACCATACTGCCGACTCTTGTAACCCGAACAGCAACACCCAGTACAGCCCCACACCTCTTGAAAAAACAGAGCCCTTGCAGTTGCACATAAAATGGTCTTATGTTTTCTATGCTTTTTCTTTTCTTGCTTTGTTTCTTGTAATGAAAATATAAAAGCAATAAGCAGTTTCACCATAAACCCATCCAACACAAAACTTCCCTCTCCAAAGCACAGCCATGGCTGAGTTAAAGGAGCACTGCCAGAGGACCCCAGACCAAAGCTTTCTAAACTTCTCAATTCCTCAAATTAAAACAGAAGCCAGATTGATTTCTTAAAATAAAAATTAAAAAAAAATAAATGTGCCTACAAGAACTCTCTCTGTCCCTGAAACCTGCCAGGCTACACTGGAGCCTGCGCAGGCAGTGAGAAGCAGGCACTTTAATGGACGAGTTTAAAAAGCCCTGAAAGTCTGGGTTTCTAATGAAAATACTGACAGACCCTTAACCATACAGCAGCGTGAGCAGGCGCCACCATAATAACCATTTAAGACCTCTTTTCTCAGAACGGCTTGGTCCAGCAGCGCAGGAGGAGTAAACAGGGCTGGTAACTTAATGACCTTTGAGCATTAGCAGATGGCCTTTTTACGAGCACAGATTAGCAGAACATTGGAGTTTTTAATGGCCACTAACAGGTGCCAAGGCTGCTTTTCCCTCTCTACCTACCCACAGCCACTAAAGCACCAGTCAACTTCAAATGGCATCTCTACTCCTGCCCTGTCCTTTTTTTCTGTTCACACCCCAGCATCTTTGATGACACAGCAACACATGCCCCGCAGCAACCTGGTAATGGTGTAGGTTACCAAAAACAAACAAGAGCACCTCACCTTTGGGAATTGGCATCATCAGCTGGGTCACTGTCACAATATCACATCTGAGGCACAGAGGGTTCAACAGTGACAATCAAAAGGGCTGCCCCGTTCTTTTTGGTATGAGGGAGACGTAGGAAACCCCAGCAACAGGTTTCAAAGCTGTTCGAAAGCAGGAAGGAGTCAAAGCAAAGCCAAGGCAGGGGTTTCCTCTCTTTTATTTATAATATCTTTTTGTTCACCTGTGACAACTTCCCTGACCCCTTCCCAGCCCACCTCTCTCACCAGGCCCGTTTCCCTGGCTCTGCCCCGTTAAAGACACCCTGGTATCTTTATGAGCCAGGGCAGCAATAAGTGCTCAGTGCACGTCTCAACAAATATTTCCTTACCCGGCCTTATCCTGGCCTGGGAACAACCCAGAAGTGCACCAGGACTCAGGACGGTTACCAAACTGGCTTCTCTACGTTTATCGCTGTGGGTAGGTAGAGAAAAGCCCTTGCAATTAATCTCAGATGCTGCCTGATTAGACACAACTTGGGAGTTATGAGCCCTTTGGAGACGACAGGGACAGCTCGAAGGCTGGAGCTGCAGCGGCCGGGCTGAGACAGACCCTGTGTGTCCCTCCTCAGGCGTGGGGGGTCACACACATGTGCGTGCCAGTGGGCACTGAGCAGGAAACTCAGTATTTAGGGAAAAAACAGCAAGAGCATAGCCGAGGAGCAGATTACAGCACCCTCAGGAGATGTTATGACATTACTCCTCAGGAAAACACACCTGCCCTTCCCACTGCTGCAGCCGCTCTCGGAGGTGCTCTCAGGGCCTGTGCTGTCTGGGCCTGCCCTCACCAGCCTCCCGCTCCTCCAGCCGCCCCCTCCTGGGCCTGCACTTCCTGCAGCCACCTCGCTGGGCCCTGCTCCATGGGCCTCCCCCGGGCTGGGCTTTCTCTGTCTGGGCCTCCCACGCACTCAGCCTCCAGTCTCCGGGCCTTCACTCCCACTGTTGGACTCCCATTCTCCAGGCTCCACTCTGGGCTTCTGCTCTCTGGGCCTCCCACTCAATGGGCCTCTGCTCTCTCAGCCTCCCACTACTACCCTCCCACTCACAGGGCCTCTACTTTTGGCATTCCGCTGTCT
Organism: Burhinus bistriatus; assembly: GCA_013397275.1. NCBI lineage: Eukaryota > Metazoa > Chordata > Aves > Charadriiformes > Burhinidae > Burhinus > Burhinus bistriatus. The sequence continues at coordinate 2,899 of VYXH01007721.1, read as the reverse complement.
TGACTTCCCACTCACTGGGCTTCCCACTCTCCTGTCCTCCATTCTCTAGGCCTCCCACTCTCTTTAACCACACTCTCTTAGCCTCCTACTCTCTCAGCCTCGACTCCTTGGCCCCCCCACTCTGGGCCTCCTAATCAACCACTGGGCCTTCCGCAAACTGGGCCTCCACTCTCCTGGCCCATCACTATTGACCACCCATTCTCTCACCTCCACTATCTTGACCTCTCACACACTGGGCTTCTACTCTCTTGGCTCCCAGTCGTTCAGTCTCCACTCTCTGGGCCTCCCGCTCACAGGGCCTCAACTGTCTTGGCCTCAGTTCTCTCAGCCTCCACTCTCTGGGCCTTTCACTCTCTCAGCCTCCACTCTTTCAGCCTCCCGCTCTCTCAGCCTCCCATTTGCTGGGCTCCCGGTCACAGGGCCTCTATGCTCTTGGCTTCCCACTCTCTGGGTCTCCCACTCACTGGGCCTCGCGCTTACTGGACCTCTAGTCTCTTGGCCTCCCACTCTCTCAGCCTCCATTCTCTCAGCCTCCCACTCTGACCCTCTACTCTTTTGGCCTCCCACTCACTTGGCCTCTGGTCTCTTGGTCTCCTGCTATTTGCCTCCAGTCTCTTGGCCTCCACTCTCTCAGCTCCCACTTACTGGGCCTCCCACTCTTTCAGCCTCCACTTTTGTGCCTCCCATCCTCTCAGTCTCATACTTACTGGGCTTCCCACTCTTTTGACCTCCCACTCAATGGGTCTCTACTCTCTTGGCCTCCCACTTTTTCTGCCTCCACTCATTAGGCCTCCAACTCTCAGCCTCCACTATGTTGGCTTCCCACTCTCAGTCTCCCACTCTTTTGGCCTCCCACTCTCAGCCTCCACTTTCTTGGCCTCTATTCTCTTAGGCTCCCACTATTGGCCTCCCACTCCCTCAGCCTTCACTCTTTGGGTGTGCCACTGTCTCAGCCTCCACTCTCTCAGCCTTCCATTCAGTGGGTCTCCCACTCTCGGCCTCCACTCTCTCAGCCTGCACTCTATCGTGAGATACAATACATCGAAATCTTATTTTTCAATAGAGAAAAATAACATGGTACAAACTCCAGATAAACCATAAAAGAGCCTGGCAGTAACAAGAGGTTGCAGTGCCATTTTCAGGTTTGAGTCCCTTATTAGAGCAAAGATATTATGGCTGGGATTTGGGGCAAAACACCAGGGAAAGAGATTGGAAAACTCACAAAAAAAAAAAAAAAAAAAAAA
>VYXH01007720.1:89147-119997 GCA_013397275.1 Burhinus bistriatus | reverse complement strand
TATGAGTGAGGGGAATGTGGTCCACATGCGGTTTGCAGCAGTTCTTTTCCAGTCATCTGTTCGTAGGGGTTCAGAGGTCTATAATTTCCACTCATTTGAAGCTGTTCTGAGCTAGGATGAAAACATTTTGTAACAAAATCAGTCAATGTTTCAGGTTTTCTGTGATGCCTCTGAGTCTGCAATGGCTTTCATGCTTCGAGAAACTCTTTTTGGGGTTTATCTGAGATACCCAACATGTGACCAAGTGCTTCTGGTACAAAATCAAACTTGAGCCAAGCCTCTATTTTGTTATGAAATCTATTCCTCCTTTTCAGAGACAGCAAGAGAATTATCAACTTTCCAAAACCAAGAGTAAGTCATACTTAGCACTGCACTCTTCTGGAGCACCTACAGCTCTGAAACACATCTAAGTGAAAATGGTGCTAGAGCACTTCTGCTCCATCTCATTTAGTTAAAGGACCATTTGATGTTTGCCAACATTTGCAAAAATCTTGGGGTTAATGGACCATGGATTTGAGTTCAAATTCAAAACTGCAAGCAGAAATGTGCTTAATGATTTCATCCTACCTCTCTCTTCTTGTGACCCAAGCACTTAGGCAAAAATCAGGTTATTGGAGGTTGTTCAATGGTATCTTTCTTGTTTACAAAGAAGATAGAAATTCTGTTTTTTCCTGAATATGGAGAAATCAAGCAGAAGATAGCTGTTTACTCACAACTTCAAACCTTTTCCACCTCATACTAAAAGCTGTTTACACTTATTCTTATTTCCATTCTCTGTGGGTCAGGCTTCATATGTGCCGTCTTTTCCAAGCTTCTCTATTTTCTTTCTTTCATTCTGAGGTAATTGATCCTTCAGAGAATGAACTCCCACCAAATCACTTTGTACTATTGCTCTGGGCAGCAGAGAGCGCCTGCATTCATGCAAGGGCCATGTTTGTTTCAGCTGTAAATGTACTTACCAGAGCTCGATAGGTTTTTTTGCCTGCAGGCTGGCTGTTATGTTCATGGACCTTCATCCTGATAGTGTAACCCAAGCCCTGTCATTAACTTCTAGATGAATGTCTGATGTTTACATAAAACAGAGAGAAAATCTTGTAACCTTCTGCAGTGGGCATATGAACATTAGCATCCAGGGTTAAAACATAGAAAGACATGTGTGTTAAGTTTTTCCAGCACATCTGGTTTCTAGGCATCAGTCTTAGACTCACAGTTCCTCAAACACAAATGTGGGTAAGTATGTATTAGAATGCAATTGTTTTACTTTTCCATTGACTAATAATGTGTCTGTTCTTCACTCACATTGTACTGATTGCATGTAAGCTTTTTCATCACATAGTAAAGAAATATTAATCCAGCTAAGTGCCTGGAATAGGCTACTGCTCACACTGGCTCTAACTATGTGAGCTGTTTATTCCCCCACCCTCAACACTGCTTTGTTCCCTCATGGTTTTATTGCAACTCTACTGCAACGTCTCTTTTCTTTGCTCCAAATGTCAGGGTACACTGCTCTTGCTAACTCCTTTGCAGAAGGACTTGGTTCAACCTTGGTGAAAGTCAATACAAATCTTTCAATAAACAAGAATAAGCTCGGGCCTTACTGAAAGACAACATGTGGTCAACAGGTCCATAATGCTTCTGGTTCCTGGCCTATGCCAAAGTGCTGCTGCAGCAAAACTTTATTTTTTAACCTATCCATATTAACAGCACTGGGACAATTCTTTCCCACCCAGAACTATCTGTAGAAAGAGTTTGGAATATCGGGAAAAGCTTCAGTAGTTCAGACTGTGAAAATCACATTCCTTATCTGCCCAGATGGCCTAGAAAGAACCATCAGACAACACACATTAAAGATAGGCTTTAAATTTCCAAGGAAAATATACTGTGGAATTCTTCACATCTGTGGCACTCTTTCACTCTCTGCTGAAGTGATGCAGTGAATTGAAAAATGTCCTGTTGGGGCCAATTATTTATCCTACCGCACACAGAATTCTGGAGTCAGTCTAATGAATCTGATGTTGTTAATAGCTCTAAATTTACACTGAGGCACTAGAGATCAGACTGAACTATGATCTCTGAGGTAGCATGGGAACATCCTGCTTGTGTTGAATACTTCAGTTGCTTCCACCCCCTTTGTCTTCTTTTTCTTCTATTTTTCTTTTTCCAGGGCAGCATTCTGGACTTGGAAAAACAGAAGAGGAAAAATACAAAGGCAACACAGTAACTCCAAGACGTCAGCAGCTTAACTATACCACCATCTGTTTAAAAGGACAAAACATTAAAACAGAACAAAACTTGTGGTCCAACAGCTATGTCTGCAAAGAAGAAACAGTGCTATAGTTGAAATTCGATGCAACACCCTTTGGATCAAAATAGTACGACAACAATGAATAGAAGTGACCACATTTAATGGATACTCAAACAGCTAGGCCGCAACTCAGATTCCTTACTGTTGTTTGGAAGTGAAACCTGAGAGCAGAGAAGAGAGAGAGGAAGAAATCTTGTGTTAAGCTGGCATGCACCAGTGAATAAATGGCTGGCATTTGGAAAGCTGCATTGCAGGGGAGCTTTTAACAGTTTGCCACTGCCAGCTGATGTCTCTCTAAGCATCACTGCCAAGAAGCCAAAACTGGAAGCAGGTGCAGGGGCATAAAAACTGAATGTGGAAAGGGGGAGAAAAAGAGAAAGAACAGAACTTCTGTTGTTAAAATTCTGTTGCTTTCATTAAAACCTAAACAAAGCTTTACTTTAAACTTGAATAATAATTTTTAGTGTGATAGACTTCTGCCTATCCAGTTTGAAAATCCTCTTACGTTTACACACTGAGCTAAAAGATTTTTGTTGGGTTTTTTTTTCCCCCATATAAAGCCTTGGATTGACTGAGAGAATGCTGTGTACTGATTACAGCAGCTTTCCTTTGGAGACTGAGAGCATCTGCTTCTTAACGCCCCTTGTTCCACCCTCCCAGCAAACTGCTTTTTACACACTCCCACCCCCATTAGTCCAGGGCCTGGGAACAGAGCTGTTTCCCCAGCTCGAGTCTCTGTCTTCACTGTGCCATGTCACCAGTTCAGGACCTTAGTACACTGCTGTCTGATAAGACGCATAGCAGGAAACTTTAGGTGCTAAGAATTTACATTCTTAAATACACTAATGCAATGTACCACTCATGATTTTGTGAGATGTCTTCTGTTCCTTTTCTTAAGATCAGTTAGAAAAAACAGGGAAAGACAGGTACAGGTTGGACTGTAAAGTAATGGTAAGTTCTGCAAGAAACATTGTGAGAGGTCCTGGTTACCTTTGGGAAACCTCAAAGAGGAAACAAATTCCCTACTCATAAGGAAAGAAAGGCCAAAAGAAAAAAAGAAAACTTCTTTTTATGATGGCAGAACCCCAAAACCCCGAAATACATGTGGCAGAAGGTGGAAAGCTTTTCTTTAATTCTTTGCTAAGAACTTTGATTTTTAATCATTTAGTAGTTACTATTGCCACAGATCAGAGAAAAGATGTGCCACCTTCTAGTCAGAGCCCTGACTTTGGGCTTCCTTGTTGTTCTCTACACTTTAAGAAATTGCTAGTATTCTCAGTTAAAAGATTTTCCTTTCTGTTTTGCTTTTCCTATAAAGAAAAGGCAATAGGTAAAGCCACACTGGGCAGAGTAAAAAAAAATAAATCAACATACATGAGCTTTTCTGCGTACCTTGTGTTTTAAAATCATTCCCTTCCCATGTTCTAAATACTATGATTTTAAATCACAAACTGTGCTTTAAAGCAGATTATATATTTTTTTGTTTGTTTCTGCTCTTCTATCTCTCAGAAGAGATTGTTGAAATTAATTTGGTCCGTGTCTAACTGGTTTGCAGTATCACAGTCTTGATAATGACTTGTTTTTCCAATTATACAGACTATTTTTTTGTGAAGGAAAATAATTTCACTTTTTCAGTTTATACTGCTTATTAAACCACTTTTGTATTTATATTGATGGTGGATTTTCTTCTCTTTAACTTTTCCTTGATATCCAACTACTTCTTACTCTCCCTCTTTTAAAAATGTCCAGGAAATTAAGCACTTAGTTATAGATGTGTCTGTAATTCCACCCATCACTCATTTTTTCTTTATAATGGCACTTTGTTTGGAAGGTGCTAAGGGACCGCTTTAAAATTATGTTTTTCCTCTGGGTCAACAGAAAACATTCAGTCTGCCTCAGGATAAAAAGTGTACAGAACGCAGCATGGTGCAAAAGAGAATTTACAAATCGACAATGAACTCAGCCTGAGCATTGCTCAGTAAATGTGAGCAGTCCTTCAATTAATGAAATTGATGTAGACAGTGTAGGATTTTCAAAATATCTACCCTAGGCTTTCAAGCTGTTTCCTCTAACTCTTACAGCCTGTGGAGACATAGTCTTTATCCTGACGAAAGCTGAGATTCTCAAAAGAACAACTTCAGTAGCTAGAGTTTGTTAGAAAGGCACCAAAATGTTCGGATAAGAATAGAATGGAAGTCTGTCTTTTCAAAAAGGGAGAATAAATCTAAGTAAATATATTATGTTCTCTGTGAGACACCATTAGGTATGAGGGAGCCCACATGTGCTAGAGCACCAAGGCTTTCTTAACACACAGGATGTTCTCAAGCCCTATGGCCTTATTTTAGATATGCACGGGTAGTTTTGATAGGTCAACAGTTCTCATTAGGAACCAAACTGAAGCTGGTTCCCAATGAAAATCCCATGTATTTCCATGTGGAACACAGGTCAGGCTGAAACATAAGTGTAGAAGTTTTTGAGTAAGCTTCCAGGAAGTGCCTGGGATGAAGTTGTCCGGAGTCTGCGGGAACTGGATGGAGCACCAAAAGCAATGGTATGCATTCCTGGTCTGTTCTGATGTACGGTGGGAAGTAAGTGCTACAGGCTGGTAGTCTCTGTGTAGACGATGGATATGAGTCCAAGAGGAATCAAACCAGAGTCATCTCTTTCTGCTCTTCATTTTAATCCTTGAACTGACATCCTCCTAAATTTTTTTAGGAGCATTTAAATTGATTGGAAGAGAAGCTATCTTTCAAAGGATTAACACAGCAAAATGAAACACTGTACCTTTAAGCACTTGATCCCTGCTAAACAACGCCATAACTTCTCTGATTTTATTTCTGCAGCACTCAGGATAGCATTTGAAACTCCAAGCACTTTGTAGTTTTTGTGCATGATTAAAGTTTAAAACAATGAGTGTTCTAAGATAAATATATATATATATTTGTGTGTATAGATAGATAGGTACACATGCAAAGACATGTCTGCACTCTAACAAAAGCACAAGAGTTCATTTATAAAGTCATGAAACTGCTAATGGGGTACATTTTCTCTAAACTGAACTAGCTTATATTTGTATATATTAAAAAAAAATACAGCTAGGGCCTAGTAAATGAGACCATAGATGAAGTAAACTTATGTCATCAGTCTTTGAATTTTGTACATTTTGAACACTATCCAAAAATTATAATCCAGTGTTTGAAATATTCTATCAGTGGAGAAGGAGAAATGATGTCCCTATTACAAACTTATAGCCTCAAACATTCACATCCTGCTGTAAATATATCACATACCATATCATGTTGCTGAAGGTCAGACTAGCTTGAATATACCAATAACAAGACTAAATAACTCAGCATAAGGAAAAATCACTCTCGCAAGAAACGAGCATGTTTGCTGCTGGATAATTGTGCTGGCAGAATGCCAGCAATACCCCAGAATCACTCAGTGCCTTCCAGGATGGGATTCTCAAGTATCTGGGGCCCAATTTCTACAATAAATGACAATATTTGGTCATTATTAGTTTCTGGCATGTTTTTGATATATGAAATCAAAGCCTTATTTTAAGCTTTTCTTGTTTTATATTCTGGTAAGTTGCAACAGGACTGTTCCTCTGTACTGAAAAAATGACTGTACTTCCACTAACAAAGCACTTGTTTCATTTCCCTTTTCAACACTTTTTCCAGCAAGTATCTTTTTTATTGTGATTTCTTCAGTGAGGAAACAAGTATTGCCATCTAAGCAGCTTGCCAAGTGTTTATTCACTATTGAGCATGACATGAGAGAAAAGATATATAATGACTGTCCTCATTAGTATACTTCTACTGTGTAGTGCATTTCCTTACACTTGTGACCTGTCAAAAATGTCATTCTAACTCTGTACATTTTGGGCAGCACCACCTTTCTGATTTATCAGTTGTATACTCTCTTACTGTTGTTTGTGTTACTTTTAGAATATTAAAATTTAGTATTTGTTTCTTAGAGCCCGTGACATTTCATCGGTACCTGGTAGTTGTCACATTTCATGTAGTTATGAGAAGCGGAATGGAGGAGAGTGTCCCATATAAGCAAATAGGAAGTAGGGCAGCAAAATGAAAGAACACAAGCAGGACATAAAAATTGCAAAGCCAGAACCTCTGCAGGCCAAGATATATAGAATAGGGGTTGTGGTTTCAACTAGGGGGAAGCCAAAATAAAGTAAATAATACTACTCTAGATTTTTATATTCATGAAAGTGGCAACTGAAATTAAAGGCTTTCATAACTCTTCACTGTGCATAAATGAAAGCTGAAAGGTAATGTGCATCACTACTGTGTACATTTGCCTTGGTATTTGGAGGTGATTCTGTTCTCAGGATGGGTTTTGGCAATTTTTTCCTATGGGTGTTGCAGCCAAAAGAATGGAATGTAGGTACCTAAAGAAAAAAGTTTGTCCTTGTTCAAACACACACACCTTCTCTGCTACAGACTCATGAAGAATGGCTCAAGTAGGCCACAATTGTATTCATGTTGGTTACTGGACCTCTATCCCAAATTAAACTCTATCATTTGGAACACATTTTTTTGCCACAGATACTGTACTCTCTTCATGCTCTGTTTCCCCTTCACCTCCTCCTTCTTTCACTACCCACGTGCACCCAAATTTGCTCACTTCTTGGTAACACAACAGTGTGTTTCAGCTTGTTGTCCTGCTTCCTTTTCCAAAACTTTGAACTGAATATATCTGAACTGCTTAAGACACAGAAAGTCATTCTTTTTCAGCTATGATATGAATACATTCTTTCTGGCTGCTTTCTGAGTAAAGAAGAAAAAAAAAAAGCTTATACATACAGAAGACCCAGAATATCACAACAAACTGTAAAAATAACTGGAAGGTTATTGGTAGGTAATATACTATAGTAGAGAAAAGGACACATTACAGAGTGAAGATGACTTCTGCAAAGAGCTCCTGAAAATGAAGGTACTTATCTAACTTCCTCTTGTTGCTAAAAGAGACTTAAAACTATTTGTAGGTTTTGTGCACAACCTCTTTACAAACAGAAATCCTTTTCTCCTGGCTGTAAGGCAAAAATTAGCTGATCTATCATATTGCCTTATATATTAATGCTAAGGCTTTAGATGTATTATTTTCATGGATTTTCATAGCAAAATGATGCCTAGGTCCTAATTTCTAGCACACTAATTTTTTTGAAATGGAAATGAGTGGTCACCAGGACTGCCTTGAAATGGAGGCTGGCTGGGGTCTCACCCTCACTAGAAACAAAGTTCAGCCAAAGGCAAACACGAAGAAATTGCACACCTTTATTACTTGTCAACAATAATTGCTTCCTAATAAAACTGATCAACCATCAGCAATGACGAATTATTTCACAGGAAGTTTGGCAAAGACTACTTTTGCCTACTGTAGAAACAGGCAAATGACAAGTTTGTTTCCCAGCATCACTGGGGATCTCTTTCTGAGCCTTACTGGGATTCTTTAATGCTTCTCTGGTCACCCTGACTTGTCAGAGCACCATTTAATGTGGATTATGCAATTTACACTGAAGTCAATTGGAAGTGAGGGCACTCAGCAGTTGCAAATCTGCTTCATAGTTCTCATGACCTGTGGGTCAAACAACTGTCACTAGTTGGATTAAAATTGGCATAGAATAAAATATGGATACACTTACAGTGAGATTTTTAAAGCTGCAAGAGGTTTTAAACACTGGCTTCCACAATACTTAGTAAGTTGACTGCCTGGATCCCTCTTGCTGTTCGCTAGAAAGCTCCTGCTTAGTTATTCTGCTCAGTAGTTGTAATTTGAACAGTTATTTCTCAGGTTTTTCAAATTATTTTGAAATTTCAGGGGGGAATATATATAATTTTACTGTGTGCTTTTTTACTCAGTGTTAATTATAATTTATAAATTACAGTTGAGTCAGAAACCACAATTTCAGATATGGTTCCAGTCTTCCCCCAGAGTCTGGGAAGTGTTCAATTTTGGTTTTGTTTATTCTTTAAATGAATAATTATAATATTCCTACAAAGCATATTTCATCAGTAAATCAAATGTTTTTATAAAGGAATCATTATCCTAATTTTATAGATGGGAAAATAAGAAACAGGGATACAATGGCAGGTCTGAGGTCAGTAAGACACTCAGTGTAAGTTCTGGGACAACAGCTCTGATCACCTGAGTATCAGAAGGAACCACCTATCATTAATGATAAGTCAAACTTCTCACGTTCAGCCATTTGGCTTGGATAAAACCCTCAAACTTTGGAGAATAATCTGAATAAACCTAATCTTTTGGTGTTAAAACACTGAAGAAACTGTCTGTCATCTGAGGGAAAGTGGACCATTGAGTTGTGAGGCAAAGCAGACGCATTGTAAAATTAACGCATTTAAGCAGGTTTTGCTTGATATGTATTCTACATATTGAAATTTTGCCTAAAATAAATTTTTTCCTGAGGCAAGGGTTTTCTCCAGTTCTACTGGTGTGTTTCTAACTAGAATATTTTGAATTTTCTCCAACAGTCCTCCAAATTTTCCTGACCTGTCTAACTTTACCATTGGAACAAAAGCAAACAAGCATTATTTTCCTTTAGAAAGCACTTTTCTTGAGGCATCCAACAATACTATTCCATGTATTGCCCAGTTTTCTAAGAAATACTGTTTTGAAAATAAAGTTGCATAAAATTCAGCTGCCTTTGGGTTGTATAGTAGATGTACAGTAATTCAAAATAGTAATGGTTTCAAATTAACGACCATGTTAAACATTTTAGGGATTGAAATGAAACTCTCTTTAACTAAAAAGGAGTTATTTTTGTGTGGATCCAGTAATTCCTAAATGAAAACAGGAACGGACACAGACAATTTACTTTATATGTCATACCTGTAAGAGCACAGACTTGTGCTAGCAACAAATTGATAGGACAACGATAATGCCTTTAATGTTTATTCAAGAATTCCATGCCAAACAGGCATTTTTCATTTCAGTATGTCTAAAATGGCTGTTCAGGTAGGGCTCTTGATGGATGATGAAAATGAGAGACAGCACTCTACGTAGGATGCTAATATGTGCTACAAAGAATGATTAAAAAAAAAAAGAAAAAAAGCAATTTTTTTAATAAGGACTTGTACAGCATTGATTTTTTTAATAGGTTCAATATCATAAATCACTGCAAGTCCTTTATTTTCAGAAATATAAACCATAAGTATGGGTGAAATTATGGCCATAAAGGGCTATTTTAGCTTGAACCACAGGTTCGCTTTAGAAACAAAACTGATGGTCATTTACAAGTGTTTAAAGACAGAATGAGAACAAAAACACACTAAAAAATACTCCTACTCACTCCATGTGCTTATCCTCTGTGTCAAAGATTTGCGTTTGTTGGCAAAATGAAGGATTTTCAAAATCATGACAGCTAGACTCAGTTTGTCTTATAAATTAGTTCAAATTCAGAGCAATTAAGAAGCAATTCTGCTCAGAAAACTAATGGCAAGGTGGGGACTTTCATCTTAAATGTGTGCTGAGTTTTCAAGAAAAAAAAGATAAAAACTGAAACAACAACAATGGCAATTGTCTCCCTAAACTTAAATAGTGATCTGAGAAATAAGCCAATCAGTTTCTCACCCATCATTGTTACTAACGGTCTGCAAAACTAATTCCGTTATGATTTCTGTCTTTGAAAATGCTTCCATAGGAAATTTGCAGTGATGTGTACCTACTTTCTTAACACATAGGACTTTTTCAAGCCCTAAGGCCTTGTTCCAGCTATGCATGGGTAGTTTTGACAAGTCAACAGATCTCATTAGGATCCAAAGAGAAGTTGTTCCATGTCTGTTCATGTGGAACATAGGCCAGGCTGAAACATAAGTGCAACAAGAAGTACTCTGCCTCTGTCCTTGAGCAAGCTTCCAGGAAGTACCCTAGACGAAGTTGTCCAGAGTCTGTGAGAACTGGATGGAGCACCAAAAGTCTGTTCTGAGGTATGGTGGGAAGTAGGGTGGTAGGGAAGACTGCAGTGCTACAGGCACTACAGGCTGGTAGCCTCTGTCAAGTATGGATATGAGACCCAGAGGAATCAAATCAGAGATAGCTTTTCCTGCTGTTCAGAATGGGGAAAATGAGAACCCTGCTCAAAGCCTCTTTTTCATAAGTTTCATGATTCTGCATGGCCGGTGGAAGAAAAAAACCATAGAAACATTGCTTGTTGTCACTAATGTATGCAAATATGAACCTGAATCTGCCAAAGGAGCACAATTATTGAAGAAAAAAGCAGAGTTTTCATATAGTAATTTTTTGTAGTAGTAGTATACTGCAATTAGAATTTTGAGGTGTTTTTTTTTCCCCTAATAAAACCGGCTAAAATGGCCAATGTATATTTTAACAGTAGTATAAATAATAAAATATATTTGGAACAAAACATCCACTGGTGTCAAAACATATCAATAGGCTTTCTAAAATAAGTTGCCAAGGAGAATAATGCAATGTTTTCATTGGCATACTAACAGCTCCTTATATGTCATTATAAGCCTAATTTTCTTTGCTAAAATTTTGCATAATTGCAATACACATTGCAGTCTAAGATGAAACCAAAACTGTACTTTGTAGTTTAACTGCAGATGGATTTGAGTCAAATGTTTGGATAAAGTTCCAACCTTTTTCAAAGCTTAGGGGTGTTTGGATCTGGTATTGTGGTAGTTTTGTACTTCAGTGAAGTCAACGGAGACATTCTTGAAGGATTACACAGGAGCTGAATCAGGCTCTCAGAATGTAATGTAAATGGACAGTACCATAAATTTATCTATTACAAGAGCACGAACTGTAGGATTTTGTAAGGAAAAAATTCTTAGCATTGATACTCTAGCTTGAAGTGTAATCATATTTCTATCTGAAGAGTTCTGTTTATAATTGTTACTATTAAGGCAACTAGAAAATAACAATCATCAAAAAAATGGAAGAATTTGGACTTGCTGTGCTTGATACACCAGCCAAGTATAAAATAAAAATGTGGGGAAAAAAAAAGTTAATTTGCATGGTCACGAGTTTAATTTATTCTTTACAATAAACACATCAATCATTTAACTTGGGCTATAAACGGGTTGACTGTGCTCTTTGTTAAGATCCTGTAACAATTCTCACTTCTTAATGAAGCTTTTTTCTAGCCAGAGGGAAAAAATAATAGTACCATATCCAAAAACTGTCCAGAATAAAATGTTTTTGGCTTTTCTGTAGCTAAGAAAACTGTCCAAATTAATTTCAATCACATTTTATTCAACAGAAACCAAACAACACACAAGCCTCTGAAGATAAATTCTGTTTGACCACAATTTAAATAGCAATGAGACTACAGCCTACTTATTAAGCTCTCTCACCCAGGATTTCATAATAGAAAAAACAGAGTAATTTGTGTGCATGTGTATACTATAGGAATATACACCAGCTGCACACAACTAGGTAGCTAGTAATGACATAAGCTGGGTCTGATTTTCATCCGGAGTTTCCACAGACATACATGACAGCCAAAGATCTGTACTGGTATTTTCCTACTTGTTTTGTATGTCACAGACAGTTGACCTTCCTTTTTATCTGTACTCTAGTGTTTATACAGCAAAATATGCCAGCTATTTGTATATCACATTGCAAGTTTCCTTCTAGGTGATTATAGTACAACATCTTGCAGTTCTGGGCATGCCACTAAGGAAGCATCATATAGAATTGGTGCTAGCAGTTTTGAAAAGAAAATTACTTCCAGAGAGGATATGTTAATAACAGAAACTGAGGATGTGTTGCAGGAAATACATAACTTCATGGGAATTGGTGAACAAATCCCTTTCATATCATCTAAAGACTTACCTCATTAAACTGGTGAGATTCAGGAAGGACGAGCATTAAGTTCTTGTTTGGTTGAATATTAATGCCACCTGGAAAAAACACTGAAACATGCTGAGATGCACCTATTGGGTTATAAATACACACAGGTTCATATTAATAGTCAACTCAAATATTCTGCATTTTCATTCTTTTCAAACTACTCCAGGAATTTTCTATTTCTTCCTTTTGCAGGGCCTTTAAATTTTGGAAACTTGAGAGAGAATAGTGCTGTAAATATCCTCCACCTAGGGTTCATAAAACCGTTTCAGTCTGTAGAATTGGTGTGCCAAGGCAATGAAGTGCTAAATTCAGATAGGACACACATGCTGTGCAAATGCCATGCTGTGCTGTGGTCATCATGCAATACCAAAACCAGATAAAAACTATCCATTGACTTTTGTGTGGAGAGGGAGAAAAGGTATATAAGCCCTGTGACCTCAATAATAGTCCACAAAGATACTGGGTAGAGAAAAATAGACATGTTTACAACACTGCAAGTTTAAAAATATCTCTCATTCTTTGAAGAAGTCAGAAACTGAAGCACATGGAGACTGCAAAGCTCTCACACATTGAAAGACTGGGTGTAACAGGGGTCCTACAATACCAGAACACCATCATGTCTTTTATGGAGCTCAGTTTTTATGGACTACTTAGAGTGAAATGGCACTTCACACTCTAAGGTCTTTCAGCTCTGTCTTTCTTAATGAGAAGACTGTTAAGAAGACTGACATTTGAAGTCATGATTTTGTGACCAGAGTTATCCTTTGGGAAGAGGACAAAAACCACTAGCTTATTTAATGAACTATATTGAGGGGACAATCATCTAATTTTGGTTGCTCTTTCCACTAAACAAGTGTTAAATCCAAAGCTCAGAAGACCAAGAAGCCCTTCTGAATCAGGAAGCAGCAAGACTGGAGTGGCACCATGAGGGCTGTGTTTCTGCAGCCAAGACAGCCTGAGGATGACAGGATAGAGGAGGGTACACAGGAGTCTCTGACTGTCCAGGTCTCATGGTTTACCTTAAGGTAAACTTCTCCACAGCTCCCATCCATAGCGATGAACATGGCTGAGGTGTGTTGGGGCTGAGTAGGCATCTGGGCATTCCAGATAAACTCAGAGGTTACAAAACTATGGGAGCAGTGGATTGGACAGTGCACCCACTCCAAGAGGACCATGACAAGGAGTATTGTGTGGCAAAATGCTGGTGCAGATGCCTCCTGACAGCACTCCCTTTGCAGTGATCTGAGCATGGAGGTTGTTCAAGCCAGTGGCCTTTCTGACCGCACCAAAAGCGTGATCCTTCCCCCTACCTGTTTCCTCACTCTTGGGATGTGGAGTGGGGTTGAGTGGTGCCCACCTCCATGGGCTTCTCCTCTGTGGGTGGTGAGTAGAGTAGAGGAAAGTGTGGCTGGGACCCCCTAAGGGCTCTGTGCTCTATCTTGCTTGCCATCAGGCACCTCTCCAAAGTGACAGTCATGTCCAAGAGCTGTCCCAGGCTCTACATGGCTCCGCCCTGGTCATCTCATCATTGAGGGCCTCAGTCAGCGCTAACCTATAGTGGGCTACAAGAATTTACCCCCTTCTAGCCAGTTCCCACAGCCAGCTTCATGAACTGGATCGTACCGTTGGTGGCAGACTGGCTGCTCTGCTGGACCTCCAGCAAGGGAGCCATGGCTATGGAATTGCTGTGTCAAATGTGATGGTCCAGAGCAGTGAACTGGGAGTGTGGGTCCTGGGGCAAGGGGCATTGCCCTCTAGCTGGGGGGGCACCCAGCTAGGCCAACCTGGAGGGCCAGGAAATTACTGGCAAGCACGGGCTAATGTCTGTCGTGCAGGCCAGACATTACACAACATTGAAGACTAGACTCACCTGATTCATCAAACCGTGTACCCTTCACCTGATCCTCATTAAAGTGTTTGGGGAACTGGGCGGCAGGCGTTGCCCTGGGTGCAGTGTGTTAGGAAAGCTCACAGGGCTTTGACCTGCCACTGCGTCCTCGCCCCATTTTGGGCAAAGCCCCTGGCAGATGAGCTCCATGGGACATAGCTCTGGGTGCATCCCCTGGCGTGGTTGTGGAGCCAGGACCAATGGTGCCTGGCTGTGGGGACAGCCCTTGACATAGCCATGGGGCCTGTCCACCACCTGCAGCTCAGGTCCCATCGGGGTTTGGCCCAGGACCACCAGCAGGAGGTGGGGAGGGCCCTGACCAGATGCCAGCAGCTCTGGGGCCAGGGTGGCGCTTATATTGACTCATATGGTTGAAATCCAGCAGACACTGAGGAAAGGACACACACAGATAAATTCCTGTTCATTTGTGTTGATGGATTATTCCAGCAAGTTTTCCATGTTTCCCCATTGTCCTAAGGCAATGAGATTTTTTTTTTGTTTGGATATCATTACTGCATGTGTAGTAGTTGTGAAATCACTTTTTTCTTACATTAAAAAACCCCAAAGTTCCCAAAAACCATTGAAGTTTTGTTAGATTGATCCAGGACTGTGTTGCCAGATTTCAGTCAATTAAAAAAAATTAAAATACAGAGAACAGAGCCACCATTCATATTTATGTAATGAATATCCAGCTGTTAATAGATAGTCACAAGTTCAGGTGCAATGAAAAGTGAGATATTAGCAATAAAATGCTTGCTGCCTATGAGGAATTACATCCCCAGCAAATTCCATTGTCGCTGTTGGAAGTAAAGTCTTGTTTATTTGTATGGATGGATTATCGAAGCCTGCAGCTCTCATAAGGTCTCTAGTCACACTAATATTTTAGGGACACGGTCCACCTGGAAGGAGGTATGCCTTTCTCCCAGTGCGGGGGGTTCCCATTTGGGAAAGCAGCATCAATGGGGAGACAACTCACTGAAAGCCCATGTTGACCCTTAATCCTTTGTTAGCACCATTGTGAGGCCTCAAACACGGAGCAGTGTCTGGCCTCTGCAACAGGCAACTTCTGTGGTTTCTTTAATAAAACTGCATCAGATCACAAATATTCTATTTGCAAATCCATGCACAAATGTTGTTTATGTCTCAATGATTTTTGGTTTTTTTTTTTTAATCAGGTTTGTAAAGGTGTTTCTATCACACTAGCTGTATACATCTCTGCATTACTGTCTCAGGCAGGCTGAGGAAGCTGAAGGGAAAAATGGCAATAATTTTTACTATAGCTCTGTTACCTTCACCCTCAACCTTGGCACCTCAGTATCCTGTCTGCATTATGTTAAAAGCAACTCATTGACATGAATATAAAAAACCCTTAGATTTATGTGTTCTGCAATTTCTTAAATTTCATACACTGGACCACTTAAAAACTTGAAAGAATCAGATTTTATATAGCAACTGCCAACATAAGGGGACGGTTCTCTGATTTATATCTAGAAATAAAGGCTAAAGTTTCAGGGTTGCCAAACCACTCACTTGAAAAACACAGTAACTACAGGAGGGAAAGAAATGGAAGAAGTCCTCAGTGTTTACAGTTATTTGCTAACGGAACAATTCTGTATTTTACTGTGAACCCCCTCACTGAAGAAAAATGGTGTAAAAAAAAAAAAAAATCTTAGGAGATGGCAGTTGTTAAATACCTTGTCTCCTCTGTGATTGCTTTTGTAACTGTGTAGCAGTCCTTATGTCTTAATGGGGCTGTGAAGCTATTGCTTTTGAAGTTACCTAGTAACTCATGAAAAATATGAACTTCATCCAAATTGAAATTATTGCTAAAAGCTAAATTACATAGTGAAGTTATATAGTCTTGAGCCAGCTCCATCTGAGAGGACTGGGGTGGATGAAGACTTGTCTTTTACTTACCTTCCCACCAGAGGCAAGATAGACACGCAGAGTGCTTGACAACGTGCTCCTGGTTGTTAAGAAAACAGTCCACTAGGGAAACATTGTTCCAGATGCCTGGATGAGAGTCCAGGGAAAAGCTCTGACAGAAAAAACAAGTCCCCACAATACAGCAGCAGCAAAGGTATACAGCTACAGTAGCAATAGCTGCGATGCCGCTGGTGAATGAAGTCATTTCCAGCCAAAACACAAATGAAGAATTGTTCCAAACCCACAACTGGAATAGAAAAAAACCATAGATGCTAGACTGGAAGAGGACTTTTTCATTACACCAGAGTGAAATCTTGGTCTTGTGGAAAAGAATAAAGAAAACTTCTGTCAATGTCAGGGTGGCCTAAGATTTTGCATTAATCTAGCCTATGGCGCCCTTCATGAAGATACTCCAGAGCTCTTACTAGCCAAGTAGGCAAACTAGAAGCTTGCAACTACTTCAGAAATAAAAATAACTGTCTTGCTGAGTTGCCATCACCCTAGCTCAGCATTATTAGTATGTTATCCCTCTCTCTCCCATCCCCCATGGCTGCAGCTCTGTACAGAGGGCAGAGCTGTGTGCTTTTCAGTGGATTCTGTTCTGTTGCTTTCTGCCTGCTTTGTGTTTCCTGCGTTTCACTCACACTTACTGATTGCATGTCTGTAAGGACTTTCTCTGTCTCTAGCTATCCATACTTCTTTTTCTTACTGTCAGACTCCATAAGTCTTTGAAGATGTGTTTAGGGTTGCAAATCCCCCTGTCTTTGATGACAAACACAGTGTTCTTCTTTTGAAACAAATTCTGCCCTGAAGCAAATGTTGGCTTCCCACATCTTTGCTCAACACAAAAAAACAGCTTTTGGCACTTTTCCCCTGACCTCACCTTCCCTTTCCATGCCTTTAACAAAATGGTGCCCTAATTTAAATGCTATGTTTATTTACCTATCAAAACGGAGTTCTACTCTGGGGAAATGGGAATTGGGTGCAAGCAAAGCTTCATGGCACTTCACAAATATGTTGCTTTTTTGAAAAATAGTGAAATGGAGGTCAGAAGAGGAGGAAAAAATGAAGCTATGCAAAGATGTGTCCTCCAGGAGACACAGAGATGGCAAGTTCTCTGAGGTACATCATGGAAGGTAAAGGATGAAATATAGAACTGTCTCATGGAGAAAGGCTGAAAGGACATTCTGCTTCTGTGGTTTTTCTATTTTCAGAGTGTTCATAGACAACACCTACATGGCTTTTCCCCAAGATACATACTGTACCTCTACTGTTAGGCAAGTAGGACAGATAATGCACCCAAACAGACAAGGACAAAACCCAGCAATAGTCGTGAATTTTGCTATTTTGGCTATTTGGTTGCCTGGCATATCTAATATAACCAATCTTTCATGTCAACTTCCTTCCACTTTAGAAAGAATAAATTAGAAATTGGAATGAGTCTTTACAGGGTTAAGATAAGCATGGCCTACATGTCAGCTTAAGACCAGTGAGCAGACTCCTTTGACGCAAAGAGACTGATCTACAGTTGTTTCACATTTTCTGCATGCAGACTCTGTACTCAAAACCATTGTAAATGCTGAAGGTATAGCTTTTGATAAAGCCTGTAAAATCCAGACAGGGACATCCTCCAGCTACCAGACTAACCCTAGCCTAGCTCCTGCCAGATCAGTGACAGTTAGGTGGACCACAGAAGTTTCAATTCCTATTCTTATGCTACCAGAGCAAGTGAACTCCAGATGCTAATTCCTTCGTGACAGGGCAGATCTAGTACTGACTCTTAGCTTCACATCCAAAATCCCCTCTTATCTGTCCATCTGGTCTCAAACTTAACCATGAATCTATATCTAACAAACCCACACCTGAACCACACCAGTTTCTAACCTGTCTCTGTTAACTGGCATCCTCTGTCTGATTCAGTTCCTGTTGCGGCTTATCAGTCTATTCTAAGCTTGGTGGTCCAGCCTGGATCCAGCTCTCATTCCAGATCACTGGCTTAAACTTTATGCTCAGCTGAAACCTCACTCGGGACTCAAATCATCAGCTTTGGCTGGAGATCCCTTTTGCTGTTCATGCTTAATCTGTGAAATGTAGACTAAGCTGCAGGCTTCTTTTTTAAACTACAGACCTGCTCTCATGTACCCACCTGATTCTATCCCTCATTTGTAGCACAGTTTAAGGAAGATGTAGTGTATGGTGCTTACAAAAGTCTGGTAGATATAATCTCTTGCAGATATAATTTTAAATGTTCTCAGCTAAGGGAAGTACTCTGTAGGAAACCGCTTCAGGAATGTGGAGCAGACTGGAATATCTGTTTTGTATTCCACTGGTTTCTTACATGGACTATTATATTGGACTAACTATTTTCCTGTTAATGAAGGACACATCATGTTTATTGTGAAATAATAATTTATAGGCTTCATGTTTGGTCTCATTTAATATATCAGCCCAACACTTATAAGTATAGAGATTCCTCTTACGACTCCACAGTAGTGTGGCTGATATGCTGTCTGCTCTTTTATGTTCAGGTCCAAATCTGCAATTTCCCCAAAGTGATCTGACCTCTTTATAAAACTGCATTGAGATGCACTTATGGATATTTAGGATTTGCTTTTGTGCCTTTTTGTTGTTGCACTGATTAAGGTGGTGTTGGAGCAGAGTGGAAATCAAATCACCTTACATCAGCAGGGGTGTAAGGTAATGCACAGTACTTCTTAAAACAGGAATTTTAGGTGAACTTATCTGGACACTTATTTGCCACACACTCTTGCACTCATAGAGTTTCACACTTATCTAATTATTCAAACACGTCAGTAAAATTAGTTTCACATTTTACTTTTTAAAGTATTAGCAGTTACTACTTGCAAGCCGCTACTGGGGAATAATTTCAACAATTAAGGCTAGCAGTGCTAATTATTCTATTACTAGGCTCCAAAGTTTCCTACTCCCTATATGGTTAGCATTTCTAAAGCTCAAGGATTTTTACAGGTTTCTATGAGAAACAGCATATACATAACATGGTATAAAATACCTTTTCATTGCAGCCCATTGTAAAGTAGACAAAAGGTGATTAAAGATGATTTCACAACTGTTTGCATGGGAAGTTTTACAAGTATGACTTAACAGTGTGACTCTTACCTTCAGTAGACTGTAACCTGTAACAATTGCAATTCCAGGAGCTGCTGTTGTTGTGGAATCATATGCAAAAACTAAAAGCTGTAGGACATTTTCCAAAGTACAAGCTGTACGCCTCACTCTGTGTGCACGTATGTGTGAGCACACATACACATGCGTATGGATATAGATACAGATATATAGATACAGATATGTGGGTATGTATATCTCTATGTATAGCCTCAAAAGTTTGTTTGATACTCTCTTGGCAACTCATTTTCAGGTTGCATGTGTTGTCTTGGATGGGAACCATGAAGTCTTGGGGGAAGGTATGCCCATGGAAGAAAGCAAGCAGCCTTTAACTCTGGACACCAAGGGCTTGCGGGATTACATTTTGTAGGAAAGTGAGCTCTTCTCAGCTGAAGAGTCTGCAAAGATTTTACTCAACTATAAACCCTTAGAAGTATGGTGGTGACTATTGTAATACAAAAAGTGATTTAGCCAGGGCTTAGAAACCATTGTCTGCAAAGTTTTTCAAAATGACTACAGAGTTTACAAGACTGGATGATGTCTACGACGTTTAATAAAATATCTCATCTAAATAAATCTGTTAGAATGTGTCCTTAAGAAAGTATCTGTACTTCCAATTTGTGGTTACAGTTTATGCTAATGCAATAAAATGTGCTTTTCATATTGATTTTTATGAAGAATTGCTTGGCAAAATGTTAGAATAAAGTTTGTGCATATTGGAGTTCTGTCAGTTATTTCAATAGGAACAAATATTGGTGTGTTGGTAGTTGGTAATTTTTCCATGTTAATATATGTATCTTTTCAGACTTAGAAAATGACACATGATTTTAATAACTCAGTCAGCAATATCTTTGAAATACGACCATTAAAAAAGAATAAACCAACTCTCTTACCTCTTTCCCAGCAACTAAACATATCTCTTGATTCCCTCACCATTTTCCAGGCTTCATATCCCAGTGGAACTGGTTTGGAAATTTTCCACTACTTGTGATCCAATCATGCAGCTAGGCTGTTTAGGAGGTGGACATGATTTGAATTCCCACATCTCCTTTGTCAGGTAAATGTCCAGCCCATCCAACTCTTCTTTCTCATTAGGTGTATTTGAGTTACCATTCCTTGCTATTTCAAGAACAAACACCATCCTTTGTTTCCAGTTTCATTCAGATAAGTGCATTCTTGTGGAAAACTTTTTTGTCTTGTTGAATTGGCTCTTCTTACAAAAAAAGGTTTTGTCAAAAATTATAAAAATTATTCCTGTCTCAGAAATATTTGCATTTGGAGAAATGGCAATTTCTATTTGCAAATTCTATTGTAAACAGACTCAAGTCTTGGTGACAGTAGCACTTAATTATAGCCAGAATACCTCCACCTATATTTGTGGTTTTGATTTACTATGCCCTAAACTACACTACCAGGACTTTTACATTAGAAACCTGTGTAAGAAAGGGTCATAATATAATTTTGATCTTCGCATATAGAAAATAGGTTATATTTTTAAAAGAATCAATAACTGGCAATTCAATAGAAAATCTCCCAATGGATGTGAGATAGGGCAGTGAAGGGGCCAAGGGAAAAGGGAAAATCAAGCCAAACCAGCTAAGTCCTGCGTGCCAAATCACCCGTGAACTTTCTGCAGCATCTTAGGGCAGAAGGGACTTGGAAAAATGCTGATCATAAGGAATACTTTATCAGATGAAAGTTGGTCATATGCTGAATGGATTAAGACCTGTTCCTGACACAAAATTACATGAAAGAAAGATGCACAGAGTTCCTGGAGCACTGATTCAAGCTCAAAGTAGACAGCAGACTGGTTTTTAATGCCTGCATGATCTGCATGCCCCCTAAATGGAATGAGGCAGTGTCATACTTGGTTCTCAACATGGTCACTGTTTTGTCCTCACAGATCTTCTGTGATGTATTACTTAATTCTGATTAGGGCTTCTTTGGTGCCACGTCAGATAGTACATTTACCAAAGAACTTATGTTCTGCTTTGTCAGGTCATATTCATTTCTAAATTAGTCTTGCTGTTCGATTTAGCAAAATTGCTTACTCTACAAAACTGTTGAAATATTTATTTACTTGCTATACAGCTGCCAGAGTCATCTGCTATCACTGCTTATCAGCAAATTAAAACCTGGTTGCATGTTTGGGATGTCTCTTTATCCCAGGAATGCCAGAGAATATCTATTTACATGATAGACTATACAGCTTCAGACAAATTTCCCTCCAGTTGTTCTATACACTTTTATGGGGACATCTTTCTACTTCCTTTTGCTTTTAGAAAGATTGAAAAATAATGGTAAAATAAAATTGTTTCTTTCTCAAACTGAACAAAGAATTTTACTAAAATGATAAAACAAGAAAATTTCTAAAACTTGTCTCTGCTTAATCCCCCCTCTGTTGCTTTCTGCTTCATTCCCTGTTGCTTTTTAACAACTAACACACACTTCTTTGCATTTTTCCATCTTCACCTCTTTCTGTCTCATGATAGTATTTGTAATCAGATTTGGTATTCAGAACACTTGTTGCCATGTGCTAAAACTGTAAAATCATGTTTAAAATGTCAAGAACTTTCTGAAAGGAATTAGTTTCCATTGCAAAGGCACTGGGATGACTAGTATTGCTAAAAGAATCATATAACCATTGTATTTTCTTCTGGACCTGGGTGGGGTGCCAGGTATTAACTTAATGTATGAGAAAAAGAGATCAAAATAAGAGTGGGAGCTTGTCCTTTCTGGGGTTACCTAGCAGCTTGAGTGTTGATATTTTATGGTGGAGTGAAGTGAAACCACTTTATCTGGTCTGATGGGACGCAGTGCAGGAAGCAAATGTGTTAGGTAGGAATGCTTGTTCACAAGCAGACCAGTTGCCAGCCAGCTAGGTTATATTTGGGTAAAGAAAAGAATAGGAACTGTCTACTTGCTATGGAAAAATAATACCACCTCATCTGTTCCCACTTGCCAACACCTTCTCCACTTAGGTGGGAGAGACCTGTAAGAGTTTTTCTGCCTTGAGGGAAGAAAACTGTGATACAGTCTCTCATTTTTTGGTGAGGTAGTGAACCCAAACCTGTATGTAAGTAACTCTTCCCTCTCTGCTGCACTGGGATACAACAAATCCTTCCCTCAGAAGAGGGAAACCTCTGGCTAGGACATTTTTAAGATTGATCCAAACCTCAGGGAGATGTGGTGAAACTTTGGAGCAGAGATTGGAAGAAGGATGATAGTTCCTATCATTTAGGCACAGCAAAAGACATCCCAAATTCTCGTTTCTTCAGGTCCTACCTACCCTTCTTACCTAATTGGAAGAATGACAAGCTTCAGTCTTCTGGGATGTCCTCCTACAGGATCTTAAGAGTTCTTTGTGAGTCTGCTGATTTTAAGGTTTTCTTTTCTCCAAGAGCCAAGGAACAGACATCTGTTATTGGACACATTTTGTGGTTCTACTAAACAGCTACTTCTGTGATGGTTATTGGCTCAACAGCTCTAGAGAAGCCAAAGCTGGAAATTAAAGCATAGGAATGTAAAAGAACTAACTTTCTGCCAGCTAGAGGAGGAGAGGTGGGGAAAGGTCATCAAGAAGGGCTTGTTTACCAAAGCAAATCCAGGGTTCATTTAAAAGGAAAGGGAGAGAGAGAGGGAAAGAGACTGGAAAATATGGTCTATTGGTTAGAAGGAGATAGAGCAGAATGAAAAGGAAAACAGGAAGATAGGAGAGGCTTTGAAAGAAATGACTGAAGACAGTAGAAAAAGTGCTGAGAGATGTATTGTGTGTGAGTGACTGCCCAGGATTGGAAAAAGTTAAGAGTCAAGGGAGCAACAAAGGTAATGTCAGATTTGTGAGACGGAAGGAGAGGAAGAGCATTAATATAGAGATCTTTGAAAGAGGGAAATTTGTGATGGTGGTAGGAAGTGGGAGTGGGGAGAAATGTTAGAAATGAGACATGAAGAGAGGAAGGAAAAAAGTCCATACTTTACACTGGCTTTCATTTCTCAGTAATTGTAGTGGGATGGTACTAATTTGGAGCCGTTTCCATTTAGAATGGTGTATGTCAATGAAGGCTAAATTAAACATCTGATATATGAAAATCTTGCTAGTGTTGAATTAGAAAGTTAAATGTATCTTGTGCAACCTCCATCGGGTTTCACTTGCAATACCACACCAATTACACAGATCTTTCTATTCATAAAACACACTTGTGTAAGCATTACCATTCACAAATGACCCATTCTTGGAAGATGACAAAGAATTCATTGTACAGGGCTTTATAAAACAATTATAACAGGTGAAAAACTTCTGCATTCCTATTTCATTATGTCTTAGGCATTTCTGGAAACAAGAAAGGTACTGAGTTGCTTACATACCTAACCAGTGCCATGTAATTTTGAGCCTGACAAGCTAGTTAGAACTCAGCTAAGTCGAGGGAGAATAAAGTCCTCATTGTTAAGCCAGAAGGAAAAACTTGCAGCTGCTGTGTTTGTAGGTAAATACATGTAAAATGGAGATGATTATATGCACCATGAAAACTGCTAGTTTATGCATCCTACCGTTTCTGGTCACATCAAACTGCACAGGGCGCGAAGAAGTGCAGATTTCAATTTAGGTAATGTATATGCGGTTGGAGTAGAGCAGGGGACCATGACCATGACATTCTATCTCCTGCAGATTAATGTCTGGTGCAGGCAGGTATGTCATAAACTACAGCTTAATATGGAGAACGTCTCCGTGTTTCCCTCATTTTCACTAATGCATTGTGTGTGCATGTAAGAGATTCACAGTAGATGTAGGGCTATTGCTTTTAAATGTTGCCTCTGACCCAGATAATGTCAAAATGTCTGAATGCAGGCTATGCTCTTTTTAAAAAGAGCATCTCTAATGTAATGCAAATGCACATTGTGGGGAAATTCCAGCTGAGAAAATGAGGCCTTATATTTCTAAAACCATATACATGTCAATAGCCCATTATTCTCCAGTTTTAAATGTAATTGCAGCCCAGCTTGGAACGAATTCCTGAAATAATAAAATACACTGAGTAGCAGTTACTGAGTCTTCCAGTTATTTTATGCTCCCCCCGGCCCTGCAAAAAGAAAAAAAAAAAAAAAAAGAAAGGAAAAAAAAAGGAAAAGTGAAGTGAAAAAAGTGGAGGAGAGAATGGAGTGAGGAAGGGAGGCAGAAGATAAAAGTGAAAGTCATATCCTTTTCTTTAATGGGTTATTGGAAGCCTCTGTGCAAAAATATGCTAGGCTCCTGAAAAGCATTACAACATCAACGCATCTGAAGCTTTTGTATAAATGTATCTCAGTCCAATTTTGTATGACAAATTATTTCCAGGCAATTAAGAATATTTATAATTGTTTTCTTTGGTTGGAACTTTCTTCTATTTCCAAATTTCTTTTAAGCTAATGTTTCTTATAAAGCCCGAACAGCCGTCATTTTGAAAGAATTCTGTCTTAATCATGTGAACGGCTGCTTGCAACCATCTTTTTCTGATAAATTTAACATGTGCATAGTACAGCCTTTATCTCCAGTATTGGTGCATTTTAAGGTATCATTATTTCATTGTGGAGTTCCCCCCCTACACCCCAGTCTTTCTTGGAAGAACTCCAAGAAACAGTTTCTATGATTAAAAACAATATAGATGAATATTGCGGTGGTGCTGAGCTGCAGCATTTCTTTCCTTTTCTTGCTCTCTTTACTTCTCCCCCAGCTTTCCCCTCTTAGCATGAAACCCTATACTTCTTGGTAAATGAAACATAAATGGTTCAATTGCCTAGTCATATTTCTAGGATGGAGAACATACACATGGAGTTTCTGAAAAAAAACCCACTATGCTAGCAACTGCTTAAGAAGCTAAAGGATTACTATGCACTGAATCCATGATAAATAGTTCTTCTGAATACTAACTTTGAGATACAAATGTCTGTGTACTGCAGATGTCTTGTGAAGACTCAGAAAAGTCAATTTAGTTTGTCAGTGGAGGTGGTTTTGTGGAAGCAGGCAATTGCAGTAAGAACCAGCTTTCCTTCTCAGTTTCACACAAAGCAAGAGGTAGCTGCTGATACCGTTCAGCATGCTCTATTTCCTTTTTGGTCTTTTTTTTTCCCTTCACTTAAGGGAATCTGGGATCTTTCTATCTGACTTATGGAGGTGCTGTTAATTGTTTAAACCTTTCATCTTTCTTTAATTTATGCCATAGTGTAAGCATAAATTCCACTTTTTATCTGTTTCTCATCAAGCTGCATTGCTGTCATTGTTTGTAAGCCTGAGGATAGACAAACTGTAAAATTAACTGTGCTTCAGTCTTTGAAAGAAAAAAAATACAGATAAAACCAGCCTCCTCAGGACTTGGTGCCTCTAGTAGTTGATTAGTCCCTGCAGTAGGGAAAATTAAATTTTGTGGTTGAGACCCAGCATGCTTGGATGGTTTAATAATGCTGTGGCCATCATCCAATGGCTGACAACCAAGAACTGAGGTACTTTCTGTTCTTTACTCCCTCATGCAACACCTGAAAATCCCGGGGCGAATCAAACAGCAAATTAAAGCTCAAAAAAACCCCTCACCTGCAAAGCATGTATAAGGAACTCATTTTAATGCTTTCAAGCTGAAGTCATTGGGACAGGAGCCCAAAAAAAGAGTGACAAAGGTATCTTGCTAAGTTCTTAAAGCACCTTTTCCAATTTGTTGTAGCTCCAACTGTGCTTGCTGTTTTAAGGTATTTCTGCTTCCAGTGCATGTATCAGTCAGTCAAAGCCAAATAGCTACTAAAAGCAATCAAGCCACACGAAGCATTTCAAAAAGCCAAATCAGTGATTATGACTAAAGATACAAATAAAGGCTGTGACTTCTCAAAAGTAGCTGTGTGAGGAATTTCCTCACAACAGCTAAACCCAGTTTAGCACCTGGTGTGCACTCTGTGCTGCTGCATCTCGATTCTTAACTGGCCAGGATGGTGGTTTGCAGGATGCATACATCACCTATGCATGGGGCTGTCCTGGAGGATGACTCTCTGGTGGTCACGTATGCCAAGGGAAAAATGGCTTTGTTAACCTGGCAAATGAAAAGTCAGCTGTAATGACGTTGGCTCTGTCATTCTGAAGATAAAAAGCAAGAAGTGTTCAGTGAAGTGTGAGGCTGGATTTGCATTATGCTATGTAGAGAAAATTCTCAAAACAAAAATAATATGAAATTGCATTTTTGTGGCCTCCATAAGTTTTTTGCTACGTTGTTTTTAATAAAAAACACAGGAAATTTGGATGGAAGGAAACTGCCATTTTGTACTTCAGTGATGAGAACATGGTGGATATTTTTCTTCCTAAGGCAAATACCTTTAGATTCACAGTTTTGGCAAATTCTGGTTGGAATTTTGCCACTTTTCCCTTTAATGCTACATTCGCTGGGGAGAAAGGTGACGTTTTCTTTTGGATCAGATATATGCACAGAATAATCTTGAAGAAACAGCTGTCAGCTTTGTTCTGTTCTGGTTTAGACTGAGGCTTCATTCGCAAAGAAAGCAATTTCTTTTTTTGTCACTCATTGCAGTATAGTATCAGAAAGCTTCAGTACAACTGTTGACTTAAAAACTATACTCTGTTGCAGTTTCTTGTTAGTGTTTCACTTGAAGCAGGATGGGGTGTAGGAGAGAAGTGAGACCATGTACTTTAGTGGTAGTTCTTACAGTTACATTTTCAGTAATAACTTTTAAAATAGTTTCCCTGCCATTAGATTCCGTTTATCGGGAGTGCTTGGGGAAAAAATCCCTACACAATCACACTGTTCTGCTTGTTGGTCTGTCTGTGCCATCACATCAACCGGTTTTGCAACCAATGGTCAACTTCAGAAAATTTGAGAAAGAAAGAAGAGTTATCAAGGACATTAAGTCTTCATCAACTTTTCTGAAAACAGGCAACTGGATGGGGAAGGTAGAATTAAAAGCTTATTTCTGAAGGGTAATCAATTGCAACTCAATCCCCTTTCTGTACTGAGAGGCTGCCCCGTTAACAATTTTGACTGGCCAAGTGAAGTGAGAGATTACCTTGAGTCCACTATAACGTGTTAAGTTTGGTTAACCAACCTGGAAACAGACACAGAACAGAGCTGAGGAAAGCATGTACGTGGAACACAAAAAAATCTAAGGGTACTGAGAGACTTGTATTTGTGAATTTAAAATACAGACTTATAGAAGGGAGCTGGGTTTTTGTTAAGATATTCTTTGAATGCATTTCTAAATTGTAGAACTGGACAGTCTTGCATTAAGAACTAACTCAAACCTGAACTCAGATTTTGCCTTCCAAAGCCTTTCTGCTTCATATCTTCAGGGAGCTGAATACATGAGCTGCTGCTCAGCAGGTCTCCAGGTTTAAAATGTTTAAAATCCCAGTCTAGAAATTAACTTTGTATTTTAATACTGTTTATTATTTACCTACATAGATATTTCTCTCACTCCTTCCTTATGGCCAGCCCTTTGCACCAGCAAATATCCTCACAATTGCTTCTTTTAGATAGGGATGTAATGCTATCCTCAATTTACAGGTGGTGCCTCAAGAACAGGGCAGTGTAAGTGATGTTCTCAAGGTTGTACAAGACACACATGACGCAGTTTAAAATGTTTGCCCTGGATGCAAGTCAACAACCTAATCTGATGTGCCAGTTTTTCTGGGTCAGCCAGGCTATCTCTTGTGGTCAATTCTGCACCTCAGGAGTCTGGTAGAGTGATTAGAAACAAAGGACTCCCACAAGAAACAGAAGACATCAGCTCCCAAGGAAGTCAGAGTGTAAAGCAGTGTTTCCTCCCCATGTACATCTGGACCAAAGTACACAATTTGAAAACCACACAATCTTTTTTTTTCCCCTTTTTCTCATGTTCAAGTGGGGTTTTTCTGGTTTGTTTTTTTTTTGGTTTGTTTTTTTTTTTTTTTTTTTTTTTATATTTTTATCCTTTTTTTTTTTTTTTTAAAGTTTAATCCCCTTGTTGACTTCTATAAGCAAGCAGTAAGGTTTCAATATTCTGTTCTGACACGTTTTGCCCAGTTTAGACAATGTTCTTATATTTTTACCCAGCCTGCTTTTCCTTCTTTAGTTTTCACCTTAATGGCAGTCCTGATTTCTCTGCCACTCAGAGTGGTTGATGTTGTATATACTCTCAAGGGCATTTGCTAGTGCAGTCATTCCTCAAACTCTCACACCTATTGATAATGCTGTTCTCACAAGGGTGATTTGCATTCAGTCTAGAATGTAGTCCAGTACGTGCCTACAACATAAAATGTTCTTGTTATGAATGAAGTATATGCAGATCCTCTTAAGAATTCACCCAACATAATTAGATACACCCTGGTTCATCTAAATGTTATCCAAAGGCTAAATATCTGAAGCTTTAATTGAAAAAGCTCATTAACTTTAAATACAGCTAAAGTTGTTGAAAAAATCTCAGTGGAAATAGTAGATTCTCCATGAAGACCAAAAATAAAAGCATTTTAGTCTGAAGCTATTAATCATAAAGTTGACTTGCATATTTATGCTACTTTTGAAGTAAGTCTGAGTGCTTAATTAAAAAAAAAAAAAAAAAATCAACAATTGAAAGTAAAAAAAGGCANTCTTTTGAAATAAAGTTGAGTGCTTAATAAAAAAAAAAAAAAAAAAAAAGAAAGGAAACTTGTACATGCATGCAAACTAAATTCTGCTATTTTGTTGCATGTTCAGTGGATCCCCAGTA
The DNA here is from genome assembly GCA_013397275.1 of Burhinus bistriatus. Classification (NCBI taxonomy): domain Eukaryota; kingdom Metazoa; phylum Chordata; class Aves; order Charadriiformes; family Burhinidae; genus Burhinus; species Burhinus bistriatus. The sequence continues at coordinate 91,168 of VYXH01007720.1, read as the reverse complement.
CTTAAAGGAGCCCAAAATAAAAAGACGGCTTGATGTAGGAGCAAAGTAGACAGGTCTACAGTGAGCTTGAAACAAACTGATGATTACATATGATACTTGTCCACAGTGTATTAAACCAATAATCCTTCCTATTGAACGTCACATTAGCAAATAAGCTGCCATCAGAAGAACATTCAACTGTGTCTATATGAAATTTGTTATCACAGCCAATAGAATTTAGTACCCAGAGTTAAGCAACCCCTAACAAATAAGTAGCCTAGTGTGCAACGATGCAACCAAAGAAAGCTTGTATGACATGGATTGTACCGACAGTAAGCCTCCACTCGGAAGAGAAGTGAGGGGAGAACACCAGTCAAAGGTGAGATATTAATCAAGTTGACAAACTTGCATAATCTTTACGTGTACTACAGAATGACCAGGATTAGCTGACACTATTACTTCACTTTCAGAAATATCACTAGGTAAAAAAGCCAGCCTGATTCCTGCAAAGGGATTTGGTGTGACGTTGATGTTGATGCAATTGACATAGAACAGTGTGTGTTACTTGTGAAATACAAGCAGCAATACACCTTTCACAGCTTCTTCTTTTTATTCTTCTCTTGTGAACTAAACCAGAAACGAAAATCAACTGGTGCTGTTACAGAAGTGATTGTGAAAGTGGCACCAAGGCAGATTCAACACGACAGCTCTTTTTTTTGTTATTCAGCTGCACATGAATTAGTCTGGAAGCATACACCAGAAGAATTAAAGAATTAATGTTAGGCAATATTGATACGGTGTAAATGTGTATTACAGTGTCTGACAAATCTGGCTGGGAATTTCACAGATTTTAAAAGGCATTCTTAATATCTGAGCAGTATTTTACCAGTTTTTGTGTGCCAAACCCCTGAACTATGACAGTGCTCAGAATTAACTTAAAAATTACTCTAGCTCAACCTAAATAATCAAGAGTCATTACTTTAAAATAATTTCTGTGGGAAAACAGTTAATATAGGACCAGGTTTCAAATGACAATTGTCCTTCCTAAAAGGAACAACCCTTGCCATCAAAATAAAAATAATAAAATCCCAACCCAACCTCCCTTTTCCCTTCCTTTCCCAAAGAATCTTCTATTAGAAATACATTTTTGAGATAGATATATGTAGTAGGTCACTGTAATATACTGTACAAAGATTAATTAGTAAAAATGAAAATGAAGATAATTGTTTTCAGGAGTTTCAGTTTTAAAACCATGAAAATGTAGTGTAATTATAAGAATTAATAATATTGGAACTATCTTTCATTTGCTGATTTTTATGTAGTATTAAAACCCCAGAAGAAAAATGAATAGCCATATTTTGACTTTTGCTAGAATTCATTTTCAGACCTCCTAAATGAAAAGAGAAAGCATGACTTAGATATAAAAGTCTTGATATAAACTAATAAAAATATAGACACGTACAAAGTATTATTTAAACAAATATAAACCACTACATAAATGTGCTATTTGTTTTTCAGATAATTAAGCTATTGTCATGATTTTTAGTGATAGCTTGACTTATTTGTCCTGAGGCTGTCTGTCCTGCTATTTTCTTTCATGTTGCTAATTTTCACACATTCAAACTCTCAAGAAAATATTGCACCTTTATAAGGATAGTCATTCATAATTGATGGGTTCTGAATAATGTTTGGGGTTTTTCCTGATAATTACATGCTGTGAGAGTTAACAAGTTTTAAGACTGCTAAGAAAATCTACTAGCTAGATTCAGTAGCTGTTTATTTAGTAGATATTTAGTAGATATTTAAGATATTTTAAGAACATGTGACTGATGTTATGTTTAAACCTGTCACATAGAAACTGAGATCAAACATTTATAATTGCAGATGCTTACATTTAGCCTCTAAGAATTGTTCTGAGTACATGGAGATTCATGTATTTCATCACAAATTTTAGATGCTTATAGAATCTTAAATTAGGCTGCTTATTTTACCTCCCAAACAACTAAATTAGTGACTAACTAGAAGCCTCCCAATTTAAAAAA
>VYXH01007720.1:46452-89116 GCA_013397275.1 Burhinus bistriatus | reverse complement strand
AAAAAAAAAAGAAAAAAAAGTGAGCTGTTATTTTCTGTAATCCTGAGGGGGAAATGAGCAAATTTGTAAACGGGATAGCTAAACCTAACCTGTGGTTCAGAGAGGTCACTTTCACCCTCCTTCCTAGCAGATTTTTAGTTAGTACTCATTAAACCAGTCCTGTTCATGAGAATATTTGAAGAAAAGGCAAACGCAGGTATTTTTTTGATGAAGTTCCTAGTTATATCTAATCTTCATACACCTGATTACTTTGTTGGAATGTGACAAGAAAAGTGAACATAAAGTTTATTTGGCAGTTAATAAATCTAGCTTATATTTTTCTCTTGTTGGGAAGGAAATCAACTATTTTTCAATCTGGCATTCTTGTATATAGGCAAATATAAAACTTTTTCCTGTTTAAAAACATGCATGAAAAATATTTCAGGTATCAAAAATTTGCTGGACTGCTTTATTGACTCTCTTCTCACTCTAAAGTGGGTTTTCATCTCTCTTCTCTTGGGAGAGGTGTTTGAGGGGTTTTTTTGCCAATATTTCTGTTTGTAAGATGAAAGTCCCCCAACTGGTGAACAGAAACTACACCCGTTACCATTTCACCAGACTAAACACTGTATTCAAGACCAAACACTTGCAGAACTGCTGGTCTTAAACATGTATCATGGGAGCTCGTTGACCAAAACACTTCATAAGTACATTTAGAAAAGTTACAATTAAGGAGCTCACTTCTACCATCATGTTCAATTTGCAATCAATTTAAGATGAAAAAGCCTCAAATTTAAAGACTACTTTGATTCAAGAGTGGTTCTGTCCACATGTAGTTGAAGTGAGACAGCACATGCCTTAAGAATGGAAAGTTAGTTATACGCAGAGTTCCCTGAAGATATTACTTTCAGGTAAACATCCAGCCCTCTTCCCTCTCGAAGGGTGGTTTATTTTTCAGTTAAGCTCAGGTTGCAAAGGAACTGGGTGTGATATTTACATGCCTCAAGGTAAATGTAATAATACACACCTAAACAGTTTTGCTGAAAGGTAAAGCCTTACCTAATCAAACCAGAAATCACACTCCCTGCACCATATGCTGGAGGCTTTTAAGATCCAGAAAATGCCCAGAAAAATAGCTGATTGTGGAAGAGTCTCCTGTTAGACAAAGAAAAAGAATTTTTCTAAATACTTAGTATTTAGTATTAAGAAGTTCATGCTATTTTTTGGGCAAAAGTTAAAATAAAAAATGCTTGAAGCATTGCATGAGAAGGATTGCTCTGTACAGTCTTCAAGTTACCAGGGTTTTGATTTGTTTTGTGCTTTTTAAAAAAAGTTTTTTATGAGGTTTAGTGCACATGCTTCAAACAGCAAATGCCTTCCTGAACCCTGCAACTTCCTTTGGAGGCAGGACTGGGATAATACAAATCCAAAAGGAATAAATTTTTCCTAATTTTAAAGTGAGCTTTGAGAAAATGCAAACCAACAAACAATGTAATGAGTGCTGATTGTCTAAAATACGACTGAACTTTGTGCAAGCTTTATAACAGCAAGACTGTCACTTGCTACAGTTAGCATTGATGATAGGTTTAAGCTGTAGTCCTGGTTGGTCTGGTATGTCACGCTGTGTTCCAACCAGCAAAGCTTGCTACAGGAAGTAATGACATGATGGAAAGGAAGGCGACTAGGGACAGAAATAAATATGAAAGCAGGTTGCTAGAACTAGTGAGTAATCAAGCAGTATTAGATTTTTCATGTGAGCTCATTCTACAACGAGTGTTGCACAGCAAGGAAATCTGTTTCAGATTAGATGTCCTTGCCAGCCAGTCTGAAGTCTGTCCCTTGTCAAAGAAATAGGATATGAATTTTGCACAGTACCTCGTGGAGTATTGTTACTACAGAGCCATTGACTTTCTATACTCTGTTTTTGTTTTAACTATTGCTGTCTGAAGGCATTGATGGGTAACAAGAAAAAACGGGTCTTTAGAACTGGATTAAATTAATGCACGTATTTGAAGTACATAGAGGTCCTCTTTGTTCACCATGATCATGGTTGTTTGTCCAAGTAACTTAAAAGGGTAACAAGAACATCCTAAACAGTCCTGACCAAATCCCTCAAAAAACCAGCTTCCTCTGAAAAACAATATGATGAAAACTGTCCCTCTTACATTTCTAAATTAGATCTATTCTTTGTCTGAAACTAGCTGCATCCACAGTTTTGTCACTGATCATAAGGTAAGATTTTACTATTTAATATGTATGTGATTTGTAGCCAGTGGTAAAAGACACAACTTAAAAAAAAAAGAAGTCTCTGTATATGGAAGGGAAATTGAAGTATAAGCTCTTTTTTCTGGCTAATTTAATTTCTTTTTCTGTATTAAATAAAGATGTACAACTGTAAACATTTAATTAAAAATTGTGTTGATAATTCAAGAATCATGAAAGAAACAAGCTTATTGTCCCCTAGCTGGATCAATTTCTGTGAAATAAAAAGGAAAAAAGTCTATTTATGTTCAAAAAACAAGGCATACGTAACTCAGTGCAAACATGAAGCGGTTCTGTTGCATACACACCATTTTTAGGGTCATTCTTCTGACCATAAACACAATTTAAGATGTAATTTATGGGGTAAAGTAATAAACTCCACCATGTAATAAACAAAAAGACAGATTACAACCTTCTTGTTAAAGTCAGTGAGCCAAATTCTGCTCCGATACACATATACTATAGGAGCTGCTTCACCACCTGTGAAGACAGGAGATGGCCTTCATATGCAGAACATGATAACCAAAACCAGGTGATGATGAAATGGCCATATGGGTTTATAACTTTATTCTTCGATGATCATCTCTTCAAAATAATTGCTATTTTTCTCATTTGTCTGCAGCAGTAGGTACACTGACACTAACAAATATCAGAAGGAAGAAGCAGAAGGAAAGAACATAATGTTGATACAGGGGAGAAGTGCTGCTAGTCAGATGTGTCAAGCAGACGGACTTTGAAGCAGATGGGAAACTATGGTGGCCATTTAGCTACATTTTGCTTCATGTTGTGTGGTTGGGAAAGGCAGCTGAGAGTATTTGGTGTCAGGCTGCCACAGTTAACATAATTTTGACTGTGACTGACTGTCAACTCTATACGTTCCCATGGGTGCAGAGAGGACCAAAACTATCTCTAGCAAAGATACTTCCTTCATCCTGGTCTACAGCGGTGTAAAAAAAATATTGTGACTGGTCCCCTAGAGGGTGTCTTTTATTGTTTTGGACCAAATAGGAAAAACTGCTGGAGATCCTAAATATTGACTTCCTCAAGTTCTTTAACTTTTGACAGGGTCATATCTTTTACATAGGCAAAATAAATGTCTGGTAGGAGATAAAGAAAGCAAACAGGCTTGGCATGATTAGTAGCTATGACTTACAGTATGAACACAGAGAACTGAAAAGTGATATCCCTGAGACAGTACTGGTCTGGTCTCGTAGGATACTTGGTCCTGGAATTCAAGATGTCTCTTTACAAGTATTCATGTTTAGAAATAAGAGAGAGTTCTTAGCTATGTGTTTCACACTCCTGACCTTGGTTGAGTCTCTGTGGTCGGTAGAAAAATCACACCCTGCCATGGGCGGGGGCATTGGCAAAAGTAATCTGTTGCGTATATTCCACCGATGGAAACAGGATATCCCAGTCCTAGCAGCTATACCTAGAGGAGCTCATATACCTTGTTCCTGTTTGACCTCAGCTGCTATAGGCCCTTCTTTTGTTTAGGCTCCTCAATCCAAAGTACAAGTAGTCCAGCAGCACATAGTATCCACTTTTCTGCAAGTACCTCATGTTACTTCTACCCTGTTTTCTGATTATACGATTTTTGAGATGCGCCTCCATTTTAAGTCCTCCTCTAGTTAAACTGGAATAAATATAGGCATTGTGCATCCCAGTATTTACATGAGATTTTGAACCAGATAATCCCCTTACATGGACAAGCCAGAAGTTTCCATTCTCTCCACCAATTCATCATAAAGCTATGAATCAACAACCTGAATGTGGTTAAATTTCAACAAACAAACAAACAAACAAACAAACACTCTCTTAAATATTAAAAAATGGTCTTTGGTCTAGCCAAATTACTGAACTAATTCTCTGAAGACATGACAAAAATCCCATCTTGTGCCACAGATGATGGCTGATCTGAGGTTATGTCACTTAGTTTATACATCTTTGTCTTTAAATCAGGGTAACGCTTCCCTGCCTCAAGTGCATGTGGTGAGGACAAAACTGATTAATTATATACTACCCTCTTAAATATCGCAAATCAGACAGTCCAGTGAAATGAAATGAACTGAGATAAAATGCAAACTGCACCAAGTACACAAATGAGCCTGAAAATATTTCTAAATTTCTATTTGCATAACCTGCTAAATTTCCTTAATTCTGTGTCTATACCCAGTATTATTTCCATAGCTCTGCCACTGATTGAGTACAGAACCCTCGTTAAGTCAGGTCAGCACTTTGTACTGCTTCCTAGTTAATGTCGCCACCCTCATTTTGTACCCCTGCTTCTATACACTTTCCACTGTACACAGTCTGTAAAGCACACTCAGAATGCTCCATTTTATTCACTGCATATGTAACAGCATGGTAGGCATAGTAGTATAAAGTAGGAACATTGCAAAGACTACAAGCACAGCTAGATGCAACAATTGTAATCCTTAGAGTAGGATCTTGAAGTTGCTGACATCACTAAGAGAAATATCAAACCACTTGAACAAAGTCTGGGAATTACGAATGGCTAGATATGTTCAAAGACAGAATACACGATTACCTTTATCCATCTCACAATAACAATGTATTTTCCTATTGATTCCTAGAAGATACTTCTGATCGTTCAGGATATTACCAAAAGCTGTATCCTCATTTAAAATCATGCATATAACTTTCAGACTCTGTCAATGTACTGGTATGAGTGTGTTTCAGCAACACTGAGAACACTTGTCTATTTCTTATCCATTTGGGAAAAAAAGACATGAATATTTGAGAGTGCATATTTAGTTTGCAGAAGCATATGCTCTTTAATCAAAACATGTTTATAATCACCAGATGTGATGAATGTATATCTGTAGGTAACTGCTCTGATTTAGATAAGAAAGGAAAACCTCAAAAATCTTGTATCATGTCTTTAACTCCTCTGAAGTATCAGTGTGAGTGTACACTGGAAATAGATGCAAGATCATTCTGATGGTCTGATTCAGCTTTTACAGCAGTATAAATCAGAAGTTAGTCAGAGTACACTAACAAATGAATAGTTTTCAAAAGAATTTTTTTTCCCCTTTGCTTTAGCTTTTGATTAAATGGAATTTTGACAAAAAAATACTTTGTACTAATTTTTAAGTGTTACTTAAATTTTAGGTCATTGATTCTGCTGAAAACCCTTGATTTCTAACTAGAAATACCTGGGGGTTTATTACTGTTTTTCAGGGCATAAGAAAATGAACAGACGAGGAGGAAAAGAGAAAGGAAACATGTTCAGACCAGCTCTAACAATGGAGTTATGCCAGTCAAACAGAGAATGAGGATTCATGTGTTCTAACTGGAAAGCATGATCATACGTAATGTGCTAATGGCAGATATGTTATTTTAGAAAACGGCCCCTGACAAAACATTCTTCATCATACTCAGTGCTAGAGGTTTAGATATTCATGTGTTAGCAGACAGGTTCACATCTTACAAATGCTGAGAAAACAGACACAATAGTTCCTTAGTGAAGAGTTACCTGTATTTTTTCCATATTACTGATTGTATTGGGGTGGTACTACTTCTGTTACTTCACCGCTGATTACTTCAGGTTTGGAAGCAGTCAGTCACTATGAGTTTGGCAGCTGCAGGATCCAGATGTGCAGCCCTTGGAATGAGTCTCTCTGGCAGTGGCAGCTGGCTACCACTTTCCCTTTTCTGTTTTTCTCAGCAGATGTGATGTGATTGTGCTGTGCATCACATCAACATTATTCATTTTCACACCATTTTCTTGCAACAATGGGGAACTGACTCACCATGGCATGTTTTTGATGTGGGAGAGGAACAAATTATACACAGAGGTCCTATTTCTCTTGCCTGTGTTCCTCTACCTTCTTTGACCAGAGTGGATCTAGCCTTGATTTAGACAGACTGAGAAGAATAAGGTTCATAATGCTTGGTAATCCTACATCAGCAACAGACCAAATTCAGCCTTCCTCTATGTTATTTAAATAGTGCAGAATGCTCCAGTCAACTTTCAGAAAAACTAATCTGGACAGTAACTGGGACTGAGAAGGAGATTCTTATTACTCCTGAAACAGTTTGCTAGCAGGCTTTAAACCATAGTTACACCAATAAAGCAACACTGTAAAGGAAACTATTGACTCAGTCATCATGGAGAATATGGATGGGCACAAAATGGAACAGCCTGTGTGAAAACAAACACATAATTAATACAGAGTGATTTTAAATTAGGATATATATACATTTTTGGTACACCAATGTTAAGAAAAAAAGCTTTTGAACTTATTTCTGTCCAGAACAGTGACTAAGGAAGAAGGAACATGAAGAGAAGAGTCCAGGAGAACAGTGTACTCTGCTTATTATTCTGTGGCACTAGGCACTGACTAGTCCAGATAATCTAACCATGGATAATCCAGAGTTGACTGCACACATTTATTGTGTAGTCCTTTGCTCAGGCTTATTCCTTTCTTGGATTGTGATCAGTTCAACCACATGCAAAACAAGAATGAATTGGACCTAATTCTCCTGGGTTTTCTAATTAAAATCAAGCTTTAACTAAAATTTATTAGGGAAAGATAGAATCTCACCAGTCATTTTCTGTTAATGGCAAGGGATGTTGCTGATTTCTGGGCTCTTCAGTAACTGTTCTTACGACATATGCAATTGAATTAGCAGGATTGCTGCCTGCAGTCGATATTGGGGTATGCACCAGTCACCTCTGTCGCAACTACTTCATCTAAAAAGGGGACTAAAAGGGGAACAATATATGTATGGATTTTGTTTGTAAATATATTATCCTAGATATAATTGGAATATTTGCCATCCATTATTCTGGTGGCCAGTTTTGATTCTCATAGAAGTAATTTCTCCGTGCATCTTTTTGATTAGCCTAAAGGACGAATATTCTCCTTTCCCCTCTGCATATGACAAGTGTATCACATTCGTGACTGACAGCGACTCAACTCTGAAGTCCCAAACGCATAGGAATATATGATCAGGGCACGGCTGCCCGCATATAACCAACGCAAATTTATTCTTTGCTTTTGGCTCACAGAAATAAGTCTTAAAGTACAGACTCTACATTTTTCTTCACATCCTGTAACACAGCGTGTTAATAAAAGGAAAGAGCAGACGTCACTAGCTTTGATACACAGACATGAAATACTGCTCTGGTGTCTCACAGGGTTTATTGGGAAATGGTTTTTACTCTGCATGGTACATTTGGCAGCTGCTGTCTCCATTTCCTGATTTCCTTTTGCTTTATTCATCCTACGTCTTTTTTCTGGAGTGAAGTCCGTGATTACCAACTCTGCAAAGGTTTGTGTCCATATCTTGTTAAAAATTCTAAGGGTATCCAGCTGTTACCACGTTTTGCAGGAGCATCCATTTGCAAGACCAAAAGCTCAAGAAAGGCTGTTTAAGTAATTTTTTAGCATGTAGCTTTCTTTTATTGCTTGAGTTACATCTCAGCAGAAAGATCCGAGCAGTAAAACCAAGTGGACTATCAAAAACTCTTTGTTTTTTTTTCCCAGTTCTACTTGTAAATTTAATTTGTGAGTGTTCCCATTTTGCTGTCCTGGACTAGCAGATTAGAGGTGGACCTCTGCTTTCTTACATTTCGGACAATGTGGTGGAGGCCTGTTGGCTTTCCACTTGTTATGCAAATGAGGTGTGTGAAAGAACCTAACCAGGCTCTTCCACTGGAATTGCTTCCAAGTTGGCACTAATACAGGGTTCCGGCATAGCCACGGTACTGGCTACAGGGTGCTGAATGCAAAAAAGAAAAAAACAAACAGGAAAAATAAGGGATAGAAAGAATTCATTTTTACCCAACATAAATCCTATTTTATCTTTAGCCATTTTAAAAGAGTGGAGGAGGAAGGAATGGAAGATTCATTTACTTTGCTGTTGATTAACCCTTTATTGTCCCAACATAAATTGCCAATGATCTTTATTTTGTTTTCTCTTTTATTTAGTTTTGTCTTACTTACTTTAAGCACCACAAAAATCTTTCAGTCTGTCTTTGGGCAGGCTTCAAAAGATGCAGTATAAAAAGTCATCAGGAACATTAAGATGTCTAAATTTGTCAGATTAGTATTAAACATACAGGATATTATCTGAACCAACCTAAGACAGTGGATTCTGCTTTGTACCATCAACAAGTCTGAGATTTCTGGTGGTGCTTGCGTTATGTTCCTTACTTCCCTATTTTGTAAGGACAGTATGTCTATTGGGTGGTAGCAGAGGGGGAGAGTTAGCATTTTCAGTTTTGTACAAGAGCACTGCTAAGGAAAGACAGTTCTTGATGTACAAAATAGCTTTCTCACTCCATTCACCAGCTCCAAACTCAGCTTTCATGCCCTCGCAGACTTGGAAATGATTAGGGTAGCAGGGAATAGAATTACAGTTTGATGCCTTCATCAGCTTATTCTCAAAGGCCTATGAATAGCAAGTTATGCTTTTCTTTCTGTGTAGAGTTCTATGAGATTAATTTTCCATGTCTTTTTATTACTTTTTGCCTGCAAATCTTCTACATCTGGACCAAAAGAGAGCCCCCTAATTTCATTCTTTCACTCTGAACAGAATCATAATCTAAGTGTGTGTTGGGAGAAGCATATTAGTAATAAGAGAAGGAAACAGGATCACCTAGAGCTGCAAAAGATAGTCCAGATGACATTCAAACAGAGAACTGCAGTGATGATTTTTGAGAAAATTGGGTGATGAGACTTCTGCAATGCACAGTCTAATCTAGGCCTGGCTGGAAAATACCAAAAAGCTTAGGTCAGAGCTGCAAGGTTCAGTGCTTCTAAACATATATAAAAAAGGAATGCTGCTGCCTTGCCTTCTCTCCCTGCTTCATAAAGCTTTTGAGCCATATTTCATGAGGACACACAAACCTTCCTAATGGCTACCTGCATTTCTGATATCTTTTATACTTAATTCAAGAAAATATATATTTTTTTAATGCATATGGTTGTAATTACCTAGCAAAATGGTTTCAATCTAGAAACAACTGGCAGAGAAAGGAGGAAAAAACTGAGAACAGTGCAGGCTCCAAGAACATTCCCAAAGGACAATATTTTCAACAATAGAAAGATTAACATGAAAGAATGAAAGGAATACACTACAGTCCCAGCCTTTTTAAGTTCTGTTATCAGTTGTTCTAGGATCTAAATTCTTTTGGAGGCTCATTTTATTTATAAGCATGAGAACGATTGACAGCTTTAAATGAGGGGTAGGTGTATGTCAGATACTTGGCAAACAGTCAGAGCTGCAGCTCTTGGGTGGTGTCAGGGAGGGAGGGAGGAACACAGTCCTGAAAAGACCTCAGTACCGCAGAAATTCCAATCACAGCCCATTTCCCTAAGCATTTTTGTTATGTCTCTACACTGTTTTTTTTTAAATACATAATTTTCAAAGGCTGCACACATGCAGTGTTATATAGGCTGGTTAGGTCAATGTGCTCAGCTCAGAAGAGTTTGTACGCTCTATTGTCTCTGCAACAGATTGTGGTAATTCTCTCTCTTGTGTTACAAGCCTTTTTATTTATTTTTTAATAGGAGAACAGCTTTCTTTCCTTCTCTTTTTGTGTGATCATGTTACAGTTAACCCAATTCCACAAATAAAAGTAGTCAAACAGAAATGACACAGCGTGCTTACCCAAATACTTGGGGACTACACTGTCTCTCATTATTGACAAAATTTTCATTACAAGAGGACTCCAGTTCTGTTTTACTGTGAGAGACAGACTGGGAGAGGGCAGTAAGTGTTGGCTAGTCTCTCTGCTGGTTTCCAAATGCAGTTCGGCTCAGGACACGCCATGCACAGACAGTAAGGACCAAAAACAGACACACAGAGAGAACCAAATCTCAGCATAGATAAGTTTAAAATAATAATATAATAAAAAGAGCAAATAACATTTTGCAGACATCTAACACAGAGTAGTTTACCTTGGCATGAACCTTGGTCTAATGATGAAATTGTATTTGGCACTGCACTCAATGGCAACGGCTGCACTGTAGCCTGTGTGGTTTATACATTTGCCTTGTGCTTTACTTGGGACAAAGAATGTAAAACAGAGGCAATGTAGAAAAAATAAATGAGTGGGTTTAAGTTTACCATAATATAAATACACATACACATCACATTGCTGCAGATGTTATTCATTGGCAAGTGCTGCCACATAATTATGCTGTGAGCTTCATAATATTTTAATGAGCTTTTACCCTAAATAGCAATGAAAATGGAACAATAAGAAGCTACCAAACAGTAAAAAATTTTGGGAAGAGGGGGAGGTTGTTAGGTATTTTGGGGAGGATTTTCTTTGGGGAAAAACGCACAACATATATTGAAAAATATCAGGATTGAAATAAAGTCTGAGTTTAGTAAAGTCAAATCAACTTTAATACATGGGTAGTCAGCAAAATAAAAGGGTTGGGTTATTTATTTATTTATTTATTCATTCATTCATTCATTCATTTTTTGTATAATAGATTTGTGCTAAAGGAAAGTAAGAAAAGCTATAGTAGTGTAATTCAAATTGGATTTGTTTTTTAATGAGGGGAACTCTTAAGCAGCACTGTGACAATAGTGCTGTTAATATACCGTGCCAATTAAAGTCTTAAAATAAATAATACAACACTTACTATTTATTGTAAATGTCATGGTGATTTAAGCATTGTTATACATAGATTGAAAATCTTTGGGGATGCATAGCAAGGCAGTGAAGGGTTTGAGTTATTTTCTCCTAAAAAAACCCAACCACAAAATACAAACCCAACTTGACTAGGGATAATTCCAGCGAAAAGTGGAGAAATCTGATAACCACATTAATGGTCATGATTTTAATTCTAATGATGTGTAAAAAAGATCTCTATTCTCCCCTGGATTTGGCATGCCACCAGCTACCTGAGAAAATAAATAAAAAAATAAAAATAAATGTCCACCTCCTCCCACGGGAAGAAGTGTAATTCACTTGGATTTCATTTCAGCATACCCCCCATTATGAACTGTTTTCACAGACCCCTCTGTACCCCCTGGTGAGGCAGTTTTGAACATACTAAATCTGCTTTTTGTTTGGGCCTCCTCCCAGTGGATTTGTGGGATTCTTGCCGTCAATTGCACTGGAAGCCCTTTCTCCTGCCATGGATGGGATGAGTAGGCAGGCAGCAGCAGGGTGGGCGCAGTGTCTGCCTGCAGTCAGTCTTTGCCAGTGACTCTCCCATCCCTGGCTGTTCTCTGGCTACAGGGGAAGGGACCGGAGTTGTCCTCCCTGGGTGTCTGTGGGAGGAAGCCAGGGGGCCCACAGTCTTGATTTGCTGCAGCTGCTGGAAGTGCCCTTGATGGCTGAGCATGGGAATGAAATCCAAGTGGATTATTGTGATGCAAGTCTGCAATTGAGAAGAGTTTGGTTGAACGGGTTGAATTCTCAGTTTACCTTGAGATAACCCATGTTTCTCCTCCCAGGTTTCTCTACTCTGGTTCTGCATCAAGTCAGAGGATAGCAGTGCTGACTGTGCAGACATCATCTGGTAAAGTCCTCCCTGCCTCTTACTTCCTGAAATTGTGCCTGAACCGACTAGTGAGTGGGCTGTACTGATTTTGCTTTTATATATTTTCAAACCTCAATGGAAAACTGGTGTAATTTGACTCTTGAAGTCTGTATTTCTACAGTATTTCTAAGTGAAATATCTCAAGTTTCTTCCCTTCTGTAGGGCATTTGCAAATATACTTAGATGCATAAGTGAAAAGGGAGAGATTTTCTGGGCTGGCCTCTCTCTGATGTAGCTCATGTGCCATCAGGGGATCCAGGTGTTCCAACGTCTGTGGGTAAAGCTCACTCCAAACCTGGAGTATGGAACACTGGCCTGCCCTCTGCATCCCACAGGGAAGCACCTGAAAGGGAGGAATGGCTGGCCTGCCATCATGGAAGGACACAAGAAGAGGGGCAAAAAAAGGCCCTAGGATGTTTACCATTTCCATAGACAGACTTTATACATGGCACACACAGAATTTGCATATCGCACACAGAGAATTTGCAAAACTTTTTGTTTGTTCACAAATCTCAACTGAAATGTACAGGATCATATACGGAACAACGAGGTCAGGGTTTGATTAATGTGGAAACCAAGGTTTACCTGTACATTTCATCCAACGTATTAACGGAGGAAGAGCAGACGAGTAAAGTGACTTACAGAAGAAGATGTAGAAAACAAGAAGCAGAGATGTGGGAATGAATAAAGATTGCTAGATGAAGACGGTTTTCAAACTCTGTTTCTGTTCATCCCTATTTTCTGTATTCACTCACATCTTGAGGAAACGCTGATTTGTTCCTGCTGAGCTTGAAATTCTGAGATTCATTATGAGATCAGAAACAAACTTACATGAAATTAATCCAGCATAAATTTCTATAAATCAGTAGAAGGACACATGATTTCCACAAGCTGGCAGAAGTTAATCTTGGGATCCACTTCTTGGAACATTTTAATCCTGCCCGTTATCTGCTACTAAATTTAAAAGTACATGTGCACCAAATACTTTGGGAGGAAACTGAATTGAATTTGCAGTTTCTTTACAGTGCTCTTTCTCTTTGATGCTCTCTTTTGACCAAAGAATTCAAACATATAATCTGTCTAGGAAGAATGATGTGGGCAGTGCAGATAGCTCTTCTTTTAGTGAGGTGAATACTTTTGGTGATAAGTTTGAGACAGATTAAGTTTTGTCCCCTGTACTTCTACTCTGAAGGCCTTTACCATGAACACAGCAATATCGATGACCTACATAGACAAATGTGTGACAGAAGAGCAGTCGTCAGTAGAGTAATACATAAAAGCTGCAGAGGGATCAGGGAGGGGAATGGCATGTTTTCACGAAGGTGAGATCTTCACTGACCTTTGTTAGCCCAACTCTGGCAGTTGTGGACATGTGAGAGCTATGGATGTAGTTGCTTACTAAGCAGTGGAAATAATGGAAAATACTCTGCCATGTTCTGTGATACTATCATGCATTTTTAGTATTGACAAACTACTGGTCAGGATAGGCTGGTTTATCGATGCTCAGCAATGTTCTTTAGTGCGTGATGTTTTCACACTGAATTAAGCATTTTTGCTCTCATTGCCTTACAGATAGCAAGAAACCATGACAGAAGCTGTGAGGTAGTCCAGGAAAGATGACCACATGTGGGTGTATTTATATTGTTCTGCAGAGTACGAGATCAAAAGTCTTTAATCTTCTTGGTCTGAAAGCAAGATTTACCTTTTTTTCTGTTACTATTTTTCTCCAATTTGAAATGTTCAGAACACAAATCATACATCAAACTAAACTTTTTTTCTAAAATAGTATTGGGGTTTTTTTTAAAAAAAGACCTACATACATATAAATCACATTGCTTCAAAACTGTCTCTTTTTTGGCAACACTGAACATAGAATCATAGAATGGATTAGGTTGGAAGAGACCTTGAAGATAATTTCAGATCTGATAATTTCAGCTTCTGGTTTTCCTTTTTATCTTCTGTTATTTGTTTTCACTGAGTGTAATACAGTGAATCCCACTCAGAACCTTCAGGGGATGAAGATGCTGTGTGTAGGTTTTTCATTTGGTTTTGCTTTACTTTTTTTCATTTTGATACATTTTAAAACTGCCAACTTTGGAAAGCTGCAAGGTGTTTATAGTAATAATGGAGAGTATATCAAAATGATGACAATGAAATCTGCACGCTGCCCTCCAGACCTTCTTCAAGCTAGAAAAGTTTGGAAACAAATAGAAAATGGGGAGCGGGTTGTCAGAACTGACACAGAGGAATAAATTGAAATCAATATGACTGCTTAAATATTAACCCTTGGACTGTGCTTAGTGACAGAGCAGATAATCACTGCTTATCTTAAAGCTTAACATTTTTCAAACCATATTTTGTGAAGCACTTCAGAAAGATGAAAGACTTCTAAAGCTTCTGTAATGGAAAATTTTACAAAAATTGGTTTCAAACTTTTCAGTCTACCTTAATAAAAGTGGCTTTATATTTGTTTACGTCAGGACTGAATTTGCTGTCCTGATGGTTTGTATTTATCTTTAGGCTTTTACTCACTTTTAAGAACTACATAAGTTTTAAAACTCTTTTAGAAATTATATGTGTAGTATGATTCACAGTACAGGCACATATTTCAGGAAACTGCATTGCATGATGGAATGAATTATCCTAACACAGATGCCAAAAGCACCTAGTTATTGAACTCACCTTCAGCTTGCCACAGTGTCATAAGTCCAAATCTATGGACAAGGGGAAAAGAAAAAAAAACACAGATTTTTGCATTTTTGTCACAAGGTACAGGAGAATAGCTGGACTGTTAATCAGATTATGCCTTATCAGTAGATTTATTTCCACAGATATTAATACATGTTTCTCAGGCCCCTGCAAAAGACAGAAAGATCTGTTGAGGATCAAGGAAATATGCCTTCCTCTTTATTTAAATGTTCTCCTTTGAAGACTGCTGGATCAGTCCCTATTGACCATCAAGCTTGTTGCTATTGTGGATGACTAAGTACAAATTTATGGCATAAGACAAGTTACTATGTAAATGGTGGACTCATCCCTCTTTACTGTTCTTTTCTCTCTAAAATGTAAACTTTCCAGATTATTATTATTATTTTGCTTAAATAATGAAATTTGAAGAGATATATTTAGTTTGAAGGTATAAGCCGGTGTGCTTTGCCTTAATGATCCTGGTATTCAATGGTAGCACAGCAGCTTCTCTATAGCACATAGCATTACTGTATTATGTTGGTCATGAGGGAATCGTTGACTTCCGAAACAAAACGCCCCTTCCAGATCTTGCCAAAAAGACTTAAATTTAGGCATCACAGTCCACTGGGAAGAACACAGCGCTTTTCAATCTGTCCTCTCTAGAGCATACTGTGCCTGTTGTAAAGTCTCTTACACATTGATAATTTCTCTGCAGCTCTACAGTAGGAGAAAACATTAAAGAGCAGCAAGCAATGCTTTTCAGGGTAGAGGCCATGTCTTTTTATGTTTACAGTGCATCCATTGCAATATCTGTTACACCTTCTGATTTGGAGTGTTGTACACATATTTAGTGATAACTCTAGATACAAAGATTAAGATGTCATGGAAGCTCAAACACCTGGTTGAGGGAGGAAGAAAAATGCCCCTTCCCTCCTCCTGCCCCATGCCCTACAGATCAATTTGTCTCTGTTAGCTAAAGATGGATATCCTATAATCACATTACTTTTCATCCTACTCTTGGATGAACAAGAATTTACAGGGGCCTTTTCAAGGAAGATAAAACTTCACCTGACCATTTACTGAAAGTAATAAAGAGAGATTTAGAAACTCTTGTTCCATCCACTCAACAATAAGTTTTTGTTTTGCAAATAAGTGAGGAGCTACATCATTTCCCAAGGGTCACCATTCTCCATCGGGTAGTATTTGTTGATTCAGTAGTAATTATCTTCTTGAGACAGCATGGATTAAAAAAATAGAACTAGAAAATTCAACATCAAAAATAAAAATTCTGTACTGTTGATTGCTCAGTTACAGAGGTACAGAAAATGTTGCATCCATAGCTTACGAAGGAACAATTGTGCAGAAATCTTTCTTATACTTGCTAGACAGAGTGGTATAAAGCCAATTCCAACTATTTAATTCTTAGGGTGGTTTTTTTCAGATTTACTATGGTTTATGAAGGTGCAGAGTGTCCTTTAATACATATGTCCATATTGCAGTAGATATCTATGTGATGAAGGCATTCTTTTACATGAGTAGTATTTCCCGTCCTCTGTGTTGAGATTTTATAAAAGTTGCCTCCTTGTGACAGCCTGTCATATTGAGGAAAACTGTGATTGTATTGTGCTTCCAAACAGGCATAGCCAAAATATAGACTTTTGGGCCAAATACATCACTTGCACCAGAGTGAAGGGTCTAACCGTTGGTGGTATTAGACCAGGGATTATTCATCCCACTAATATTTATGTGTCCATCCGAAACAGAATATGTTACGTTTTACTGTCTTGCTGTGCAGAAGAGACGTGAGAACCTACCGGAGCCAGGAAGACCAAAACCACGGAGGAAAGTATCTTCATCAGTGCTTTTTATTATCTGTATAGAATATCTGCAAAGCATGAATTTGGCAGGAGATAAATGTACATCAGCTATATCAGCCTCCATTTATATCTAAAACAAATACACTATAAATTTAACTTTATTGAGCAAAAGAGTAATGTTTGCTGTTCTATATACAAATTCAGCAGTTAAAAAAATCAGTGAGAAAGTCTTGCAAAAAATGTAAACAACATTAAATGCAGCAATTAGAAGATAAGCACTGAAGTAATTTTCACTTGATGGGGTGTGGGTGTGCAGAAGTAAACCTACTGTCTGGTAGTTGTTGCAAGACTTGCTTCCATGCCAGTTAGAGTTTATTGCTGCTAATTATTAAACACATTTTAAAATGGCAGTTATAAAATGCCAAACACCCCTGAATGGCAACCTTGTCATTGTGTTGTAGTATGTCACTAAGATTTTCTCTGTCACAAAGAAAGTGGCGGAATGAGAGCAAGTAGTATTATCCTGTCTTCTCAAGATCTCTACAGACATACTCCATCCTGAAAACGAAGTCATTACTGGGATATGACAGTATAAATTAGGAGCTGCTACAAAAGGAAAACATGACTAGAAGTTAAGAGAACTTCCTCTAAAAAAAAATTGTAAATGCTCAATACAGAAGCAATGGCAACAATCTAGAGGATAAACTATGCTATATTCCTATTGTATATTCCATATAGGATGTGTGAATCCACAGTCATTTAACCCATGATGGTGCAACCGTGTCACTAAGCTGACACAGCAAGCTCTGCCAAAATATGACGTATTTGGTCATGACAAACAGTATAGTTTGAGTAGATACTGCAGGAGGCATAGCACCACAAATGCACTCATATCTGTTGGCTACTATTACATAACACATTTGCCTTTTTCTGGGAATCATGTTTTCATAAGACCTCATGACAGCACATCAGAACAGCCTCTTATTGGGAATTTTTCTCCTGCATAAATTCTGGGAAGTCTGAAACTGGAGGCTAAACTGAGCAAAGGCAGATTAGGTCATCCACATTTGGCAAGAGGAGCTGGAGAGCAAACATGGCTCAGCTATGACAGCCTTTGGCTGAACATTTTCACTGCAGCTAGTGTGAAGTGCAAATACAACTTGTAGAGTTATATCATGGTCCTTCTGGATGTGACAGACTTGTGACACAGGATCAATGTTAGTATTTCGATAAACAAACGTAAAACATTTCAGGAAGGAGAAAATCTGTAGCTGAACCTCATTCAATCCTGCCTTCTCCGAAGTAACATTTTCAAAAATATTCCTTGCCTGTAGGAAAGAGAGTTCGAGATTCATTTCAAAGTACTAGTGTCCAGATACTCCTTTCCTAAAGTTCCACTGTTGCAGCTATCCAAAATGTCTGCATTAGCCAATATTTTATTTCATGACATTAGCCAATATTTTATTTAATGACCCATTAGAAATTTAAGATTAAATTTGTTTCCTTGTTGTCATTTGAAAATCTCTGGCATCTATTTTAAAATCCCTCATGTGTCTATATATTCTACTCTTAATACAAATTTTGGGCTGCTATTACTAATATTTTAAAACAATAAACATTTTGGTTATGTGTATTGTTATCTGAGATCATGCTGAAATAGTTTATCTTGTTTGATTCTAGTGTGCTATTTTTGTATAAAATGAACCCAATGAAGGGTAAAAGTAGTGGTTACGTGAAGCCAGAATTTGTTGATCAGAAAAAAAGGTGAGTGTCCAAAGAAAGGTAACTGGAATGAGAGGCAAGGGAAAATGTTGAAGAAATTTGTTTCATTTGTTTTGGAAACCCGAGGGGAAGATGAGATACCGTGACAATCTTCCAGTACATAAATGGCTTTACAAAGGAGGCTGTCATCAATTGCTTTCTGTGGCTACCAGGGTACCAAATTTTTTTGTTTTTTGGATGCATGTGTGGAAATTAACATGGAACATCAGGAAAATCTTACTTAAATATGAAAAAATGACCCAAACGTAAGTTGTAAAATATAGTGTGTTTTAAGAACGGGTTGAATAGACGTGTCTTGACAATGGCCTCAATATACATGTTCTGCCTGTGAAAGGAGCTGGGTGTAAAGGTATTGTGATGGTTTTGTAGCCCACTATTTCTACAGCTATTCAAAATCTGGTTTTGATCTCTTTCGCCGTGCTTGCAGTGTTATCTAACACTGCAGAAACTGTTTGGATGAAAATGGAATTGTGAGAGGCTCCTGTAATTCTTCATCCTCAGAGTCACAGACAGACCTGCACCTATCTTAAAAAATAATTAAAAAAAAAAAAAGGGCTAGTTTTCTTGTGGGGAAATGGGAAAAATACAGTTATCTATACACTAAAAATTGCACCTGGCTCCAGCTTGGAGAAAGATCAAGATGTGACTACCTGACTAGAGAAAACAAGAGGAAGGCAGATAGGAAAACATAAAAAGAGAGCATTTGAGATGCAACAATAAATACTGCTTTATTTTCTCTCTTGATCCATCCTTCTGTCTCTCTGTGTTTGAGAATTCCCAGGGCTCTGGCACTTCTCATGTTCTTTCTGAATATGCAGATGTGCCTATAAATGTGCTATAGCAGAATGGGATCAGCCTTGGTCACTGATGCCCAGAATTCATTTATTAAGTCATCTCAGACTTTGATTCCCTTTTATCATGGGAATATTGGCAAAAATAGGACCACTGCCTCAGGGTACAGAAGATACCAATCTGTTGTACTTTTCAGCTCCCAACAGCAGCTGCAGTGAGCACCAGCCCAGTCTCTGGAGAATGTAGAATAGTCATATTTTAACCAGAGATGCTGAAGATGTGCCTTCTGAATGGTCACATTTGTTTGATAGAACATCAAAATCAGTTTCCCTTCATACAAAATGGGTCAGTGAGACATCTTAATAAGCAGGAAACTTAACAATCACATTGCAGTATACTGTTAAGTGTGGAATATTTCCTTTAACACTTCTTATATTTCCTCTCAAATATTTCCAGCCATTTTGAAAGCTAAAGGTGAATTTCATTATTAAGGTTCCCAGCTCAGACGCCAGGATTGTTTTGAGATCTGAGGCTTCAATTCATCCTACTTTTGGTTAAGAACCACACAGCCCTCTGTCTCCCAGTGCTGTACCCAGAGTTGCCCATGATGCTGGCTATCTGTGAACCAGATACAGCAGTTAGGTTCACACTAACCTTTAATGACCCTCTTCAATCTGATCACATCCTCATGGATCATGGCACCTTTCTTTTACATGTGCAAAGTAAGGCATGGGTGAATGGAGTGTATTTCCATTAAATGCTTCACTCAAGGATAGGTACAGAAAGGAGTTCTTGCACATTCTCTCTTTATCCAGTGAATGCCATGTTTGTCCTAAACTTTAGGTGCTCTGTGGTCTGATTGTAAACCGAACAATTATACAGGAACACACTCCTTTGGAAAATTGTAAAGGAAGGTACATAACTACAAGGTGGTACAGAGGCACTGTTTAAATCTTGGCAGAGAACAGAGCGAATTGGAAATGGTTAACCACAAAGACTTCTTGCTTCAAAGTTGTTACAGGAATATGACTTCCCCCTCCAGTGTTTGTTCTATGGAAATAACTATGCGATGTTAAAGTAGTAATAGTAATTAAAAAAAATTTGGCTAGGCTGCCTCATAGTATATTCAAAAAAAAACAAGCTATGCACATTCACCATCAATTTCATCCCAGTGGCATTGCCTCGCATAGTTAGTATTAAGATTTGGAGCTATTTTGCATAAGTAGGATGATAGCTCAACATATTTGGGGGGTGTTTTTATTGCCAATTTAACTGGTGTTAAATTAGTAGGTATTTAAGTAACACTAAAACAATTTAGAGTCCAATCCACAAAAGTCTTGGCTCCAGAATATTCTAATATCAATGAAAAACTCAATTTTAGGCCTCTGTACAACTCGTTGCTTTGTAGTAGGCAATCACATTCAGTTTAAGTACATTGCCTCCGTAAGAACTATCCCATCTTGCTATGAGAGTAGAGTCTCGGGTAGGTGGTCTCTCAACCTCTTCATGGGGACTATGGATGCACAGTCCAGTTGAAAAGCATGCTACAAGATTCACAACCTTAATTCATAATCATCATAATGAATTGAAAGGGTTCATCCAGGGCTTTCACCACACAAAATACACCTACTGAATTTGTCAGCAATGTCAGATTTGTTCCCCCCACCCCTACCCAAATAAATGATTAATACATGGCAATAAAAAGCTCCAACTCTAAATTTTCTGCCCTCCTTAAAACGACCTGCTGCGCACTTATCTACCAGCAAATGTATTATTTCTTTGGGTTTTTTCCCAACATGAGGGATGAATTATTCAGAAGGCCTGATTTCATATACCTATTGTGTCTGCTGGTGAGGAGGTAGCATGCTGCAGCACCAGGAGAGCCCGGCTCTTTGCTTGCGGAGCTCTGCGCTGTGTCTTCCAGGGACTCCTGTGCTTTCAGGTTAGTGGAGCAAGCACAGGGAGTTAATGGTGGCATCAGCTGTGGAGGCAGCTGTTTTGCCCACCCTCTGTGCTAAAAGTAATGTGCTGCAGGATTTTTTTCTTCTTCTTCCTTTTTTCTTCTTTTTTTTTTTTTTTTTCCTTTTTTTACCTCACAATAGGGTGTGAATCAGGAGGAGTAAAGGAAAGATTTGCAGGATCAAAGAGAGATGAATGTTTCACAGTTAGCCCTGCTGTTCTTTTCCCTTTTTTTTTTTTTTTCCCCACTCCATATTTGAACATACACTGCAGCCTCCAAATTGTTCATGAGTCATTTCATTCTGGTAATTTATATATTTGAAGATTTTGTTGGTGGATTTCAGAACTGATTTATTCTTCAGTTATTGCTTTATTTACTTACCTAATGGATTGATTGATGTGCCAGCACCCCTGAGGCAGCAGAGGCTCCGTTTCTGTTTTTTTCAGAAGTGAATTGCTAACAGACAGTGGTTTCACAAACACACTAAGTCAGACCTTCCTTATTGTTCTATGTTTGTAATAGGTTCCTGTTGGCCCACATTCAGTACCTGTCACTGCCTATCCGTTGAAACAGAATCCCATACCAGGCAGTTGAGAGCTACAGCACACACAGAGCGATTAAGTACTGTAAAAGCCTACGGAACGTAAGCGGTGTTTTTCACTGGCCTGGACACTCAGAGGATGATTCTCTCTCAGACAGCACTTTCCCAAAAGTAGCAGGACCGTACCATAACAATGGGAATTATTGCAATCCCATCTGATATCACTTATTTGAGATGAGAAATGTGTAGGTACAGTGGACTAAAGTACGACTTAATAAAATGGAGATTTCACATTGCCTGCTGTTTTGTGCGACTATCTATCTAGCTCATTTTAATTTTGAACTGTGTATTCCCTGCTAAAAGATGCAGCAATCACTGGGAACAGGGCTAGACAGGAAGGTAAAAGCAGGTGCTCAAACACATTATCACATGGTCTTTCTCCCCTCCTCCACCCTTCCCGTACTCATCCTTCACTACTATTACCTCTTCTAATTACCTTATTTCTTCTCCCATCACCTTGTGATGGATCATAACGTATTTCAAAGGGGAAAGGTTTGTAAAACCTATATAGGACTGCACTTGTGCAAATGTTGAAGCTACAGATTCAGCTGGCCCCATTTCTACCTTTGTTCCGCAGGCTGGCAGTTCCAGCTAGCTGAACACCTCTGGAGGTCTGCCCCTCACAACAGGAAGCTCTGAAGCCATATAAAGGGTTGTGGGTGAAAATCAGAGCAAATGAACTGGGGCACTGGGCTTGGATCAGAATCTCCTGCTTTCCCTCAGAAAAGCCTGGGATTGTTTTGCTGTTGTTGTTGCTGTTGTTTGATCTTTAAAGTGTTTTACAAATGTAACTAAGCAAGTCTCACGATCCTCTTTGAAACAGGTCATAGGCTGTTTCATAGATGGGATATAATCAAGAACCCAGGTTACAGCAACAAAAAAAGATCCTGTAAGACCAGGAAGAGATCCCAGATCCGTATTGAGACTATTTAACCATGCTTCCCTTGATTCGACATAATGGAAGAACAAAAGGCAGCACAGCTGATGGCGTGCACCAAAGTGCACGTTATTTGATTCAGTTCAGACTCTAACCAGCTGGTCCCCTACAAATCAGGAAGAGTATTTGAGTGCTCACAAATCAACAACCGCTGCTTCTCATCAAACTGTCTTTGTAGTTGGTTTGGCACCTTGCTGTACAGATAGGTATCATATTATTAGTATGGGACTGAATATACTAATGATGAGGTAATGTTCCTATGGAAGTATCTATGCTAACAGATGTGTTCGTACAAAGACCTATAATATCATTATGCAGCTGCTCAAATAGATGCTTTTTTTTTTTTTTTAACTTGCTGAATCTCAGCTTTCATCAGAAATATTAAACACTTGCCTTATGGTTGCAAGTATAATTATTGAAATGTGAGTAGAGCAGGGGCCTGAGTCTGCAGTCAGCCTTACATATAGCTCTAAGACCATTTGCACTGTTTCCATTGCTGTCAATATTATTTTAATTCGGAACACTACTGGTGGCTCATTAGTTGTTGATATTACTTAGAGACTTACTGATGTTTTAATAGAGCTACAAAGCATGTGGTTAGCTGTGCTACCGGTATTGAGAAAGGGATGCTTGCTGGCCAATACAGAATTCAGATTTCTTCTTCTAACATCCAACATCAAAATCCAACATAAAAAAGAATCAACAACCTGAACTGAATCACTTGTAATTAATTCCCTTGTCAGTACCCATACATAGAACCCAACTCCAAAGCCTTCCTGAGGGCAAGGAGCCCTACAATTTCTTCTTCTACCACAGAATTACACATGGCATATTAAAACCAACTGTACTCCCTCTCCCTCCACAGACTCACTGACACATAGAAATACATAAATAGAAATGAAGATTAAAAAAGTAGTAATGTGAGATAGCAGTTATTTCACTGATACTACAGCACCCTGCAAGAAAGGCTCTGAGGACAAGACTGCAACAGACGGGATGTTCTCACTCGCAGCATTACAGGATTCTCACCAAATAATTCTGATCTAGTATACAAATATGGGGGGAAAAGCCTGTAGAAGTGTCATGCAGAAGTGTTCTGAAGCCTTAACAATGCACACCTGAAGAGAGGTAGTTACTAGAGAGTTTTCCCCCCAGATAGTCTGCCTCACCAGAGTTTAATAAGCATGACACCCCTCCAGAAACAGTATCAAAACAAAGACCTAAGTATTCTTCAATGAAAAAAATTGCAAGGCAACAGTTAATATGTCATAAATAATCATATTTGTAATTTTGTATGTAAGATTTGCCTTTGGCAAATTAGATGAGGTAAGTCAGATGACTTCAAATATACCATTTGAAGGTTTGAAGACGCATAAATTGCCATTTGACATTACCTCTGTACCTGGGGTAATTCATTGAGTGATTTCACAGAGTTTTGAAGGATTACATGGTCTTGACATTGTAAAGAATGATGATTTAATCTGGATTGTGAATGATACAGAATAATAAAACCTATGGAATTTCCTTATAAAGATAATGGAAATCTCTGAATCTTAAAAACTCTAAAAATTGGTTAGAAGCCATTACACCTATTAAAAATACACTAAAAAAAAGATAACGTAATAGCTAATACAAATTAAATAAAAACAATTGAAATGCTCCATGCACAGTATAGAGTGTATCTACGTGACTTTTGTGTTCAGGTTAAATACTTTCTCCATATGTTGAAAGTCAACAGGCCCTCACAGAACCTGCCGGAAAATAACTTTACCTGGTATTAGGCAGACATTTAAAATAGCCATTTAAAAATTATTAAGACTCAACTAATCAGTTGCCCTATCAGTACAACCTCAGAAAAGAAACGCTGGACAGCGTTGGTCACCGCAGAGGAATTCTGCTCCAGCTTACAGCTCCATTGCAAAAGGACCTGAAGTCCACTGCCTTGCTACACAGCCAATTGCACAGTCCTTTACCCTTCTGCTCTGACCCAGGCTATCATCTGCCACATCAAGGGCTACTGCTTCAGGAATTTCCCTAGGCACTTACACCTTTCTTCTTGAGTGTTTACGGCAGCTGTATAAGGCAGTGTTCAGTTAGGCCCCAGATGAGCTTTTCCTGCAGCAGAGACGGCCAGCCGTACTTGCATGTGGATCAGCAAACAGGGCCAGGAAAGTATGTGTTCAGACTATAAAGAAAGAACAGGAAAAAAAAGAAGGAAGAGAGCTTACTTGTAACTTCATCAGCTTTTCTTTAAGTACAATAGCCACATGAGTAATGTAATTATATAAACTAACTGGAAATAATTCCAAAACTTCCCTCCCCCACAAAACAATATGAAAACATTTTAATGTTCCACTATCCTACACACGGTGCTGAAACTATTGAAATGTGTGGCTGAACTTGCAGCTCCACTTTAATACAAAACACCTTTCAAAAGCCATGTTGACAAAGAGCATGCATTTTGTGGGACCTGAAATACATGGGAATCCGGATCTCCAGTGTCATGACAGAGTCTGGTGTCAGAAGAAGCATTCATGTTTGGGTCACTGCTGACTCCAGCATCACCACTGTCACAGCCTCCAGCGAATACCAGGTCAGTTTAAGGTAATCGAACTGGACTGAGTCATGCTGGACCTGTGTTGTCAGATATCCAGCCAGATACAACAGGGACAGAATGCAAATAGCATGGACTAAGTAAAGGAACCAGTACTGTATTAGTTGCTATACTTACCAGTTGCGTGCTGTTTCAAAGACGAATATTGTCAGAGATGAATGTATATAACAAGATATATGTGTATGTGTGTGTGTATGTGTGTCGGTGGCAGGTTGGAAATGTAAGTCTGAATATCAGCTTACTGGTAGGGGAATGGATATATTAGCATTGCTATGGATAGGAAGCAAGGCCATGAAGTGGCCAAGAGTTGAGCCTCTAAGCATGTCCAATGTGAAGTAGACATTTCCAGAAGCTAGAGCAGACCCAGCTGTGCTAATTATTCATGCCGTTAATAAGTCCTGTTTCTTCTTTCCAACAAACCTGCCTCCTGAGTACTTATTAAACATTGCAATCACTGCTAAACCTGTTTATGGGGAATAGCTTTATCAGAGTAACAAAATTATCAGAGAAAAGATACAGGAATAGAGAAGGAGCATTGTGGTGAATGACAACCAGAGACTGTTCCAATGGCTTCCGAATTTGGCAAAGCAGTAGTGGGTTCTTCTTTTATGAAGGTCAATTAAAAATTTTAGCTGTACTATAAACATAATTTTCCATATAACAGTGCCACACAATGTCCAAAGTAGTCCCTTAATACAAAATATCAATTTGATTTTCCTCAGGATATTAGCTCTCCTTTTGCAATGCAAATATTTTCAAGTGTACTAAACACATTCTAGCACCCCAGTATAGGGACTAAACTATTTGCATGCAAAATTACCCAAAGTAGGCAGACTGGCACAAGCTTATGCTTCTGCCATATGTGCTGAAGTATTTGAGCCAGGAAACTAGTAGTATCTGGATACTATTTACAATTTAAATTTGATTTTACATTATTATTCAGAAGAGAAAATAAACAAAGGACTTTCATTAAAATTAATACTATATGTGATGCTAAATTTACCCCAATGTTACCTGATTACACTTTTCCAGTTAAAAACATGGTCCAGGAATTGCAGAGACTTTTCTCATTATAACTGTGGCGCTTTTTTTTCTCTCAGTACTTCTACTTTTTAGATACTTTTTAAAAAATCTAAAAGCTGTATCCCTTACATTTCTTTTAGACATTAGTACCTGTGTCACTTCTCGTTATCTCCTGCATGCTGTGTGTAGCAGGTTGTCACTGAACTTTGTAGGACGGCAGAATAAAAACCAATTTTTTTGCCTGGGTAGGGATTCAGGGCCTACCACAGCTTTTGTTTGCACTTCAATTAAGTTTAGAGGAACTCCACAGATTTTGGATGAGCTGCTGTGGTTTGGTATTGACAAAATGGAAAAACAATTAGACCTGCTGTACTTATCAGTGAAGTACCAGAATGTGAAAACCACAACTCTTGTGCTTCAAAAGTTCATAGAGACACCGTTTTCCAGAAACAAGAACCATCATGACATAGGAAAAAAAAAAAAAAAAAGATAAAAAAAGTAATAGTGATCTGAGCAAGACAATAATGGTAAGGAATAAGAGGTGGAATGTTCTGGTTTGAGGTAAAACAGAACTGAATTTCTGTTTTGTAATTTTACTTTTTAGCTAAGCCTCTTGTAACTACTGAAATTAACAGCATATTGTGCAGAAAGTGTTTGCTCTCAGAGTGATAAAACCCATGTTTATAGTTGATGCCAAGGAATGGGATGCAGAGAGGCTCCTGCTTATCCTTATTGCTGTAACAACCAAGGTCAGCCAACTTTGTTGTGTACCAAGTTAAAGGGTCAGAAGCCGAAGGGCGTAGAGGGGTTGCACGTGCAGGGAGAAGCAGACAGGACAGGTGACCCAAAATTGACCCACAGGGTATTCCATCCCATCTGCCTCATGCTCAGTATAAAAGCTGAGGGATCAAAGGGTCAGCCCTCTTTTTTCAATGGCTAGCCTCCAATGAGGACTCTGTCTGTTTGTCTGCCTTCAATCCCGATCCGTGTATTCCTGAATCCAGTTCCTGAGTTCAGCTCCCGTCCATCACTGAGTCCAGTCTGGGACTTCCTCAGTGCCTGCCGGTGATGTGACCATCATCCTGGGAGCTTGATATGGTTTTGTATCTATTTCATTATTTTCTTTTTATTTTATTATTAATATTTTCAATAAAGTAGTTTAATTCCTTCTGAATTCATAAGTCTCTTTCTCTCTCTCTCCCTCCTCTCCTTGGAGGTGGAGGTGGGGGACAGCATCTGTCATTTGTTTCAGTGGCCAGTCTGGCCCAAACTATGACAATGGGGGATGGAGGGAGAGGAGTTTGCCTGCCATTCTTGCTGCGCTTATCTTCTTGCCTGCAGCACCCATTTACAAACCGACGGGTAGCAATAGCCACCCTCAGTGTCACTGCTACGATGGCCCGATGGCACAGATGTCACCTGCCAAGGGAATCTGGGCTGGTGCTGCCTGCCCCACCTGCTAGAAGCAGCAGGGAGAATTTGACTGAAGCCAGTTTTGTGCCCACATGTAAATGCTGGAGATGTAAGTCACAGATATAGTTTATCTGGCTTGAAGTACCACCACCCTGAGGAGCTGGGTGTTTAATAACATGTTTGCCTTGCCTCAGTGCTAGGTGGTGTCTCTGCAAGTATCTTCAGGTAATATCTATGCTTTGCATTTGAGTAACTTTTAAAGGGAAGAAATACCTCACCTTTTTGGCTCTTTTACACTTAGAGGAAATCCAATGACCTAAAAGTAAGACTGAAAACCCCCAAAATTTAAGGAATGGACCTTCAAAATGAGTTTTGAACTCTAGGAGCAAAACGATTTCCAGACAAAACTGCCTGATTTATTTTTTCCTAATTTATGTCCATGTTTTACCTTAGTTGAGTCTAACAGAGTGATAAGCCGATCTGCAGAGTGACTGGGAAAGGGGAGCTATCAACATGAGGCATTTCTCGCCTTCCAGAGCAGCAGAGTTGCCATCAGATCACCTCGCCCTGCTCATGCTTACCTTCACTGTCAAGTCAGCGAAACCTTTCCTGTGGAAACCTGTTTTCAGTCAAAACAGAACCAGGTACCCTGTGTATCTCCTTCTCCCTAATGTCTAAAAACAAATCTAACATTCACTTGACTCACAGAAGAAAAGTACAAGGAGCTAGCGCTTGCTCTAGTGCCAGCATCCCCAAGTTTGCAGAAATCCCTCCCAAACAGAAAAGCAAATGAAAATACTAGGCTTTCTTTCTCTCCTAATGAAATCTGAACACAAAGAGAAAATTCTTGGCTGATACAAAACTGACATCGTTCTGTGGCCCCTTGGCTGTGCCGAACTGAACAAAGGTTATTTTTTTTCTTGTTATTGCTGCTTTTCAAGATAAAACTGATCAAGTTTGACCTCACTACGACCATGGCATCAAAGTATTCCCACATGTTTATCCAATGTATGCTAATATCACTCAAAAATCCTTATCCCCATGCCTCTTTTCTTTTAAAATGGTTACAGTGTGCCACATGCCCAAACCAACAAAAACATGTTCCTAGGTTCGATTTTGTCTTCCTAAAAATCATCACGTTTGATTTGCTTTCAGCCTCAGAAAAGCTGAACAAATGCCTCGGTGCATGACCTCTTTCCTGAGAATTTCGCTGTAAGAGCCAACATTTCTGCCGCACCGACGTTCCAAAAACATCCCACAAAAGTACTCAAAATTTGTGGTTGTGTAGAAAGTTTAGTGGAAATTCTCCTCGTTACTTGTCTACCCTTGCGTATTAATACCAGTGCATTTTAAACGGTGGTTTGACTTCGAACATTGAAATAATTAAGAGGCGAAAAAAACCCAGCCGCATCAAACCTGCTGCCCAAAGGCATGCCAACATCTCCCTCTAGTGCCCGCGGTCGGGGAGAGCAGCGGCTGGCCGATCCTGATGGGGAAACCTGGGGTTTCATCTCAGGGCGCCCTGAAAGCGGCTGATTTTTAGGCTGCGCGCTGCGATCAGCCGTCGACTTCGGAAGCTTCCCAGTCCGCTCACTGCGGGAGTAAACGCATTAAATGCAAGCGCTTCCCTTTTGCATCTTTCATAGGAGCCTCTTAGCTAGAACTGTGCATTGCTGAACACCTTGTGTGCATGGTAACGAGCTGTTTGGTGTGTTGCTCCNGTCACTACCTACAATGCTTAGTGATTGTAAAGTTAAAGCCCCCCGCCCAAAAAAAAAAAAAAAAAAAAAAAAAATCAACTTGCAGGCACATGCTAGGAAGTAGTCCTTGCAGAGTGCAAATCTGAAAAGTGTCTTTCACCAGTATTTCTCTCCTCAGCTGCACAGAAAATCAAATCTCCTTTGAAAACCTTTAGAGAAGCCTGTTTGGCAACTTTAAAATACAGAGATGGGAATACAAAATCAACCTAAATGGAGGGTAAGTATTCTTGAAAATTAGGAACAGGGTCCATCTGTGGCTGGCTTCTGAATAAACGTGCAAGCAAAATTTGCTAAGTCTCTCTGCCACACAGAGATCTTCTTGCTAGGACCATCTGTGACAGCAGACACTGCGCAGGAGAGAGGGCAGCTATGGGGTCAGAGTTCCCCCTTCCAGCCAAAGAGAATGACCTGCAGAGCGAGTCATGCCTGCTCTCTCCTATGAAGAGCGCTGTGTCATTGCAGGAACTCAAGAGTATCTCCAGAAGGGCTCTCAGCTGTGACATTTCTACCTCATTTTGAGCACGAGAGGAGGCTCAAGTTAGTTTTCAAAGGGTATGACTCCAATAGAAGAGTCATACCCTTTTCTTTCTGTCTCTGCAATTAAGTTTTCCTTCTTTATCTAAACCCATGCAAACCTGTCAACCTCATCACCCATCTCTGCTTAGAATTGCTATCGTCTGAGCACCTGAAATAACATATGACAGACCTATCCAGTCTCACTCATTTGAAGTGAGCTGTCTCCTCTTACTTTTGGCTTCATTTTCATGCAGCCATAAAGATTCACAGCATATATCAATGGAAAATGTAATATAACACTCAGAAGTTTTCAAATCTCACTCATTCAAATGAGTGTGACTTGACAAGTCTGATGTGATAAAATACTGCAAAGGGTTTTAAAGATTTCACTTAAATGCACAATGAAATAAAACCTTTTTTCTTTCCTTTCTTTTTTCTGCCTTTTTTTTTTTTAAACTTTAGAAATTAATTCTAAAAAACTGCCTCAAACTAATATAAAATAGGGAGACTCTTAGTGCAAAGGCTGTCATTTCTCACCTCAAAGCAAGAGTGCTTTGCAGTCACCCTCACTTACACTGGCAGAGTTTTACAGGGGAAGGTGGAGAGTGGGGGTGAGGTAGGCAATTGCAAAGATATGAAGGACTGAGGAATTGCATACAATGGAGCAGTGGCTTCATCAGAATAAACTTGCAAAGAAAGAATTATAAATGAACAAAGAAATTAGCTGCAGCACACCTTAGCTTGCATGGCTACCACACTGTAAATGCAGAGAAGAAGCTAGAGAGGAGAAGACAGAAAGAAATAAAAACTGATAAAAAAGATCACCCATCTGCTTCTGGATGGCTGCTTCAGTTGGTGGATTAGGTTTTCAACTATTGGATGATTAGATGCTGTGATAGTGAGCACCATTTTAAAATGGTTAGATTGATTTGGTGGGAAAATATGTACACATACTGAAAAAGCAAAGGCTTTACAGGTGCTGGTGAGTCCTAGTCATCACAGGTATTGGAGACATAAAGTAAGAATGTCAAAGTTGGGTAACTAAGCATAGGCTTCTATATTTCTATTTGATACATAAATAGTTGTGGACGAGTCTTCAGAAGAGCTGGAATCACACAAGTTTTCTTGAGGCTGGCAGGACCAGAAGGTTCACATCTCATTTGAAAGGCCTTCTTATTTATTCAGACATGTGAATCCAGCTTCTTCATTTTATGAACCCTGTTTTAAAGGCCAGCCTTGAATGATTTAACTGTAGTGAGATCTAATGAAGAGGACTGAGCTTCTTATGACTTACAGCTCCCTGCTGAAGTGAGACTTGACTGGAAAGACATATACATACACATCCTGTTTACTTTAGTGGGAGATCCAGCTATAGCAGATGGAAGAAAATACCTCCTAGGTTAGCGTTTCTTCAGCTTCCTCTAAAGCATGTATTACTTCCTCAAAGTGGAGAAATTGGTGTAAATGGACTCCTCTTTTAATCCATCATGT
This sequence comes from Burhinus bistriatus, assembly GCA_013397275.1. Lineage (NCBI taxonomy): Eukaryota > Metazoa > Chordata > Aves > Charadriiformes > Burhinidae > Burhinus > Burhinus bistriatus. The sequence goes on along the minus strand of VYXH01007720.1, from coordinate 57,945 downwards.
GGCAACCCTTGTCTTCCTACTAGGCAGAATTAAACTCTACTAGAATTGAAGTGCTTTTCTTATTGCTGAACTACCTGTGCGTTAAGAGTATTAGATTCTTCCTAGTTTAAAGCCACTCTGAGTCTCACACAATGTCAAAATTCAAGCATGCCATTGTGATAAACGTGAACAATTCGACACTGCTCAGCATCCTGTACAGCTACTTACTATTTCGTATCTATGACACTGACTTCTGTAATACCCTGGATCTCGCTTGGACAGCCAAAATAAGCAGAAGACAGAAGAAAGCCCTACAAAGTGGTGACAGACAAAGCAAAGGAGCCAAAGACATGAAATCTGGGACTGCTGGGCACAGATCTCTCCAGCAGATAGTACAACTAGAACTTTGTTTAATTCTTACTTCAGAAACCATTAAAGCCAGACTTCATCTCCACCTTAAGTTTCTATAGATTCCCACAGTCATTCCAGCTGGAAGGGACCGTAAGAGTCTCCAGTCCAACCTCCCACTCCAAGCAGGAGTTCAGGTCAGGTTGCTTAGAACTTTGTCCAGTTGGGTCTTGAAAACCTCCAATAACAGAGATGGCACAACCTCTCTGGACAATCTGTTCTACTGCTTAATTATCCTTATAGTGAAATTTTGTTTCCTAATATCCAGTGAGAACCTCTCCTATTTCAGTTTATGAGCATTGTGTCTCATCCTCCACCTGAACACCTTAAAAAACAGCAGGACTACATCTCCTCAGTCCCCTCCCTTTGGTGCCTGGGCTGCTCTTGGGTGCTTCTGAAGCTGTCCCTTCTCCTGGCTGAACCAGCCCAGTCCTGCAGGCTGTCCTTGCAGGGCAATGGCTCCAGCCCTGCCATCTTGATTACCACCTCTGACCTTGCTTGCAGTTCTTTGGATCTTCTTTCTTGCCCTTTTTGAAGATGACTGCAACATTTTACTTTCTCCCATCATCAGGAGATTTTCGCAGAAACTTTCAAAGATCAAGCAGCCTTAGGTGCTTCCTACAAGGTCCCAGGGACTCACAGGGGTCAAGATTACTCAATAATCATAGAGTCATAGAATCATTTAGGTTGGAAAAGACCCTTAAGAGCATCAAGTGCAACCATAAACTTAACACTAAGTCCATCACTAAACCATGTCCATAAGTGCAATGTCTACACATCTTTTAAATATCTCCAGGGATGGTGGCCTAAGCACTTCCGTGGGNCTAGGTAGACAACATCGGTAGCTTTTCCCTCATGCACTAAGTAGGTCATCTTGTCATAGAAGGAGATCAGGTTAGTCAAGCAGGATGTGCCTTTCATAAACCCATGCTGACTGGGCCTGATCACCTGCTTGTCCTGTACATGCCATGTGATGGCACTTAAGACGATCTGCTCCATAACCTTCCCAGGCATGGAGGTCAGACTGACAGGCCTGTAGCTCCCTGGATCCTCCTTCCAGCCCTTCTTGTAGATGGGTGTCACATTTACTAACCTTCAGTCAACGGGGACCTCCCTGGTTAGCCAGGACTGCTGATAAATGATGGAAAGTGGCTTGGTGAGCACTTCTGCCAGCTCCCTCAGTACCCTTGGGTGGATCCCATCTGGTGCTATAGACCTGTGTGTGTCTAAGTGGTGTAGCAGTTCTCTAAGCATTTCCCCTTGGATTATGGGGGCTTCATTCTGCTCCCTGTCTCTATCTTCCAGCTCAGGGAGCTGGGTACCCTGAGAACAATTGGTCTTACCATTACAGACTGAGGCAAAGAAGGCATTAGAGTACCTTGGCCTTTCCCTCACCCTTGTCATTATGTTTCCCCCCCCATCCAATAAAGGATGGAGAGTCTCCGTAGCCTTCCTTTTGTTGTGAATGTATCTGTAGAAACATTTTTTATTGTCTCTTATGGCAGTAGCCAAATCCACTGCTGGTAGCACATCTCCTCCTTGGACCCTGTCAGGGGAGACCTGGGAGATTGTTTCCATGAAGGCCAAGGCAAAGAATACAGGGTATCTCAGCCTTTTATGCATCCACTGTCACTAATTCAACTGCCTTATTTAGCTGCATGACAACATGTTCCTTTTTTATTCCTTTTGTTCATCTGTGCAGATAGAAGCTCATCTTGTTGCCCTTGGTGTCCTTTGGCAATTTAGCAACCTTACTTGAATTTTGGCTTTCCTGACAATATCCCTGTATGCCCAGACAATGTTTCTATGGTCTTCCTTTGCTGCCTGTCCTCATTTCTACTTCCTGTGTAAGATCATTTGCACTGGGGCTCAGCCATGTGTTCCCACTTAGCCAAGCTGGTCCTGAGATAGGTGGACTATCTTCCTGAAAATCTGGATGACTTGGAGCTTGGAGGAGATTGCCCCTGAAGGTTTGCCCCTTTTCTTTACTGCAGTTGCAGTAGTTTCCCAATGGTTTCAGCATTCAGATAAAGCCGTGCTTTGAATCAGTGGCAGTTGTCACTGCCATCTGGCATTCAAGTTGTTTTTCATGTACTGCTATGTTATTTACTGCTGCACAGTAAATGCGTAATACTCACAATATTAAAAGTATGTCAGCCTTTTCTTTTTGTATGACCAGTCCATGATTTGCTTATCTTTCTTTGCACATGCTTTAAAATTTGGTTGGGTGTTGCTCTGATATTGCTGTTGTGTAGGGGTCTGGGCTGTGTTCCAATTTTACAGCCATGCTCCCTGAGGTACTAGTGGAGAGAAAAGTATTTTTCCCTTAGTAGTGGTGCATTTCTAGTAGACATAAAACACACCCGCACGCCTTGAATCTGTGTTGAATATAGGGGTAACTATTAACATGGTAGACTTTATTGAAAGGAACTCCTGCAGACTCTTGAACAAATGGGAACTTGTGGGCTTGCCACAGTTACAATGGATAAGAGGAGGAGGACTTTCCTACGTGTGATAATCATAAACACTGATGGGATAATAAAAACTCTCAAGTACTAGCTCTGCGCCTGTCAGAGCACACTTGTGTGAGTAAAGGTGAATCTGGAAGGACAGGAGGTAATACAGCCCCATGCGAGTAATTTACAAGGTGCTGTACCTTTCAGTCTTTGGAAAATGCTCAAAACACAGCCTCAGGTTTCATGGGAAATGAGATTGTTAATCTAATTCTGAACCAACCTCTATGTGAATAATAGCCAACTCACCAGCTATCACATTCAATCAGCAGTCTGCACCAGAAGGCCCCAGGAGACATCCACACATTTTGAAGACTGACTTGATGTATTTCAGTGAAGGATGATTTTCCACATGTCTCTATGTGTTTTTATGTGTTTCGAGGAATTGGTTCTCATAAGCGACTTTGTGCAATATTAAGTTTCATCCTTGAAGATGTTCATCTTCCTTTAATTTAAATAAAAATTTGCAGAGAATAGGTATGATTTTTTAATTTTTTTTTGTTCCAGTCCTGCATTTTGTATAATTTTCACACTTCCATTTGTGTATACGGCATCTTATGCTGCTTGTGAACCAAAAGAGGGCATACTCATACGATTGCTAGATATTTTTCTTGTTTAGTACAACATACCCTTTCATGGCACATGCTCTCTCTCAACTTCCTTTCTTCCTGTAGTACAATTAAGTGACATTTCTTTATCATGAGAAATAAACTGCCTAACAGTTCCTGTTCCTCACCTAGCTGCATCAAGTGGATTTTTATTGCACTACTTTGTATTGACTACATTACTGCTGTTTCCCATTAAGCTGAAATTTCATCATATTTCTACAAGTTCATTCCTCAAGGTTACAAAGACTTAAACTAATTCATGCTAGTTCTCCTTTTTGTAGTCTCTTTTCAGATGTATGTCTTTTCTGAAGGCCTATGAGCAGCTCGTAGACACAAGAGCAAGGCACCTTTGATATTGAAAGCCAATTCCTCTCAAGTACTGTATTACTGACCCTACAAATGAATCTTTTCTGATCTCCTTTTCAGAAACTTTACCAATGCTGAGCATACCTCTTTCTTCTTCCATAACCCCTTTCTTCTAGTACTTTAAAAGCCTTTGCATGCTGTGCATGATCTTTTGTTTACCAGACTCTGTCTATTCCTGATTTTTAAATGAATGGTGACTGAATATAAATGAGTGGCGGCTGGTTTGGTACAGTTCTTCTAGCACCACCCACTTTGCAGTCTTACAGTATATTCAGTTGTAGTGGGTAAAAATAATGCGTGCTATGTTTGCAGTTTTCCTGCAGAGTGAGATGAACAAATATTATTACCCTGCAATTGATATATGGCTCTGACTGGAGCTCCATTGTTGTTTAAATAAAATCGGAACAACCCAATAGCTACAGGTGGATAAACAACAAGCATACCATTGCAAGACCAGACTGAGGCTTACCTGAGTAGCCTTCTGCTGCTCTGTGAGCACAGGTTGGCTTGTAGGATTTTCTGCTGAGCAGAACAGGCAGCCTGAGACTAACTCAGCCTGGGAGCCCTGATGGCCCATAGGCAGCCCAATGGCATTAAATCAACTTTGCTGGTTCCCCCTAAGCTTTACTTGTTCTGTTCTTCCTGTTCGCCCTGCAGAGGTGCACCTCCAAAGCTAACCAGCAATGTTTTACAACGCCAAGTTACCTGTCAAAACTTCCCAAGGTTGTTTCTTCTCTCACCTTTCCTCTTTACTTCACACCTCTTGACTGCATCATTGGCCGAGTTTCGTTGGCTCTTTGCTTTTTTTACTCTAAATTGAACTTTTAAATTTGAATATTTTAAACAAAACATTCTGTCTGTCCCTTCAGCTTAGTAAATATGATTTGAACAAAATTAAAGTCCAGTCATGGTCAGTCTTTTGGTTTTAAGCTTTAGGTTTTTAGGCATTCAGGCAGATGCAGTTGGTTAAGACATATGGAGTCTGGAAAAATACTGTTGGGGACTTGTTTTCTAAAGATGTTAGAGACAGAATTTATTGTTAGAGTAAATTAATATTAATAAACATATAAATGAAGGAAAAGGAATATTAATAAAAAAAGAAAACAGATGGAACAAAGAGTCCCCTTGGTCCTGGAAAGCATGATTCAAGGCTTGAATTATGTTTACTTGGGTTATGAGTTCTGTCCTGAACTATTTGTAAGAAAGCAGCTATGAGAAGTACTAATTCTGATGAAAGGTTTGTTCTGCTGGAATTTTCCTTCCTTGTTTTGCAACTGAAATATAAAATGACCTGGGAAACAATCAGATCCCAGTCCCTTTTTCAATTGCTCCAGAAACTGAATTTACCTACTTAGAAGTGGGAACCTGCACCTCTCCTCTTAACCCCTTCCCAAAGCCTCGCGTCATGGAAGGTGGGGGACAGGAGTCGTACTGCCCCCTTCAGGCTGTGTACAGAGGGGTGGGATTTAGATCCGCTTATAGAGGATACCTGCATGCTCTTGTCCTGCTGGATTCTCAATGCTGGTCCCAGCAGCTCCGCTACCAGCAGTGGCTTTGCTCAGCTGTTCACCTTGGGAGAGAATTCCTTGTGAACAGCCAGGTTCAAAGCACCCAGAGCACGTCCTGCAGCCAGCACCAGCAATTAGGACAGTCTGAGTTATGGCCCTGCCTCTGGCAAGGCCTGAGTGTTGGGATGATTTTGTGGCATCATGGTGTGGAGTCCCTTCCCCTCCTTCGCTAAACAGGAGACACCTTGGAAACCAGGTGTGTGGTGCAGCTCTGTTGGAGCCCGCATTGCAAGGACGCCCAAGGCTAGCATGTGGCTTCTAATATCAAAACAAATGAATTAAATGGTGCCATTCTGTTGCTCAAAAAACCCCACCTCCCAGCTCAACAAGGCTAGCAGGCGTGTTTCTCTAGAATTAGTGAGGTTAATTTCTGGCTTGGAGGTACAGTGTGAAGAAATGTATCCTTCCGCTGTGTCCTGTGGATGTAGGGGGAAGCTGCTATCATTTGTCCCTTCCTCAGGCTCTGTCACTTTAAAAATAACATAGATGTTAAGAAGCTTGTTTGTTGTTTTGTTGGTGCTGCAGTTACTGTTGTTGTTTGAAGAATCTCACTTGCCAGTGCAAATCTTGTCACTTCGTTCTGCTTCAGCATCCCCCTTCCTCTGCTTCCACTCACCCCACGTTCTCCTCCACATCTTGCTCCATCCTTTTTGGTGATGTCACCAGGCTGAACCAGTCACCCATTCCCCACCACCCCTACAGAAACCCCACTCAAAGTGAGACTCTGCTGCAGTAATCTAATCTGGAATGTGCTATTCAATCTCAGCAGCTCAATTGGATCAGCTGCCTGCAGAGCTACACACTCTCCTCCCAGCTTGGCAGGGCAGAGTTTAATCACTTCCCTTCAAGGCCAGGTCTGGTAAGCACGGGATGTAGTTCCACCATGAATCATCTCAGAGCTGAAAGAAATGGCAGAATCCCATGGAAAATATCCTATAGACTTCAGTAAGGATTAATGAAATGAGAACTATTGACATCATCAGTTTTTTATACTTTGTTCTGCAGACTGAAGACTTTTAACAGCGGTGAAGAAGAGCAAATTCCTTTGTGTTCCCCACCAGCAGGAAAGAGGTCACCTCTAGACTGTGTCCCCAGGTCTCTCACCACTCTCCTCTTTTGGCCTGGAACTACAATTCTCCTCTTTCTGCTTGAACACACAGGAGAGATCATTTCACGGAATCACGGAATTTTTAGAGTTGGAAGGGACCTCTGGAGATCATATAGTCCAACTCCCCTGCTGACGCAGGAATGCCTAGAGCACATTACTCAGGACTGCATCCAGGTGGGTCTTGAGAATCTCCAGAGAAGGGGACTCCACAACCTCCCTGGGCAGCCCGTTCCAGTGCTCTGGCACCCTCACCGTAAAGAAGTTTTTTCTTATGTTTGAATGAAACTTCCTGTGTTCCAACTTGTGCCTGTTGCCCCTCGTCCTGTCACTGGGAACCACTGAAAAGAGTCTGCCTCCATCCTCCTCCAACCCACCCTTTAGATACTTAATACCTACTGTGTCACTACCACACAGAATTACTTGGTGAAGGATGTAATTACCCATCAGATTGAAAAGGATGGTTTAAAAGCACCCACCCCAACCTCCCACTTTCAGTTTGACAGGACTTCGTCCCAAGAGATCAGTCAGCGTCTATGTGCTTGTAGGGTGCTCCAATGTTCACGGTGCCTGCTGAGCCCAGGCGTTCATACCTCAAGTTAAAATAAATTGAAGCAAGCTTTTAAAATTATTGCACAGCTCATAAAACGCAGCACTTGCTTCTCACACCATGCCAGCTCTTTTGGTTCCACTCCTAAGTTCCTTCAGTGGCTGAACTCATAAGATTACCCTGCTTTCAAATTGCGCTAGGTGCGGTCCATAGGCTGTCAGCTGCCCTGGGAGGCAGTGTGCTGCTAAAAATGTAATGTTTTCTTTTCTCCTTTTTTTTTCCTTAGGAGACAAATATCTTACTCTTTCTCTTCTGGCTTCTTCACTGAGATGCAGTCCTCAGAGTCTGACAATCTGTCAACAACTTCTTAAAGTATTTAGGGTGGGGGTGGGAGTGGAAAACTTCTTCAAGTTCATGACCACTTTTTCTTGGAACTGATCATCCGGGTTCCCCTTATCTGCTTCAAAGCTAGATTCAACTTTAAAACCTGTTAGATAAAGCACTATGTACAGTGCTTCCAAAATGTATCCTGGCAAAACTGTGTTTGGCATGATCATGTTCATCAGACCCCTTATTTAACACAGTTAATTTTCCTTTAGAATTCCTGCCCCATTCTCCCCTTGTTTTTTATCTCACAGGTTTGCACATGTACATGTTCTCTCTGTGGTGTAGACGAACATCTTTAAAGATCAGATTGTTTCTTTTTCTTTTTTGTCCTCATTATCAATAACCTATAAAATGCTGAATTTTCTGTCCAACTTTGAAAGTGATGATGTCAGGCCAAGTTCAAATTGAGCAATATGTGTGAGCACGTGAGACTTAAAAGGATGATTTGCCAACTCATGACCATCGAAGCTGTGTTTTAGAGACTTATACTTGAAATCTTGCCAGGAGGATGGCACCAGTCTTTTCCAGTGGTGCCCAGTGATAGGACAAGAGGTAACAGGCACAAACTTGACCGTAGGAAGTTCCATCTGAACATGAGGAGGAACTTCTTTCTTTTGAGGGTGGCAGAGCACTGGAACAGGCTGCCCAGAGAGGTGGTGGAGTCTTCAACTCTGGAGACATTCAAAACCTGCCTGGACGCCATCCTGTGCAACCTGCTGTAGGTGTTCCTGCTCTGGCAGGGGGCTTGGACTAGACGATCTCCAGAGGTCCCTTCCAACCCCAGTGATTCTGTGATTCTGTGAAAACAACTTTATGAGCTTTTATTAGTTTCTATTGCTAAAGGAGGAATGATAGCTCCACTGATACTACCTCTAAGCTCTTCTGCTCACCTTTATTCATTGCTGCCACAGGTTTTACATTGTGAAAACGGGTGAAGCATAGGTGGCATTTGATTTTCAAATATAGAGTAGATCAGACCAATAAATTCTGGTTGAAAGAAAGTTTCCCTTGAAAATGCAGAAGTTTGGTTACATGTAATAGCTTGGTGCTTCAATAGCTATTAGTTTTTCACACTACGATATGCAATATTTGTTACGAACAGCATGTGGAAAATAGGCATATTCCTGACCCACTACTGGGTAGCAACAGAGGTCTGCATTATGCATGCTTAGGAAGTGATTTTTGAGTAATAAAGAGAAGGCAAATCCACAGAGCCTCATTCCCACCCTGCCTACATTACTGTTATTCTTTTGTACATTCATGGAACTACACAGAATTCGGAATTCAGTTATTTAAACCTGTGGTGGTTACATAAAAATGAACCAAAGCTCATACTTACCAAAGAAGACACAAATTTATAAAGGCCCTTCCTGCCCAACACCCCCCCCACCACCCCCGAAATATCTGAACAGATATCAAAATAACACATGCATCTTTTGTGAAAGTGTTTGTATTGCAAGGATCTTCTGACAAAATGTCGGTATTGCAAGATGCTCCTGATAGAAGTCGATGAGGTGAAGAGTCTGGGTGCTTAGGCTTCTGGCAGTCATGCTGTGAGGTGGAAGCCTGGGCACTGGGGCTTCTGCATGGCTCACCTGCTGTGGTGAGTCACTGCTCAGGGGCTCCTCGGTGCCTCTGAGGGCTCCTGCGCAACTGGTTCCTGTCTCAGGGCAGACAGGTAAAGGATGCCATGCCTGAATCAAGGACTCTGCCGCTCAGTCTGCCAGCTCCATTCCTTCCAGAAATAAATGTTTGCATTGTTTCAAAATGAGTTTTCTGCCTAGATGTCCTTTGCAGGACATTTCAAAGTTTCTACTCTGTGCTCCAAAACATAATGCTTTTTCAGCATGTTGAAGTTTCAGAATGGAAATGAAGATTTCTGAACAGTGACATGTAACTAGTGCCTTTGCAATGCTGTTGGCAGGGAAGCCAAGGAGCAAAGTTACCTAGATCAAGTATGAGGGGCAAAGAAAGAGCAAGGAAGGCTTCTTCATGGTATCAGTGCTGTGCATGTCTGTGAATACCTTCAGGGTTTATTCCTTCAGTCTATGAAATTGATACCATCCTTGTATATTTAGTTCAACTTACCTTCACGCCCACCCCTCTTCTTCAGATATTATTCAGGAATTGCACAAAATATGAAAATTCAGTGTTGCTGTGCAAATACACAAGGAATCACAGTCATGCTCCTTGGAGTTTAGTTTTCAGGCAGGTGTATGGTAAGTCTCCCCAGCTGGAGTGGTCTAGATTCGAGCTGCCTCCCACCTGGGAGCTGTGCTGCTGAGCCCTGACACCAAACCTCATTCCTCACCCCCTGCTCTCTGATTTTAAAAGACTGACATTGGTCCTTGGGTTTCCAGTCACATACTGCAGCTTAAGCCTCCTTGCCTGCCTGCACATCTTCTTTCTTATGAGTGGATTCTGCAAAAGAACCTGCCGTCCTTCCTGCTGTGGAGACAATAACTTCTCCCTGCTTTTCTTCTCCTTCTAGAAACCTCCATCATCTGCAATGCAGCCTATTCTGCTGGAACTGGCTGCTCCTCACAAATGGATGAAGCGAAGATCTATGATCACAAGAACACGTGAAAATTAGAAAATGGACTAATGGAAACCATTAATGTCCTCCTCTCAACAATCAGATGAATGGTAGATCAATGCAGTATATTAACAGATTGGCAATGATTTAAGATGATATAAACATTAAGTTTCAGATATTAGATGGGAAGAAAGCAAGACAAGGACAGCACTCTATTATATCTATGAAACATATAAAATACCATCTTTTAAGACATATTTCCTGTCCAGCATTTTGATATCTCTGAAGAGATAATATTGAAAAACTGCTCTGTGTCCTTCGATCGTACCACCTAAATTTGATACGAAACAGTCTGTCTCCTTACAAAGCAAATCCTATTGCAAGGCTGTAACAATGAATAAATCCTTTCTCATGTATTCTACAGGTAAAATAATAATCGTAGTCATAGTTTGCAGACAATATTTGTTACTTCTTTAATATCAGTGGCTCTTTTGTTTGCAGTGTGTGCATAACATTGTACAAATGAATGATTAAATATGATTGATATAACAGTTGCAGTACCCACACACATTCTACACAAACCTCAAAGGAAAACCTCAAAGAAGGGGAAAAAAAGAACTCTAAAGGAAAATTACTGCAAAAGTACTTTATGCTAACCTGGCATCATGCATAACAATAAAATAATGTCTGTAAGTGAATGATTCTTAAGCTTTAGGGACTAATTACGTTTTTAATGTGCTCACATTCTTTGGAAAATATTAGAAGCCTTATGATTCAAGAAACTTTGCTTCTCAAATAAAACTTTGTGGAGGTCAGTCCATTCACATCTTCAGGACTCGGTTTTAATCAAAATTCCTCAATAAATTCCTGTTGAATTGCTTTGTGTCATTACCTGTGGGAGCATTTATGAATGCAGATGATGATTTGAACTACCACAAATCCCATAAATGAGAGGTCAGAAAGGTTAGATCATGGCAGTTCAGTGAAGAAATGAAAACAAACCATAAATTATCTGCACCAGAAGGACAGCACGTTCAGCCAGACGTCACAGGTTTTGTTTTTCAATTGCTAACAGTCCTCTGACACCCTATCACAGTGCTTGGATTTAACAGCTTGTAACAGGTCACTGTGATCAGGAGAGTTCAGGACTCACGTGCATATATTTAATGGGTTGAATATATTGAAATACATTGCTGAATTATTTTTTTTTTTAACTTGTAACTAGCAGAGAAAAATGTGAATATTGCGGGTTCACTTAATTTGGAATGGGGTGTTGACAAAGAGTACTCAAAATAGTCTTGTCTGCTGATGTTCTTAGTGTATACAGAAAAAAATAAAGCTACTGAATTCTAGAAGCTGTTTCTTGTTACTTGGGGAGTCTATAGAATAATACAATGGGGGAGGACCCTGTCTAAAGGATTCAATGTCACACCATTATGACGGGTACAAATTTATTTCATAGTAAGATTGAAT
>VYXH01007720.1:16386-33799 GCA_013397275.1 Burhinus bistriatus | reverse complement strand
AAAAAAAAAAAAGCTATATTCAAGTGCAGGCCACGTATTCTTCCCAACATGCTCTTTAAAGCATTGCATTCAAACTAGGCAGGAGGCTTGCATCTGATGATGACCAAAGCTGGCTTCTAGCTCTGCTGGCTGGCAGGTGTGGGTAGTCCTGCGGAGGCAGCACAATCAGCCCCTGTGGAGGAAAGAGTCCTTCATACCACTCAGCTGCAATCTCTCCTGCCAATTAAGGAGATTTGTGGATGAAATCCAAGGGGAATTGCAAACCGTTTGCCTTGGCTGGGAGAATGAAGGCTCTGGTTTGTGCAGGCGGGGCTGCAGGCAGGGAGAAAAGGAAAGAACTGTTTGCAAACAGCTCCCTTTTGGGAGATGCAGATGAACTGGAGGCTATTTTAAGATTAAAACAAAAGTAGTACTTTTGAAAGGACAAGGCGAATTTTTTAACCCCTCATCTCTTGCTAAGCTACCAGGAACTTAGCGCAGAGTACAGTACGGCATTTTTAAAGGCTCATGTCCCCATGATGGTGTGTAATTGAAACATCACTGTGAATTTATGCACTATTTATTCACTCTTGGTCACAATGACATAGCTTTGACACTCACCTCATGAACAGTCTGGGACAAATGCAGCGAAATGGATGTCTTCTGTGGGAGTAGATGTATTGAGTAGAGGGAAACTCCAAAACACTTAAGCTGCAGGGGCCTGCCCACTGTGCTTCCTGCTGTCACAAAGGGCCAAGTGAAATATCATTTAGTGATTTTAGTGTATGCATGGGATATCAGCTGGAAAAGCTGCCAATACTTTGACTGTCCTACCCTCAAGGGGGGCAAGATTTATTAGGGATTTGAGAGTTTCAGAGGTAATATCTTCAAAGCAGCTCTTCTGCTGCTCAGTGGCAGGGGTGATGAGCTGTGGTTCTTCTCAAGTAGCATCTGGGGCTGAGCTAAAACCCACTAGACAGAGAAGGAAGACTACCCCTGTCTAAAATCAGAACCCTTATCCCTCCTTCTCCTTTGCAGAACTTGTCTTAGTCAAACCACGGAGGCTGTGTTGTAGTGCTGATCTGTGATAGATCAATAATCATTAATATTTTATGTTTTACACAAATCTGAGTTTTGAGACAGTGAACTCATAGCAGCCTCACAAAAACAGGCATGAGCATGACCATTCTGCATGGACTGTTTTTCACTTTAAAATACTGCGGGTAAGGCTCTGTTGTCCTGAGTCATTGTACCCACACATGCCTTCCCTTATGCACAGCCCTGCCATCAAACTACCCTCTCTTATAGCTAGCAGAAATCAGTGGAAGAAAGTAATCTGTCCATGGTGAAATGGTCCTTAACCAACACCAAGTTGTTCTGTTGCTCAGCGGCAACATCACTGTGTGTCTCTGAACAAAGGAGGAAAGGATATGACCTGTTAGTAAGGTGTATTACCAAGATAACACTTTGGCTCCTTCTCTAAACAGATTTATCTGATCATATTAAATTTTAAAGAAATTTGGAGAAAATAGCCTTCCTAAAAACTGGGGGCATAGAATATCTATTAAAAACTCAAAAAAAAATTTGCCCAATTTTTTTTGCAGTTTCGTGTCTTCCAGAGGAATTTTGCCTTTGCCATCCCTACAAAAGAGGTCCCTCCTTGTAGTGATCCCCATCCATTCAGCTATTGTGGTGTGATCTCAGAAATCCTTTATTTTTCACGGTGAGGGGTGGTAGGATAAAAATAAAATTTTAAAGAGTAAATCATACTTGAATATCTCTGTTGCCCGCAGGCAACGGCAGAAGCATGTCTCATGTTACATTTCTACAGTAGTATCTCCTGGCTTCCAGGAGAAATACAGCTTGTATTTCTGCAGTTAAGAAACAGGATGACCTGATGCAGGACCCCTAGAAACTCTCTGGACACTTGAGGATGTGCCTGTGCATAGGAATACTGCATTGTGAACCAGCTCCTCAAAATTTCCTAACAATGGTCTTTAAACGCTGTTCACTGCCCTCTTCCTCCACACTTCCATACTCAAGTATGAGATGACCAGAAGGTTTTTGGGGTTTTTTTTTGCCATTGTGGTGCAACGTTAATTACAGGATTATCCTGACCATTCCAGGACAGGTGGCCAGCTCGTTGCACTTCTGTGTGCGGTTAATAAACACCAGGCACATTTCCTGTTTCCTGATCCCACACTGAGTATATTTATATGTGTGTAGATTTGATGGTTGATTTCAACATTTATCACTGTTTCCCAGATCATTTCCGGCTTTCCTTCTTCCCAAAGCACACTCTTTCCTGAATTGTATCAAAGTAAAGTACATTTCTGGGTGGTGAACGTTTGTTTCCGGACAGGTAACACCCAGCAGAAGCAGATAACTCTGGAGAGTTGATGTTTCAGCATGCAGATATTTTTTACAGAGCCACTAAATCCCAACACAGCTCCTGCAAGTTCTACTAAAGTTGGCAAAAACCAACTCTTTGCCAGTTGGTATCGATCAAACTTTTCCTCACTCTTCATTTTACTTTGAGCTATGTACCATACGGCAGTTGTTGGTGTGCCTAAAGTGTAAAGGAAGAACAGACCTGAATCCAGTGAAGTTACATCTAGGTCCTCATCTTTGCATATCACTCTATTTCCAGTGCTTCATCCAGTCTTATTTCATGTCTAGCACATATATGATGTCTTTTTGTTGCACATAAGAGAATGCCTGTGGCATTAACAGATGCACAGAAGTTTTATTTTATTGGCAACTTTATTGTTATAAGGTCTGCATATTAATTGCTGATTCTTTGGTTCTTCTTGTTTGGGATAGGCGTTTTTATAACTCTTCAGGCTTGGGGAAGTCATTTTTTACCTTGTCTTAAGCAATTCCTTATATTTAAAAGATATTTGTTTTCCAAAATAAGCCCGTTTCTGTTTAATAATTTTAGTATTTGCAGAAGATGACATTTTGATGACAGCACAAACTGAAGTCTTCTTTTTCCCCAGTAAACTCCTCTAGCATGGATGGGAGCCAGATCTGCACAAATCCACCAGTCTGCATTGACCTGCTCCTGGAGGTACAGCACTCAAAAAGAACACTGTCCTCATACCTTGCTCAGCCTTGTTTTGGACCCAGCTTGGATGTTCAACACAGGTGCCATTTACAACAGTTTTCTGCTGATCTCAGAAAACTAAGAAAAGACCATTTCATAAAGGTTACTGATGCAACTTTTATTCAACGCTGTATTCTGATTTCAATGATTTGAATGGTTTACCTCCACATGAAGGACTTTTTAGGCCATTAATTTGTCTCAAACCCTTACATTAACATTCAGCCAACCTGTCTCTTCCCACTCTTCCCACAAAAATCCTTTGTATTTATGTAACTCTTAACTTTTCTGTCCAAAAAATTACAAAAGTAGTATCACTGAGTTTTAGTGGCAATTTTTCAAGGAGTGATGTAGGGGTTCTGCCTCATGGTGCTTATTAAATTTCATGAGTCATATGACTAAATCCCCTCAAAAAACTAATTTAAAGTTTAAGGAATAGTCAGTTAAAACCAAAAGACATGGATCTATAGCAAAGAAAACCTACCCTCACTTGAGCGGGATTGGGCTAGTGTATATTTAAGCAAATTGGACATACACAAGTTCCTGGGACGTCATGGGATGCACCCACGAGTGCTGAGAGAGCTGGCCCAGGTCACTGTGAAATCACTCTTTGTTGCCTCTGAAAAGTCATGGTGACTGGGGGAGACTCCTAATGACTGGAAGACAGCAAATGTCACTCCTGTCTTCAAGAAGGGCAAGAAGAAGGATCTGGGGAATTACAGGCCTCACCTCAATCCCTGGGAAAGTTGTGGAGCAAATAATGCTGAAAACAATTTCCAAACATACTGAGGATAAGAAGGGGACTGGAAGAAGTCAGTATGAATTTATTATGGGGAGATCACGTCTGACCATTCTCATAGTCTTCTACAATGAGACAACTGGCTTGATGGATGAGGGGCAGGAAGTGGATGCTGTTTAGCTTTACTTAGTAAGGCTTTTGTCACTGTCTCCCATAACATCATCATAGGCAAGCTGATGAGGTATGGGCCAGGTAAGTGCACAGTGAGGTAGATTGAAAACTGTCAAAACAGCTAGGCACAAAGTCCAGCTGGAGCCCAGTCACTACTGGTGTACCCCAGGGGTTAATACTGGGTCCAACACTGTTTAACACCTTCTTTAATGACCTGAATGATGTGACAGAGTGCACCCTCAGCAAATTTGCTGGTGATACAAAACCAGGAGGGGTGGCTGTTACCTCAGCTGGCCATGTTGCCATTCAGAGGGACCTGGACACACTGTAGAAATGGGATGACAGGAACTCCATGAATTTCAACAAAAGGAAATGCAAAGTCTGAACCTGGTGAGGAATAACTCCATGCACCAGCACAGACTGTGTGNGGAGACAGATTCTTCTCCGTTGTGCTTAGTGACAGGATGAGAAGCAATGGGTACAAACTGAAATGAAATAAATACTGTTTAAACATAAGAAAAAAATTTTTTTTTTTTTTTTCAATTGCAATGGCAATCAAACACTGGAACAGAGCCCAGAGAGGCTGTGGAGTCTCCATACTTGGAGATAATCAAACCCAACTGGACACGTCCCTGAGCAACCTCCTGTAGCTGACCCTGCTCTAAGCAGAGCTGGTACTGGGCAATCTCGAGAGGTGCTGACAGCCTCAGCCACACTGTGGTTCTGTGATTCTGTGACCAAGACAATTAAATCCAATGAAAAACAAGTTTTCTTTATGTTTCTAATAAAGAAAAGAAAATGGAGCTTAAGGGGTGGAGTAGCTGGGTGAAAAAAATACGTTATGCAAGAGATGGCATTCTTTTTCTATTTTGGAAGTTATTCCTGAACAGGTTCATTTCAGTGAGATAGGGAGCAGTAAGTAAATTGTAAGATCAACTCCAAATGTTGATAGCTCCTTATTGCATTTGTGAAAAATGTTTCATTCCATGGTGAGTACTTCTTAAGGCTTTGAAGTTCTTCATTTGAGACCAAAAGATAAGATATCGTATGCAAACAGAAAAGATATCGTATGTCTTTTTAGTGACTCTTCCCAAAATGTTCACTGAACATGTTTAAAAACTAGATTACATGATTCTGCTAGATTACACCTGGGTTAATGCCAGCAAGTTACACACTCCAAGGAAGGTGAAAATCTCCTCAAACTACAGGGAAATTAATGCTGCCAAAACTGGGTTGAATATTTTCCAAAAGTATTTCCAAATAAAACTCCTCCATTACTCACTTGGGTGCCAATAAACAGGTCAACTTTAAACCTTGGAACTTTAAATGCAGTGAAAGCCAAGAGCTCATTTGCTACATTTTCATGACAAGCAGGATCTTTTTGTTTGTTTGTTTGAGCTATTAGGGGACACTTTCTATACTGAGAAACAAGTTGCTTGTCCTGGCTTTATGTCACCTTTTTGCGACCATACATAGAACAAAAGAACGTAAAAAAAAGTTCTAAGATTCTAACATTCTAATTGCCTTCTCAATTAAATTGGTGAAAAAAAAGTTCATAATTTTATCTATACCATTGTAATTGAAGAGATGACACATTTTTCATTTGGAAGTTTATTGTGTGTGCCTAGCAATCTAGCTATCCTTTCATGAATTTTTATCTTTTTTTTTTTTATAGTGAAAACTGGTCTAATGATTAAATGTTTAGTAAATTCACTCATGATACTGCCTGTATCAAATCCAACTTGTCAGGCTCTCATGTGTATAACAACTATGTAATTGGAACATCCTACTGAATAAATGTAACAGTAAAATATAACAGTATAAACATGAATGGAATAATTAGAAAAAAGTATCCAGTTATGCATGTAATTATTTTTCATTTTTAACATTCATTATACTTTATTAATTTAGATCTTTTACGGGTCTTTGATCTCTACCAGAACACTCTGTGCCAGATTCCTCTTTTGTGTTACTCCAGTGACTGTTGTGCAGCTACGTCAGTGATGTATTTGGTCCCCTATGAGACCCATTTGGGGGTGGGGGAGGGCAGTAGGCTTTACAAAATCATGCACATTTAGCTGTGAAATTTCCAGGTATGCAACACTGTATCACATTATACAATGTCATATATATATATATACGCATATGGTACCTATGAGTGTTTATGGTACCTGCTGCAGACCAACAGGCTTTTTATTGAGTATTCTGTAGACAGGGATTGATTTTAACTTACCATTTCAGCCTGCGTATACATCTTGTTCTTAATAAATAATTTCTAGAATTGCATTTTGAGGGTAAAAACTGTGAGATTTTTAAGACAAAAATGTGGAAGGCAGAAAAGGAGAGACAGAACTGATTTGCTTTCAAAAAAGGAACTGAAATGGGGAAAAGGGCTTCACAGAAAAAAAAAATTCTGTAAAATCTCAAAACACTTTGGAGAAAAGGCTGATGAAAACTTAAGAAAAATGATTCACCACAATTTATGACAGGAAAAAACAAAGTAGAATCAGAAAAATAGATATTTGGAACAGAAAAGTAGGATCAAGGAGAATGTCCTTAATAAAACTGATTGTAAACACAAATTGAATAAAAATTTCAGAGAAACAGCTAACGGAAAGACAAGGAAAAAAAAAAAAAAACAACAAGAAAACCCAATCAAAAATCGAGGAATAAGCTTGTTATAATATACATGCATACAGTCTGCTATTGATTTACAAAATTACCACAGAGAAAAAGCTGTTCTTTGGATTCCACCAGTGCAGTGAACCTGCTAGAGAGATCTGAGATCTGCATCTGATCTATGATCTTAAATACATCAAGGTTTTATAAAATTTTCCTTCTACCTATTGTATTCTTACTATATGTTGTGCATGAACTAGGATTTTAGATATACCAGTACAAAGGGGAAAAAAATCCCAAAGTGTCTCTGCCCTTTCTTGCCCCTTGCCCTGGAAAGTGCTGGTATAGCTTTTTGGAGGGCTGAGATGACATCTTATAAGGAAGTTTACAGACTCACTTTTACTGTGCCACAAAAGAAAACTCTCTGTGTTTTGGAGAAGGAGGGAAAAAAGGGTAAGGAGGCAAGAGTGTGAAGAAATGCACTTCCTGCAGTGCTGTGCTAGAGGAGCAGCGTCAGCAGAGGATATCCCTCAACAGCATCAACCCCCTATATGGAGCCACCCATGCACTCTGCTGCTACCCCATTTCTGCACCCATGCCTGGTTTGGCACGTCGCTACTCTCCTTTCTGCTGGCTCTGACCCAGAAACCCCCATACTGATAGCACAAAAGGATCAATCCTTTCAGCTCCTGGCCTAGCTCCCACTGCTCGTCCTCTCCAAAACTCATGTGGAAGCCTGCCCCTCGCAGTCCAGCTAGGCATTATCAAAAGGACACCAAGTTCCCAGTCTGCGGTATGAAGTCTGATGCCAGCAACACTACAAAGTATTCACAAAACGATCTGGAGGGCGAAGGAGCATGGCTGCAGGAGGAGGCAATGGGAGTGGGGTCAGGAGGGGAGTGCACCTGGGGCGGGCAGGGTGTGGGAGATGGGGTCAGCTATGGGAGGAGGGCCAGGGAGAGGAATTTTGTATGTTCACAGTGCCTTGCTTTCCTAAGTGTAGTGCTGTCATTTGGCACAAATATTTTCATATCTGTTTTTTTCTGACAGTTTTCTCCTGCTTTTATATGCATGTTTTGATTACAGCTGATGTGCTAGGGGCCCTGTGGCCTTACTCAGTTATTGTTACGTCTAGCTAAGGATTCGCAGGTAACTACAAAGTAGTTTTTGAAACACAACTTTTGTTTTGCTTCAGTTTTTTGTTGGTTTTTTTGGGGGGAGGGTGGGGTTTTTTTTGTTTGTTTTCTTTTTAAAATATCTTAAGAGCCTTCTCCAAATAATTGAGCTTGGTATTTCAAAATGTACTAGTGGACTGATTTACTCTTCACATAAAGATTTTTCTGACTTTCCTTCCAATGATACTGTCCTTGTTCGCTGTGTCTAAATGCTTGCCTCTGTCAATGCTAATAGTGTTGCATATGGAAGTCTGTGCCTATGGAAGTCTGTGGGATATAGAAGTACCTTCTCAGGTTTTTCTTTATCACCCACACTGCCTTGTGAGTTTTTCTTCACAGCCTCAGGCCAAGACAGGAAAAAAAAAAATTGTGTTTGTTCCCCACATTGCTCACAGGAATAAAAACTGAAGTGAAGCAATTAATCTGAAATAAAATTATTTTTATTACTAGTGCTCTCATGGACAAGTTCTAACTATAGTACAGCTTTAATGGAAAGATCATTCAGCTATGCCATAAATTTCCATATACAGACAAGCACCGAAAATGGAAAGCCAAGATGTAAAAAGAAGAGCTATCCTTGCAAACCCTTTGTCTTGATCTAGCATCTGTCCCAGGCATACCAGCCAGCAGAGACCTCTAGAGGCTGCTCATGGCTTCATTCTCCTGCACATTGGCATCCATCATACAGGAGATGCATCTAAATACTCTACCATCTGTGGGACAGCCATTTGCTCCCATGGTGTGTACATGAAGGTCCCACAGCTTTCCCATTTCTGGACCATATGCTGCTCTCATTTATATCCCATGGATTTGGAACTGAGGCATAATGTAAATGGGAAAGCCTTGTTATCGGGATCTGCTGTTTAATTTATGCAAAACTAGGGCACTGTCATTCTGCAAATCATATGGTACACATTTTAGGAATCCATCATTTACATAAAGAAAGGGGTGTCTTGAAAAGTAGTATACGTATGAAGACACACATATGAATCACAGAATTCACACCCGGATTTCTATTACTACCTCACCTCTAGACTCCATGATATTCATTTCTCACTTTTAGGTTAGAACACTGCAGACACAAAGATGAAATTTGCATCTGGGGTAAGTTTACAAATGCCTTCAATATTTACTTGCATCTGAGGCTTTCAGCCAGCCACTCTCTATTTTAAAAATTTCATTTGCTCAAAATTCTATGAAGACTCTTCTTTCTGTCTTCAAAAAATACATTTTTTTTAATCAATTTAATCTGTGAGTAATTTGGTCCCCTGTAAATGATATATTTTATTACTTCTTTTGTCAATTAAAATATTGAGTTGGCTGTACCATGGACGTGAATTCTGTAACCTGTGTTTCAAGTCAGGTGTTGTGGATATATAGTTTTTTAATTTTTTAAATTTGCTTTGTGGTTCTGGCAAGCAGCAGCAGTCAAACTCATCATATTGCTTCCATCGATGCACAGTCATATGCAATTCTATTAGTTTCATGACACATACTTTTAGTATGTTTGATACTGAGTATTTAGAAGTGTTGTGAGCCTTTTGTTGATGCCAAGCTGTTGTGGTCATGGCAGCACAGTCCTGAGGGCACCACCAAGTAGGGTGAGAGCAAACTGAACTTTGATTAAGCTAACCTTGCCCACCCATGTGTGTGCCAATCTTGATTAGCTGGGCACCTGGTACTGTCTAGAAAAAGGAGTGGGGAGGGCTGCAACAGGGCAGACTGCTTGTTGCATTTGCTACTAATTTGCATGCCCTTGTGGTTTTCTCAGATGTTGTGTTTTTTCCTGTTGCCCTTACTGAAGGCCAGGTGCATAATTCTCCAAACAGTTGTGGGCTAGGAGTTGGGTGCCTAAACGCTTTGTGGATTTGAACTTCAATGCCTTCCTCCTGGCACCATGAGGGTATCGCCTCTGCCATAAGCCACTGTACCACTGAGGAAAACCATTGAAAAACCACTAGTGGCACCAAAGGGCTTGTTTATTTCTGTTGCAATGAAGAGCTTTATTAGGGCAGGCTGCTTTTCATGTCCCATTTGTGGGTTTCTCTCATAACTCTCACTATTGATGATCCCATTTATTAAAAGCAGTGGTCTAGCAGTCTTCAAAAGGGAGGGAAAAAAAGGACTGAAGAGCTGCTGCCTTTCTTACACTACTCAGTTCGCCCTTCCTTTACTTTTTGCAACACTACCATGCAATATGGAGGGGAAGGAAACACATGGCTGCCCACTCCAACTTAGCCTTTGAGTAAGCTAGCAATGATGCATATCTCATCAAGTTATGCTGAGTATTCGTTGCAAAGTTATAGAAATTGGAGCACCTTGCTACCTCACGGCAGAGCAGAATTAGTATGTTGGGGCACAATTGGTACTTGCCAAGTTCCTGAAAAGAAGTAAGTACGATGAAGGAGGGTTTAGCTAAGTTGCATATGTTGTTAAGTGATGCCACCATCCGGTGAGCTATCATTTTTCACAGCAGATTGTCACAACACCCTCCACCAGCTGAGCGGTCACTTCAAAGGCTATGGTTTGAGCTCAGCTCACCTGTGCCTAGACAGATGCCCCTCTAGGGAACAGGGTCAGGACAGCTGTCTTAGGGTCAGCCGGGGTGTGCGAAGGAAAGTCGGCACTTCAGCAGTGAGCAGAGGAGATGTGTGACAGTGAGATCCTAGCTGGGTATACTCTGCGTTTCTCTTGGATTTCATGATTTCCCTACTGGGGGGAATTTTGTGACCTACTGGTGAGGCCAAGCCACTTAAGGGTTATTAAAGCACTGAAAGTTCTTGCACATGCAATAGCATGAAGATCTCACTCATATGGCAAAGGCATGACAAAGTGAACGCTCAGCCAGGAAATAATAGCAAGGTCTGAATGATTATGCAGCCTAGCAATTCAAGACAGGCAGTCTCCTATCATTTTTTAAAGTTATTTTTAAGTTTAAGTAAAATGCAATAGCACTTAATTAAATACAACCCTCTCTCCCAGAAAGTCTGTACTTGCTATGTTATATTGCATGAAATTTATCTTCTGTCTGATGGTTATAAAGCTTCATCACTCCTTTCAACTTCAGTTACTGAAGGGCACCAAGTTTTGCCTTGCATTTTGCCAAAATATCAGTGACTAATTTTAGATGTCTGGCTCTTCAGAGAGCAACAAGTGGAAAGTTTTCTTCTTTTTCAGAGAGTCAAGCCCCTCTCATGCAGTACCTATTGCTGTGTGATTGCTAGAAGTACTGGAGAAATGGGTGAAAGGCTTTGCAGTGCTACACATTACTTTCTATTTGCTTTCAGGGGTCTGTTAATTTTAAGAGGCCAGTCCATCCCTTAATACAGAATATCTATTCTTCTCCGTTTTTGATCCTAACCACATTTCCCAGGCTGTATATTAAGTACAGTCTCCTGAGTGCCTAATTTAATCTCTTTTGTTCACATACCTGGTCAGAGAACTTAGTGTCACCGAGGCATATTCATCCCAAGCTCTGTAACCGTCCTCCTATACTGGATATTTTGTAGTTCATGTATCTTAATGCCAGCTGTCTGGTAATGATCAGCAATGTGGGACTGATTATTGACTTTCAGGAGAACTATGGAGATTGTAAAAACAGACTGTTAAGTTCAACAAAAAGATGTTAAACTTTCTATGAAGCCAAGAAGGGTATTAGTCAAGAACAGACCTGTTGCTGATTACCTTGCCGTCTTTATAGAATAATGTGCATTTCTCAAATCATTCATGAAATATCCCACCTCACAGTAGAAAACTGGTATTTGTGCACAGCCAAGACACAGATAACAGGAGTCAGAGGGAGGAGACAGGAGCACGTGCCTTGGTGAAATTCCTCCATTTCAACACACTCTGATCTGCATTCCACTTTGAGGGTTTTCATATGAGTTTCTAAAACTCTAAAAAAGTAGGACAATTTTCCCATAATGACTTTGTTTAACTTGATAGTAGTATGCCTGAGTTCTTTAAAAAGGGTCATTTAATAGCCATTTTTTCTTCTCTCTGCTTCTCTTTCTTTGGTTTCAGGTAAACTTCTCAACTGATTTCGCTCTGCATGACAGCCATAGACTTTGGGTTTTGGAGTGAGTTTTGTGTTTCTCTGTTAATAGTTAATGACATCACTAACAACTAAATCATCATGGAGAATCTAATTTTCTGTTCTGCTTTATGTGTCAGTAAAAAAAAAAGAAATTGAAAGAAATAACAGAATTGCAGGAAAAAATAAAGAGTCACAGTCTGGACATATGAAAACTTAAACTAAGGAAGAACAGCTTCATGAGCTATTTTACTTTTTAATGTGACTATAAATCTACCAATTCAACATATCTGGTCCCAACAACTTAACTGCCTATATAAGCCATCATACACATGCATATTTGTGAAAAAAGGTGTGTACAGAACTATAACAGGAATGTGAAATATGTGCGTGGGGTTCAAACTAAAGCAAATTCTTTCTGCTTAGCTTGGATCTCATCATTTGCATGCATAAAATTTCTTTGCAAATTCCTCTGTGGACAAAACAGGGTTCAACCATGACTCTTGTAGCATTTGTTGTTTTTACCTCCAGTTTGTAAAACACTTTGCTATCCTCAGATAACAAAGTAGCAGGAGGGCAGATAGCTGTCAGAGTAGTTCAAATCCAGAGACAGAAGCCAGGCCTTTTTATTTCCAGTCTTGTGTCCTGTGGATCAGTTTGTCATCTATGCAAGGACAGATGAAGAGTCAAGAAAAGTGTAACCGCTGCACATGGAGGAACACAGCGAGAAACCGGTCACAGCCACACATTAAGTGCAAGTGCTCTTTGCAACAGTTGTCCCAAGGTGCTCCAAAGCAAAGAGTCATGTAAATGATACAGAAGTCCCACAGCAGGACAGATAAAAGCATAAACCTTAAAAATAGCCAAACTGGCAAAAGAATGAGAAGTCCATTACAACACCACTCAATTAATATTCAACAGTAGGGAGAAAGGATAGCACCAGCATGGAAATGAGATCCTGGGCGACCTCCTTGGCTTTCTTGTGTTAGGTTCAGCCCACACGGGGGTTCATGCCCTGACTCTTGCCCACGGTGCTGTTCCAGTGAGACCCAGGCATCCACCACGTTCTCCCCCACCTCCCTACATCTTTCCTCCCCTGTCTCCAGAGCAAGGAAATGTCGGTGTGCTGCTATGAAAGTAACCACAGCAAGTCACATCCAGGTGCCTGGAAGTCAGTTTAGCCATGACTTTTATTTCCTTGGGCTTTTTTCAGCATCTCTGTGGAAGGCGATTAGGATAAGCACGTCAAATGTAATAGGAAAATGGAAGAGATATGAAAGTAAGCTGGAATTTGACATTGTGTGGATTAATATCTACTGCTTCTGACCAGTGATCATTTGCCTAGGTGGCATTTGAAGGCCTTGCAAAGGGAACATCTGTTTGTGGCATTTAAAGCAGCTGACTGAGAAGATACATGCCATTTTTGATTATTTTCATGGATGCTACTGGCCTGTTTTGGTCTGAGATAAGCAAAATCAAGCTGTGTTAACGATTTAGCATTCAGCGTATTGACACTTGATAATGTTTGTATCCAGGATCCAGCCTGTTTTAAACAGCAGGGTGATGTATCATCGAATATGTCTGCATTATATACCTAGGAAAAGACACTTTTTTTGTGTGGTATGCTGTTGTAGCTATTAGACTATCAGAATTGGTGGGGTGAGTATGGTATATTGCCCCAAATACAGATATTTGGTTAGTTTGGTGCTACTCATGGTGTTAATTCTGAAGCTCTTCAGGATTGCTGGAGGATAGGGACTAGTCAGGACTTCAAGCCAAGGAGCAAGATGTTAAAAAGGAATGAGAGGAGGTGAAATAGTATGACAATACTGTGGGAAAACAATCTTTCCAGACCAGAGCTGATATATGGGAGTTTGCCATGCCCTTATGCAGAGTTATGATGTAGAAACAGTCTAGTTCTGCACTTGTTAAGGCTATTATGATGCCTTTCCTAACTCCTCCTACTTCAAGCGTTAACCAATTCCAGGGTCTCTTCCTGTTGATTACCTCAAGCTTTATTTAAACTTCCCCAACGGCTTAAAAGTCAGAGGAAAATTTTGTAATATGGGCTTAATAGAACATGAGTGTAGTCCTCTCAGTTCTCGACTTGTCCTGGAAAGGTCAGAGAAAACCACAGTTATCTTTGAAAAGTTGTAGCCATGCCTTTGGATGGATTTCTAATCCCAGGTTCTGTTTGGAAAAAGCCAAGTCCCAATACCTATTTCTGTAAATGCTATGAATTATTAATATACCAACAAATGGTTTTGGAAAAAAAATGGAAAATTAGAGTTGCTGATCAGCAAGTAAAGAAGATGCCTAGAAAATACCTTTGAAAATTTTAGCACTGAAAATCTTTTCAAGCTCTTGATGCTATAAATGAATCAATTTGAAAAGTATAGACTCAATCTTTTCCAAAACTGACAGACTAAGTGTTTCATGAGGTACTAACTTTCATCAGTATACTTTCATTTGTCTGCAGCAGTGAATACGAAGAATATACTCTGATATACTGTAGCTGAGTTCAATGATTGTACTGACATCTACTGGTATAATATTTTTAACTATTATTTGTGATATTTGAGGTAATAAACTACAAGCTTGTTAGTTCTGGTATAAGAAAACATCACTCCCTGCAAGTACTTATTTTACTTTTCCTTTTTTCCCATTACGACAATGAACTATGCTATTGTGCTCACATCTTGCTAATAACGGAACACATTTTCAGGAACTACATTTTTATTGTAATGAAATATACCATCGCCAGGGTTGCAATTTCAGTATTTTGGTTGGTATTTTCGTTGGTTGGTATATCAACCAGGTTTAGTTGTTTTTTTAGCACTCCCTAGTCATGCACTGAAAGCGACTGGGGATGTTGCAGGCTACTTTGGTACTGAACATATGTCATTGCAATGACATAAAAGGGATATAACACAAATTTAATGGTAGGCACAGGTTTTCTGAGTCAGAGTTTAAATAGCCCTAGTACTCCATCAGAACTGCTGTATTATCACATCTGACAGTACAATGTCCTGCACCACAGCATCTGCATGAGGACAGAAAGACACCCACCTCTCTCCTGCAGTCACCTCTGACTGAAACTATTTTGACACTTCTTGGAGGAGTTTTTAATTTATAGCTGGCCAAGCACATAATGAAATGAATGGAATCCCATTACATATGAACATGTTAAAAAAGCTTGCTCTTCGTAAATCATGTCTTTAAAACACAAAAAACTAACCAAACAAGAACTTTTAAATGTAAAAAACTTTCCAATAGAATGTGTCCTCAGCCATTTAACACATGAAGGAGATTATGTCAGTCTTTTTTCAAACATCAGTCTGTAACCTTCTAATAGAGAACTTTTGCTGTATTTTAGGTGTTTTTTTCCACAAAATCTGAAGAAGAAAAAGGTATGCTAAAGTACTACCTTTTAAATAATGTTCATTGCTAGATTTCAAGTCACATTTCACAAAAAGTCCAATGTTGGGAATGTTCTCTGTAATTTTTGTTGAGTCCCCTGATCACAGAGCAACATTTTTATCTTGACTGGAGGAGGGAGATACAGTGGGTACTGCGTCAGTTTAGGAATGGAGAAGAAAGAGTAAGAAATTAGATCCTCTGAGATTTAATAAGAAAATTGTATGCTTTGTCTTTCAAAGGATCTTTGAAATGCTCTGTGGAACAGCCCATTCAACAATGAAAGTTGCAGGGTATGTATAGCAGCTATTGCTTGATTTCCGTCTATGCTCATCACTAAATCTGCTTCATTAACCTGGACCTGGACAAGCTCAAGTGGGCCCGTGTGAACCTCATGATGTTCACAAGGCCAACTGCAAGGTTCTGTACCTGGGTCACAGCAACCCCTGGTATCTATACAGGCTGGGGGATGAAGGGATTGAGAGTAGTCCTGCCAAGAAGGACCTGAGGGTACTGGTGAATGAAAAGCTGGATGTGAGCCAGTGATGTGCACTTGCAGCCCAGAAGACCAACGGTACCCTGGGCTGCATCAAAAGAAGCACGGCCAGCAGGACGAGGGAGGTGATTCTGCCCCTCTACTCCACTCTGGTGAGACCCCACCTGGAGTACTGTGTCTAGCTCTGGGGTCCTCAGCACAGGAAAGACATGGACCTGTTGGAGCAGGTCCAGAGGATGGCCAGAAAAATGACCAGGGGACTGAAGCACCTCTGCTGTGAGGACAGGCTGAGTGAGTTGTGGTTGTTCAGCCTGGAGAAGAGAAGGCTCTGGGGTGACCGTATTGCGTCCTTTCAGTACTTAAAGGGGGCTTTGAAGAAAGATGAGGACAAACTTTTTAGCAGGGCCTGCAGCGATAGGACAAGAGGTAATGTTTTTAAAATAAAAGAGGGTAGATCTAGGCTAGATATAATGAAGACATTTTTTATGAGGAGGGTGATGAAACACTGGAACAGGTTGCCCAGAGAAGTGGTAGATGCCCCACCCCTGGAAACATCAAGGTGAGGTTGGATGGGGCTCATAGCAACCTGATCTAGTTGAAGATGTCCCTGCTTATTGCAGGGGGGTTGGATAGATGACCTTTAAAGGTCTCTTCCAACCCAAACTACTCTATGATTCTATGCCTCTGTGACTATGCCTCTGTGTTTCTACGATTCTATGATTCTACGATACTATGATTCTATGATTCTATGTTTCTATGAACAAGATGCACAAAACACCAACATAACACATCATAGGATGGTGCTAGCTTGAACAGAGCAGCCCTTGATATGGTTGATTTAGGTTTTACCTGCAGTCAGACAGGAACTACACACTTTTTACACATTTCTTAAACGTGATCATATTTTTTATCTTGGGTTTTGGACTTTATCAAAACAGTAAGAAATCAGGAAGTTTGAGATGGAGGAGCAGTAGTCTTGGTAAGTGGTTAAATGCTTAATTTGTGAGGTGAAAATACTGACAGATGTCTTGATTACCAGTAGTTTTGGACATGAGGATATTTTGTACATGTGAAGATCCCATATTCTTTGTAAATTATACATCATAATTACATTAGATAAATCCTTTCATGCTTCAGTCATTATAAGGATACATCACTCACGTAGTTTGCTCAGAGAAACTGCTGACCAATAACCATGTTAAATGCTTTCCCTTTACTGATGTGTAGCTTTCTAAAACTACAAGAAATCAAAAGAAATCTGGCCCAGTCTACCATCTTGATGTGACATTCTCAGTGTGGCATTACAGCAAGGCATTAGGAATATAAACTCATTTATAATAAATTATAATTATTTTAAAAATATTTAAAAGAGCATTTGAAAAGGTATTCAAAAGGCTAATTTATTGTTACTATAGATGGTAACAATATGAAAAGTAGCTTTTAGTTGGAGCCCTTCAACTGAGTATTGCACAAATATTAGTTAAAAAACATAGTTCTTTTGCAGTGTTAACTTAAGAGAATTACATTCTTTTTTATTTTTCAATACAAAATAATCCTTGCATGGCTGAATTTTCCATCATATGCTTTACGTACTGTAAAATTTTGCCACCTATGGTCAAATTTGCCACATACTTTATTACAGTAGACTTGACACCCACCTTTGAAAGACTGTCACTAAACA
>VYXH01007720.1:4680-15868 GCA_013397275.1 Burhinus bistriatus | reverse complement strand
CTCCCACCTTTGAAAGACTGTCACTAAACAAAATAAGGGTTACAGCATGAACTTGCCAATTCACTGATGCTGTGACCATGAAAGGTAAGCTTAGGCTAGCCAGTCTGACTTCCTCTGTAGTCTGGGGCACCAGATTTTAGATCTGTTGAAGTGGGTCCACAGGAGAGCCACAAAATTGATCAAAGGGCTGGAACACCTCTCCTGTGAAGAAAGGCTGAGAGAGTTGCAGTTGTTGAGCCTGGAGAAGAGAAGGCTCTTATCGCAGCCTTCCAGTACTTAAAGTGGGGTTTATAGGAAAGGTGGAAAGAAACTTTTTACCATGGCCTGTAGTGACAGGACAAGGAGCAACAGTTTTAAACTGAAAGAGGCTAAGTTTAGATTGGACATAAGGAAGAAATTATTTACAATGAGGATGGTGAGATACTGGAACAAGTTGTCTAGAGAAGTTGTGGATGCCCCATCACTGGAAGTGTTCAAGGTCAGGTTGGACAAGTTTGAGCAACCTAATCTAGTGAGAAACATCCCTGCTCATGGCAGGGGAGTTGGACTAGATCATCTTCAAAGGTCCCTTCCAAACCAAACCACCCCATGAGTCTATGATTTTACACAGTGTCTTCCTTTGCAAGGATTATTGGTATCTATTTCAATAGAATGTACTTTCTAGTTAGTTACTGCGCTTCTTCCAGTAAGGCATCCAGGCACTGAGTAAGGCATCCAGACACTATCTGACTGTTTCTAATGAAGAGTATGAGAAAATTACGATCATAAATGTAATTAATATTTTCTCCCTGTCTCATTGTTTTTCATGCCTTCACATTTAAGCCTCTAATAGGTTTTCTACACTTGTGCTGATCCCATGTAAAGTTCTGTCCTGTGGCAAGAAGCTCCACATGTTGCACAAAGAATTAACCCCTTCTGTTTTAATTACTAACTTTTAGCTTAATTTGAGGTCTCCTAGTACTTGCAGTAGAAGAGACAATGAACTTCTGTTTCCCATTTTCCCTCTTTGTCCCATTTTCTACTCTACAGTATCCCTCAATCAGTGTAGGCTTCCTGTAAGTAAAGTCTGTAGCAGCTATTACAGCATATGTTGGGGAAAAATGTTAGATGCTGCACCAGTCAACAAATTTGTACATCTTCAATTTCAATAATGCCTGTATTTTATTGTATTGTAAAACAGTGATGGTATGCAAATCGTCTGCATGCATTGTCGATTTTTCATTCCCTGTAGTGTATATTTGATAACGAAGTGTGTCTACATGATACATGATGTCTACAGGGGTACTAGGAGCAGGAAGGTTACATCAGCACAGTGTCCACCCAGGTTAAAATGCTCTGTTGCCCAGAACTAATCAGCTGAGTCAAGGTACTGCACTGACGTGGATCTAGTGTTTCTGGTGCTTAAGCCACCTTCGAACATCTGAAGCTACGCTGCCTACCTCTGCGCAGCACTGCATCATGCCACATAGGCATATCTGAAGTGCTAGGTAGCAATGAGAAGTCAGGACTGGTCCCAGTGGCAGCTTGAACCACCTTGGGGACCAATCTGCAGAGAAACTGCTAGGGACCTGATGCCTTCCCTGCTTTGTGAGCTTGTCATAGGTTCAGCAAGTTGCAGTGATGTATACTTGCTTACGCTATATGCCTCTCTTCATCTGACACTTGGTAAATGTAGTCCTTAAATTTCTCTTAGTTTCTCTTGGCTGTTCAACTGATATATTTACAATTTTGATGGGAAATTAAGGAACGCTTTTTTGAGCCATCTGCCAAATTAATTTGAAGTATAAATCTCTTTTGTTGATTCTCTCCAAGCTTCTATGCTGAAAGTCTATCAGATTTATTATTTCACTCATTGGAGAAATGCTTATTGAGTTTTAACAGATGTTCAAATTCCTTAATTTCTAGAGTTTGCAATTCCCCCCTGGTCTTAATGAGTGTCTTCAGTACCTCTGGGTTACAAGGCGTTTATGTTCCCACACAAAATTTGATTTCTCAAATCTCCCATCAAGGTTGAAAAATCACTTATCCCCTGCCACACTTGTAAGGAAAATATGCTTTTAAGCAATGCATGACTGCCACTGCTGTACTTGGTACACATTCCCCTATCAGACTGCTGATGCTCTTGGCTTAACAAAAGCTTGAGGCAGCTGAAAGTCAGAAGGCAAAAATGGTATACATATTTTTTTTCTCAGAACTGTTTATAACTGGGTATAAACATACTGTTCCTAAATAAAATTGCAGAGGCAAAGTAAGTCTTATTACACTATTCGGAAGATAAATTTGCCTGTTCAAAGTATTTCGAACTTTCCTTTACAATTCATACAAAAATATTCAAATAAAGATGTTCCCAAAGTTGAGAGCATTATTTGAAGTAAGAAACCTGTTTGGATGTTTTCCTGAGAAAAAAAGTAGATGTAACGAAGCCAGACTTGGATCCAAAGAAAATGTGATTAGTCCAGCTTGGTATACACTTGCAAATATATTACATGCCCACTCCCTGCTACGGCTTTCAGGGCCTTGATGGAAGTATTGAGATATGGGCAGAGATCATCTGTTGTCTTATGAAATGATGCTGGGCCAAAAGCTGCCTTAGCGAGGAAGAACATAGACAAGGGTATACAAATCTTTCTCTCTCCTCAGTCTGAGGCTTTTCTTATCATGTAACGGTTATGGATCACGAAGTTCTCTGGTTAGCTAACACCTGAAACAAAAGCTTGCTCCTTTTCATGCAGACTAGAGATGTCCACATATACACAGAATAGTTCAGTGGGCAGACTCTCCACCTGGAGTGTAGTAGACCCTGATTCAATTTTCATTCCTCTCTTTGTTTGGACTGAGGGCTCTCTTGATCAAGGACACTACTATGACATTCCTGGAGTTAGCTAGGTTAAAGATTTCTGTTTTTAAATGTCAGTAATGCCATGCGTGAGGACTGTGAGATGAAACAGTCTCTGTGTCGAATGCAGGGACTGTGCCCAACTCAGCATACCATTAGCTAGGACAGTCTAAGTTATTTTTGCAAGAAATGCAAGTTTAAATCCCTTCCAAGAGGGATCTCAATTCATTTACCTGAGTCTCAAATTCTTCCTCAGTGATGGTGAAGAAGCAGGATGCCCTTTGGTCACTGTGGTACCTGGGCAGGAGGGTATCTTGTGAGAGAGAAGTCTGGGTACAGTCCTCAAAATCAGACAGGAAAATGTCTGGTTTATGAATTCAAGCACAGTGCACCTGAGGGTAGACCAAAAGTGTATCAGGAAACAAAGATGGAGTCACCTAGGTAAATTCAATGTCAAAAACACAATGCTGATGGATCTCAATGTGTGAAGACCCAGGTGGCAGGCCTGCTGATGAGGCTGGGTATTAGGTGCAAGAATACTGGTAGCCTTCTCTAGGTACTTACATAGATTTGGAGAAAGGCTTTTTGATCTCTCCAGGTTAAGTAAATTCTGTAAAACCTGTTTCTCTCTAACTTCTCTGAGGATAGTTTCAATACCCAGCTCTAACATTTATTTCACTACAGAGGCATTATTAGAAAAAGCATCCGCAGAAGATGTCTGCAGTGAGGCTGACCTTGCAGGCACAGATGTCTGAAGGCACCAGCAATGTTCCTGCAGTGAAGTCCACGTCAGTTGTCATGTATTAGGTCCCAGAAAAGGCAAACACAGACAGTAACCTGGAAGAGGGAAGAAGAAAGGCTGCTTGTAGCCACGTGAGCGGGATGATGGGCTCTGTGCTGCGGGGCAGGGGGTTGTATGCAAACTAGTGGTCTAAGTTTGCATACAGCTAATTACAGCTAGTTTATGCAAAAAGTAGTCCTAAAAACAACCAGGGTTTTTCTCCTGCTGCTGGCTTCCCTCGTGTCTCTTTTGTCAAGGCTTTCCTATTGAAAAACACTCAAGGGGAGGGTGTAGGTGTAGAAATGTCTCTCTTGCTGTCCGCAGCAGCTCCTTTCTGCTGTTAGAGTAGCATTTTACAAACCAGATGTGCATTTTGGACCTTCTTCACGTTTAAGAACATCTGCATTACATTAATACAGGGTTATGAGATACAATAGGTTCAGTATTTTTGTCCCTTTACCTTCCCATGTTTCTGCAGTTGCCTAAGCATTTCGAGTTCTGTTTTTCAAAGCTCGATCTTCTCAAATGGTACAGACATGAGAGAGAAGAGCATGGGAAGGAAAGGGTGATTTTTGGCTAGGTTGGTTTTGTTTATTTTCTGAAATGACATTATTATTCTTCATTCCTCGTGCATACAAATTAGATTCAGAGTTCAAATATTATTAACAGCAGCTTTAGAATTCATCACTTTGCAGTTGTTAAATCCATTTCCTCTTGGTTTGTCCCCTTGGCAACAAAAATTAAAAGGCAACCATATGATGAAAAAAACCCTGCAGCTCATCTGAGCCTGTGTTCGCGTTACACATTTTGAGACTCTGGACTGGTTGTAGACTCACTGTTGGCTCAAGCCAGAAAACTGGAGGAAATTTATGAGTGCCTTGAGATCTTGTCTTGTGCTCTGCACACTGGATGAATCCTTAAAAGGTTAGAGAAAAAAAATGGAGACCTAGCCAATGACAGTGGTAACACCATCTAGCTAGGAAATAAACTGTTTTCTGCGTAAAAAGTTGTGAGTACACATGGGTAACCACTGTATTGCTGAAAGTGAGGGGTTCAGCTTATTACAGTTGCATGTTTTCATATGGAATAAACATTCTTATTTTTACATATGATGGAAGTTTCTGGCACTTACTGAACAGTTAAGGGCAGATTTTCACATTCATATTAAAGTGTTTAAGAGCTCCTCATGGCAATATGACTGTGAGGAGGAACCCTTATCTATAAGAGAAGCAGCTGACCTAAAGCACTTTAACAGAAAAAAGAGATTTACTGAATCAGCTTCCTGCTCTAACACAGCTTTTTCAATGATGGTGAGAATACAGTTGAACTAAATTTACAATTGTTTAGTTCGCTAAAGTGATTTTCACTTAGTACTAAATTCCTATTTAAGAATGAAGTAAAATGGACCTTTCAGTTGTTAGATACTTGCATAAATGGGCTTATTCCAAAAACACCAAGCTTTTTAAGGCCTTTAGTCAGGCCTCTTTCCTCACTGTGTTTTTTCTGTTTTCCATAGTACTTTCTTGGTGGTGTGTAGGAACAGTTAACTCCTTTGCAGCAGCCGAGCACATACGGAGGAAAGCTAGCCCAGCACCAATCATTGCAAGTTGTAAGGATTTTTACATGAGTGAACCTGCCTGAAACCTTAAAACTCAGCCAGTTACAGACATGCTCATTCACATCTGCGCCAACAGTCTGTAGCACAAAGCAACACAAGTTTCCTTCTTTCATCCAGCTCACTGAATAGGAGATATTCTCAATATGGGAAAGGTTCCCCCCGCTCTTCCTGTTTTTACAGGTGCTGATCTTGCTAGACAAAGCAGTATTGATAGGATGACAAGGATAATGGCTAATAAAGCCTTTTATTCTGGGTAGCCTCTTCAAGAGATCAGAGCTATTTCCTTCGGAGATGTCATCTGCCTTCTGCAAATGATTGGGCTGATGTGAATGAGCAATATGTAGTTTTCAAGTTCCTAGGTAGAGGGATATGTACTTGGCATGTTTGGATTTTAGACTCAAAATCTCCATACCGACACCAACACCAACGCTGTGTTGGTAATTCCTAGTCTGTAATAATCAGATGTTCAACCCAACTATGTACAAATGGTATTTACTGCAGTCAATATTAGTAATACTAACAGCTTCAGTCCTAAACCAAAGTGCAGCTACATCATAAATAAGGTGAAAGAAGGACACAGATGTACATTTTGGCCTCTGCTCTACATGTAACTTAAAATCAAGAGAGCTCACACAGAGCCATGTGGAAACAGCCCTTTTTGAAAAGCATCTGTGGAAGGTGATGGAGCAGGGTTGTTTGCAAGGTCTCTCTATACACACAGTGACTTGGCAAAGCAATCTGTAAATCTTCATTGCCCTCTCAAACAGATTACAACTCTGATGCTGGTCCTTGTCTGGGACTGGGAGATACCATTTTGATGGTCCAATAGGTAGGGAACTGTTTATCCAAAATGGGTAATAGCATGACTGTTTCTGGGAACAAAGGCTTGAGATTGCAAATGCAGAGCTGTATTCTTCCTAAGCTTTTAACTCTGAAAACCACTGAAACAGAAACACCTCTCCAATTTCACAGTTTGGATCAGAAGCAAAGAATTGAAGACGATGTGCACTCTTAAAGCTAATCTGTGTCATACAGTGTATAGGGACAGATCTCAGACACACTGATTAGCTAAACAGTGCATACAGAGGAAAATACAAGCTATTTGGATAGTGATAAACTGCAGAGCCATATCCCAAATTGATCTATACAGACTGCTCTGCTTTGCTTTAGTTTCACCAATTCATCTCCAAGAGGATTTATTCTGAAAATAAATCAACCTGCCAGAGAAGTATTTCCTTTTCTTTCTACAAACATGCCTCCCTCACATATAATGTACTGTTGTTTAACTGGCTGTAAAACTGGTTAATTACATGGCATTTTTTCAGATAAATTTATATCACTGTTCTGATATCCCAGCACTTAGGGAAGAGATGCTACCATTTTCATTTTTTCAGATAAATTTATATCACTGTTCTGATATCCCAGCACTTAGGGAAGAGATGCTACCATTTTCAATACATAACATTAACATAACCAGCTGCATACAAACTCCTGGTCAGTTCCTCCCCATCTGAATTTTTTACAACTCAAGGAAATCTCATATAGGACTTACAAATTTTTCTAATAAAAAAATTATTAACAAGCTATTGTCTTTTCTTTAAAAATACAGGAACAACTGTTGCATTGACAAGTACCCCAGATCACATGTTGCTCTGGACTACGTCCCTTAAGGCACTTCCAAAAAAAGCCTTTTAAATTAGATTTTCTGAGAGTGGGGCCTGTCAAATATGTGGCCACCTTTGGCAAAACACAGTATTTGAAAAAAAAATAAAACCTTAATCTGACTAAACCAGACTCTCCTTGTAGGTATTATGTGTCTGAAAAATCTACGATAAGGTTAATATATTTTGTCACTTATTTGGCTTAATTTCTCTGCTATGGGCAAGGCCTGTGGTTTTAAACAATCCTGTTTGTGTGTAAATAAATGCTCTTTTAATTTGCCATAATTTCAAGTATTTTGTTTTGTAGTTATAAATAATTAACATACCTTTTATGATTTTTTTTACTCTGTTTTACCTTACGGGGCATACTTTCTCTTCTACGCACATGTGTAACCTCCAATAGTAATAATAACAGTTATGAAGTATGTCCCCAGGGGAGACAATTTCCCTAAAAACCTTTAAAATGTAAATCTATGCACCATTCTTGCCAACATGTATGCTCCAGTAAGTGAAACTAATATTCTGTACTTGCCAGCATAATAATCCAAAAATTGAATAAAATCCAAGCACCAAAGTTAAGAGAAAGTTTCTAATTTTAACTCTGCATAACAGCATGCATGGTGTTACCTCCAACTGCATAGTTACTTCTTGCCATCTGACTTTTGAAGTGTAACTTTTATGTTGAGGTGGTGGAGGACAAGAGCGTTATATTTAATTTGACTGTATGCTTCTGCTACTATAACTTCTGGAAAATGTACTACAAAAGTATTGTATTCTAAAGAGCTCCATGGAAAAGAAGAAGAAAGATGGTGATCCAGCCTTATTTTGGATAGGTAAGGAGAGAATGCATAACCACATACTTAATATATTTAGATTAGCAGCTATAGCAATTAGGATCCTAGCTACCTTTGATCTCAGATTGGTTTTCTAGAGTCCAATTCCACTTAATGCAATGGATGTTTACACATCTGGGAAAAAAATTTGATCTATGATAATTAAGACCATTTTCCAACACGGAAGATTGTTATTAGTTGTGTTTAACCTAAAATTTGAGTAAATGCTCTGCTGAAAAGTGTAATACTGTGTCTATGTAAGCATAAATACACATGAACATCCATTAACAAAATGATGCTGTAACATCGAAGAGTAAGGTTATAAAAGCAGAAATGTATTCAATTTCTAATTAAGGTAGTGCTTATGAAAAGGGTTTATTGGTCTCTTTTTATGTTTTATTCTAAGTTCAGAGATGGAATTTTTCAAGCATAAATATAAAATATATAAATATTTCTGAGTCCTTCCTCTCAGAATTCTTCTAGGTCCCTAAAATATATATTGGATGGGGCTTTGAGCAGTCAGGTCCAGTGGGAGGTGTCCTTGCCCATGGCTGGGGGGTTGGAATTATATGATCTTTAAGGTCCCTTCCAACCCAAACCATTCTATGATTCTATGATTCTACCTATTCTGCAGTGGGGCATGCAATACCAATGCCCATATCAAAATATAATAACTATAATAACCAGAGTGATGAAATTAAACAATTACTGTTGTGAATGCATCTTTTTTGTTAGGAAATAAATTCACTTGTGCCACAAATGTTGTCAAATGTGTTTCACAGGCAATATCCTTCTCACAGTGAAGTCAATGTTTGTGACTCAGAGCAGGATCAGACTCTTAACTCTCATTTAATTTGCTAGATCCTGTTCCCACCACTATTTCAAAAGACTGCATTCCCAGCAGCCGTCTGATGAATGATTTAATGGACACATAGCCTTGTTTTTGGTGCCCCTGCTATTTTTGTAAAGACTGCTTTTCTGAGTTTACTTCTCCTTCATG
Source organism: Burhinus bistriatus (assembly GCA_013397275.1). Lineage (NCBI taxonomy): Eukaryota > Metazoa > Chordata > Aves > Charadriiformes > Burhinidae > Burhinus > Burhinus bistriatus. The sequence goes on along the minus strand of VYXH01007720.1, from coordinate 7,139 downwards.
TTTTCTAATAAATCTAAGCAGTACATCATTAATATTAATTGCTGCTACTTTACCAGCAGTAAGTAAATCAGGAAGGCTGACATCTCATCCAATATTAATACCTCTACCATGAGTATACTATAAATTGGCCTGCGAAATGAAATACTACTGGAGATTAATACTTGAGAAGATAAAATGGGTTTTTTTGTTTGTTTGTTCCCTTTCATCTTCTCCTTAAGAGTCCTTTCTGACAGAATATTACATTACGGATTTTGAAGAAAGCTTATGTTTTAAACAAATGCTTGCAGTTTTAATTTAAAACCATGTGGATAAATGTATGTAGATATATCAATTATTTTTTTAGTTTGTAAACACATTTAGACTTGAAATACAAAGTAGATTCTCTTTCTTCACATTTTAAGGACAGCATTTCTCAAAATTACATTAATGGCCACACTACTTACACTAACGAAGCCATGACATAATTTAAACATCATGTGTCACTGTACATCACCTAACCCACCCTGGGGAATCATTAATACTTGGAGACCCTCTTTTTCTGGGAAGGAGCTGGAGAGGTAACATGGTTTCCTTATTATGCAATCAGTGAAATGACTATCTTTTTGTCCTACTTTATAACACTTCTGGCAAAAAGAAGAAATGAGTAAATACTAATTGCTGATGGCTTTCTGGTTATCTTTAAAAAACTATTAGCAGGTATATTGACAAGACCACTAGTGTACTCCAACCCCTAATAGTTTGCTTTGTATTTGCTAGAACTGTGTCTGCATGACTCTTCACCAGCTTCTGTACCTGAGAGCTCATTCTACTACTGTGGTGCAAATCCGGTTACAGATGTGTTGTATGTTTACCGAGAGGGCTAGGTTTGTGGGTACAGCTATGTCAGCATAATACCCATGCACATATTTTTAATACAGGCAAGGCCTAAGGTAGCATAATGCTTTGAAATTCAGTAGGTATAATCTACTTAAAATACATGTCAAGGGACTTGACAAAATCTGAATATAATTGAAAATGTAATTCTACTTGAGAATAGCAGTTTGCATGTTAAAAAATTATCTGAAAGGTATATCCCATACAAACACAAATTACACTGGGGAGAACTACTACACAGCTGATGTTGTTACACATCCAGAGTAAAGTACCATTGCACCTTATTTTGACTTGTTTTTAGCTCCAAATAAACTTACTAGAGTCACTATATTTTGTTTCACTGGGATGACATTGTTAAAGCCTGAGCAACAGAAAAAATAACAATAGCCGTCTGATTTTGCACTTATCTAATCTACTGTGGCTTATTTATTGAACAATGATACATGCAAACAATTTGTACCTTATTTTTTAAGGTTTCATTCTGGATTCAATAAAGGCTTACATAATACAGAAAGCCGGTGGGACAGTTTATAAAGCATTCAAAGTCCTAGCTCTAGCAAACAGAGCCTCTCTATCCGATTTTAAAAAGCAGTATGCTCCTCAGCACATGCTGAATCAAAAAATTTAACCTGTAAATAAAATCTTGAAAATTATTTTTTCTTAGTTAAGAAGTGGAAGAATGATTGTTAAATAGGAGTGATGACAAGCATATTTTGATACACAGCAGAAGAAAAGGTAGTTAGTCATTTGGAGTTCTTCAATCTGCCAGCTGTAATAAGCAAGAGAAATACCGTTTGGCATGTCAATTTTTTTCAGAAGTTATCTTCCAAATTAAAAAAAAGTAAAAAATAAATCCATGCAATGTACAAAGAGCTGTGTTTCTTAAAGTTTACGTGATAAATGTTCTGCTTGTGAAAGTGTTTGTGCTGGGATTGCATTTATTGATCCTCCCTCACATAAATATGGCAGTATTCCATTGTATCTCCAGAACATTAACTTTCTTTAAATTGTTCGTGGGATAAGAAGAGCACCCCAAACAACTATCACTTGGATATGATGACGCCTACAGTTAAAATTCATTTGGAGAAAGAACCAAACCAGACCAGAAGCCAAGCAGACGAAGAGCGTGCCGAGCCTTTGCAGAGCCAGGACCGACGTGCCCACCGAGCAGAGCAGATTCTTTCCCCTGCCCAGGGTGTGAGCTCAAGGCAGCCGCCCGAGCCCATCTACAACAAAGAGTTATCTCCTGGCAAGGGAAAGGGGAGACCGTGATCCTGATCACGTTTGCTTGGTGAAGCAAAGTTAACAAACAGCACAACTCTTCCGCTTTTTGCAGAACTTACTTTTTTGTGGTTGTTGCAAACACTCCCGCAGTATGTGCTTTATTCCTATGATGTATATACATACGTGAAAGGTACACAACATCTTCTTTACTTTTAGTTAGGACGCTAACCAGTGGTTGCTTGAAGGGAAAACCATCCCTTCATTAGCCCTATGGCCTTATTCATCATTTTGTCTAACTTCATCATGGGTTGTTTGTTGGATTTTGTTTCTTGTGGGTTGTTCGTGGTGGTTTTTTTTTTTAT